>CM019148.1:106760626-106777789 GCA_009733165.1 Naja naja
GAAATTTTATTTATTTATTTCTACTTGGAAACCACTCTTGCACACTTTGCAAGGAATTGAAAGAAAGGAAAATCTTATTTGGGGATTTGATTATTAGAATTGCATGGGATAATGGAAATAATGTAGACAAATGTTAATTTTAAACTAAGAGTTTGATGTATTTTACCTATATCTACACCAAAGAAAGTTGATTCTTTTTCTATTTTTGTTCTTTTTTCCCTCCTTCTTTCTTGCACTTACAGTTTTTTTTTCTTTCCTGAGCTTTTTATTTTTAATTTATTTGTTCTATTTCAACTCATTAGAATTGTTCAGCTTTTTCATTCAAAGTTAGGAATAACATTGGGAAAAAACTTGTGACTCATATCAAAGTATTTGTTATATAATAAAGATTTCAGTCTTAAGCTAATTACTTAAGATTAAAATCTTCATTTCACTGTTGAGTTAGAAAGATGATACTAGATGGTAGATAGATAATAGGTAGGTAGGTAGGTAGGTGGGTGGGTGGGTGGGTGGGTGGGTGGGTGGATGGATGGATGGATGGATGGATGGCAGGAAAACTAAATAAAGTAAATTTAACAAGAATTAAAATACCAAAATATAGATCATGAGAGATTATGTTCAAAAGTTTCAGAGATACCAAAACTCTTTTCAGGTTTTGCTGGGCTGACTAAACATTTTTAGACTAAATTGATCACTTGTAACTTAAAATGGAAATTGGGAAATCTTTTCAGGAAAGGATTTAAGGAACAATTTCCCAAATTCACTTTGATGTTTTACTTTTCACTTGGCTAAACGTAAAAATACAGGGATCATTTCCCTATCTCTTTCTATTATTCATCTACCTTACTCCTGGCTCAGAGATGATAAAAAGAACAGAGGGGATATGTTTTGCTAAATCAAAATTGACATCTATGATAGTTCATTTCAAGAGCTCAGCAACAAACCAGAGTTCTGTACTACTACTGAAAGATGGATAAATCTTATATTTTCATCTCAAGAACGTAATCTTGAGATGGACCACAAGTGCACTGAATTTTGGAAAGAAAGGGACTAGTATGCATAGAGCTGTCTGTTCTCATTATAGTCATTAATGCTCATTGGAATAAATCCATTCCTACTCTGAATCCTTCCCTTTCCAACTGCTGTTACAGACAATCATGATGAATGCGGAGAGTGATTTATCTTTTTAAATATCCCATTGTTTTGACTTGCTTGCAGTGCTGCCCCCTTTCTTTCCAAGCCTGTAATTGAAGCCACAGCTGGGAGAGATCAATTAAAATTTACTACACTGAAAGGTCAATATACTACTGGCTGTGACTGCCTTTCAAAACATGGACTGAAGTGCCAACAAAGAAGGTTAGGCAACAATGTGGCCTGTCAACGTTGAATGTCCTTCATTTGTGCTACAACTGTCAGTATACATTTGGACACACCACATACTTCTGAAGTTGCACAAGCTGTTTGGCGTGTAATGTCACATAGCTATAACAAGATAGCTGCAGTATGAGAAGCATTTGCCACAAAGTGGTTTTTTTCTCTGATAGCTGTGATAGATCTGAATTTGGCTAGGCTGATGGCATTTTAAAAAGCATAAAATGTGAAGGCCTTTAAGAACTGTGTCACATTCACTGATGGACATTTTGCACATAAACATTGTTCCGCAAAAGGATAAATGTTCTCAAATTGATCTGTTCAGTCAACAAGTTACAATATGCACCAAAAGGACAAGAATTCTGAATTTAAGATGACTCGTACTCTGAAAAGAAGCAATAGATAGACAAAAATATCATCAAAATTCTATGCAGTCAGAGGGGTATTCGGCAGGTTCTGACCCGTTCTGGAGAACCAGTAGCAGAACTTTTGAGTAGTTTGGAGAACCGGCAAATACCACTTCTGACTGGAGATTTTACAGTATCCTTCCCCTGCCACGCCCACCAAGCCACACCCATAGAACCAGTAGTAAAAAAAATTGAATCCCACTACTATACAGGTGAAACTCAAAAAATTAGAATATCGTGCAAAAGTTCATTTATTTCAATAATGCAACTTAAAAGGTGACATATGGAATGTATAAGGGTAATTGCCAAAAGCTATGCTGCAAATAGTTATTTGTTAGCATATGTAGTTGGGGATAGATACAGATATACAGAAATACATGTATGTGTCCACACACACTATATATATATATTTTAACAGAAGGGTTATCTACCCTTATCTGCACATTGCAGATATTTTCTGTAATATATAGAGAGAAACATGTAAGTATACATATACACAAACCCCCTTCCCTCCTTTCAGTTGAAACAACAGAAGGGGAAAGAAGGAAAGGAAAAGAAGGTATTAAAACTGGCAGGAGAGGAGAGAAGGGGAAGGAGTAATCAATGGAGCTGTGCAAAGCTTTGGAATTAATTAAGCATTATTAATTTTACTTTGTCCAGCCCAACAGAATTTTGGGAACAAGTTATATAAATGAGTTTAAGACTGACTGTATGGGTGTGCAGCTAAGCCTATACTTCTCACTGCACACATGCACACCAACAGACACAAGCACAACATGTGGGGAAAACAGAAACTCACACATGGAGATACAACAAGCTACTCAGTTCCATAGAGGAAAATGTAAGGGCTTTCTGTGGCCACTGCTCATGAAAGAATTGATACAAATTCTAGAAGTCCTGCTCCATATTCTTGTCTGATCTTATTATTTTTGCCTAAAGAACAATCTGGTTTTACTTTGAATATAATGAATCCTAAGAAAAATTCAGATGATCTGAAACAGTTTTAGAGAAGGATATTAACAATGCTTATCGGTCTAGAAACTCCCTTATATGAAGACAGGCTGAAGATATCCCTAATCCCTAACCCTTAAGAAAAAAAGATTTAGGAAGAACTTGTGAAAGAATAGTAGAAGCTCTATTCTTTATCATTCTCGGGCACAGAATAATGTCTTTAAATGAGATGAGGGAAGAGTCCAGTTGAATATCAGGAAACATTTATAATTATAAAAATAACTTGGTGTAAAACCAATGAGTTAAAGAGGTAGTAGGCCGACATTCACCAAATAAATTCAAGCAAAGAAAGGCAAGAGTCACTTTGGGATTTCTGCACTGAGCAGGAAATTAGACTTAATAGATCACCTGTACCCCTGCAACTCTGCAATTCTATGATTCTATGAATGCATCAGCAGCAGAAATATAAGGGAAGAAACACTTAGGAAACCAAGGGTCATCAAAGACCATGTTAAATAATTTGATTTGAATACTTGGGAAATACTTGATCTTGCACTAGCGTTTGGTGTTTTTTCTCTTGTATGAAGCCAGTCACCAAGTACTGAATCTTATTTACCTAAGGAACATATATAGTAGATATTTTATATAGTGTATAATGTTTAATATAGTTGCCCAAGTGGGTCAGGCATGGGAGATTATATATTTCAGGGATTGTCAATCCCATTTGCAAAGAGAATGCAGTAGCTACAGTAAAGTATAAAATGTTTTCACTTCTCTATTTTGCTTATATTTTTACAGAATGCTGTCTAATTATCATCCAATAAAAGTTAACTTTACCCATGTCATTTCTCTCTTCCTTACCTCCAAGATCATGTAAAGAGAAAAAAGAAATAATAAGAAAGCACTAAAGAGAAAGGCTCTCCATAAATTAACCCTAGGCATATAATTTCATTTTAAAGGATAACAATTCTCTATCAGTTTATAGTTAGACACTACAGGGTTATGTGATTGTTTTTCAGGGATGTTTTCTTTCTCTGCTTTGTTTTCAGCTTGCCTAGAATTTACCCAGTAATTTGTGACAATCTGTTCTAACTTAGATTATTTGAGAAATGACAACTGCAATAGTCTGCAAATAATGGTTATTTTAAACCCATTCTATTCTCTGTTGCATCTATGTACAGATCTTTTTTTAAAAGGGGAGCAATTCAATATTAATATTGAAACAGGGTATTCATTTACCTATATTCTCTTTGGAATGAGAACTTTAAAAAGCACTAGTCCCGAGCTTTGTCAGCTGGAGATTTGTATAAAAAGCACTTAATCAAAGCAACTGCTAGCATAATAGCAAGCATTATTTTAATGTTTTAGAAAGATAAAAAAGTCAGGTTCTGCAAAGTGTACATTTGAAAGAACATATATACTGTTCAAAATCATGATAAAAGGTGTTAGTTTGGATAAAAGAAAGTTATCTAATGAAAGAAATAAAAAGCACATTACAGAGTTTTCCAGATAGAGATAAAAGTCCCACATGCATTTGCATGTTTTTTTTTAAGTATTACTGTGTTTTCATACCTGGACTGAGCCAAGCTGCCAAAAATGTGCCTGCGAGTAATAATTGTTTATCTGTGAAAAAAAGCTCAGAAGAGAATTCCTGGAGAAATGTGGGCAGTTAAAGGATCCATTGCATTTCAGATAGCAAGTAAAAGATTATATTTCTAAAATGCCATTAGAAGAGTATACTAAAGCCATTTGTTCCCCTTTGGAATCCCAAATTAGTGCTTTGGAAAACAGTTCAGCCAGAATCAGAAACTGGAATTCTGATTTCACACTAAGTCTGGAAAACTGAAACTTAATGGGTCACGTTGACTGATGTGGGAAGCCCAGAAATAAAATCTTTGGCCACAGTAGGTCTTTCTCAGAGGATGAAGCTGAAGAAAGTGAACTTCTGATAAACCTGCATGCTAGCTGGTGAAGAAAAGAACTTTAGATCTGCTAGAAACTAACAGGAAATTTGTCAAGTTGAGGCAGTTAAGTTGGGAGCTGAGAATCTAGTTGTACATACCTATATCTTGAACAAGTCAAAAGCAGAAGGAATGGCATCCTTGAAGATACTGAAGTATATAAATTAAAGGAAGCAATGAATATTTCTGGAAAAAAATGGAGTCAATCAGGAAATACAAATAGGGTCCTCTAGAATGGAAGAGTCTTCCCTAAAGCATAAAGAGGAGGGTGGGTAGGGAGGGAGAGAGAGAGAGGGAGAGAGACCTGTCAGCATACAGAGAATTGCTTACAGATTCACATGCATGGGGCAAGAAGGAAAGGAGCAGAAATTTAGTCTGAGATCACCAGCTATGAAAAAGGAAAGGAGACAGGCCAGGAAAAGGCAAATTAATGAGATAAGGGGGAAGTGTATTTATCTGATAGTTCAGCCAATACATGAAGAAAGAAAGAGGCTGGTACATTACACCAACTAGGAAACTATCTGGGAGAAGCTCAAGGCTCACAGAACAAGAGAAGAGAAGCAGAGTGGGTTCAAGTGGGCCACGAGGAAGGACGTCCAACTGAAGAATTATGCAACCTTGAGAAAGAGAATGAGGAAAACCATTGTACAAGATATAGGGTTTTTTTTTTGAAGATTGGCAAGGGTGGGAGGAAATTAGATTTTTAAACTGTGTGCTGGGCCTTTGAAGTGCACTATACTTTTTAAGGAGATTGCTCCCTTCCGCATATACAAACTGCTAACATCAGACAAACTTCCTTGAAGGATGTATGGAAATCAACCCTGCTGCGTTGAATAGGGTTCTTTAGAGTTATTTTTGTGCCTGTGCAATTCTATCTCTTTATACATGTGTGATTGTGGCTTTTCTGATGCAAATACAACTTGTTCTTTTCTGCTTGAAAATTAGAGGTTTATGTTTTCATAATTGGATTCATGCAGGAAGGAGGGAAATCACCCTTTATTGTCCACCATTGGTTTTGGACCAAATTCACCAATATTTTCAGGCCTACATGGTCTCCTGTGGAGATAAATGCTCCCTTACCTTATGTAGTCATGTAATCATTCCAAGAATAGGAAGAAATAGGAAGAAAGAAGAACGATGGAATGTTTAAAACTTAAAGAATGATAGGCAATGAATAAGAAAAATTGGAAAAGTAAGCTTAACGCCTCTTCATCCTTGCTGAAGGTAAGATAAACACCAGCTTGACCTTGTTCTAGCTAGTATTTGCCTCCATATATATATTTCAGCAGAATCAATACTGGAATTTATTTTAATTCTTGGTATTGGTTAGGGAGACAACGAAGAACTTTTAGAATTGCAAAGCTTCTTTTAAAAGTAATTCAGGTTAATTTAAAGGCTTGGCAACAAATAAACACAAAGTACAAGCTTCTTTTTAAAAAAAAAGTTATGAAATTAACATTATGCTTTCTATTTTCAGCCATAGAGTTTTCCCCTTTTTATTTTCCTGCAAAAGGAAGACAGAGAATAATTATTTCAAACAGTATGTATAGTTTAGTTTTTAATGGTAAAGCAACAAGAACTAATTCTCTCAGTCCAGGAAATGAATTAATGCATCTATTTTTATTGCTACTTTTGACAATCTCCCCTTACATTTATCCTTGTATACTAATGAAGAACTCAGGGCTCCAAATATTATCTTTATGTGAATGTGCAGCTTAGTAGAATTCAGTAACTAAGAGGAGAATGGCAACAATTGTGTTTTCTATTTTGGATGTTATGTTAATATACTGTGACAGCCAATTTTGGTGTAGTGGTTACAGACCAATTTCTACAGACTAGAAACTAGGAGGCTGTGAGTTTTAGTTCCACCTTAAGCTTGAAACCAGCTGAATGATCTTGGGCCAGTCACTGTCTCTCAGCCCAAGGAAGGACAAACTGCTTCTGAAATCTGCAAGATTTCCATGCAATCATGAGGAGTCAAAGACTGACTAAAAAGCCACTTTTGGAAACCACTTAGATTTCCATTTGAAGTGGCATAAAAGAACTTATAATAAAAAGAACACATCAATAGGAGGGGGGGGAGAAATGAATGAAATGTATGAATCTATGAATAGGAAGAGAGAGAGAGAGAAAGCACATTTTTAAATGAAAAGGTAACAAGCTATTTAACAAGTTCTGATTATCTCAGATTATAATTTCATTATAATAATGAATGTGATACAGCAGTAATTCAATTCCAGATTCAGCAGAGAAGCTGAAGAAAGAATAAAAGTAATCAAGATGGCAATTGCAGCCAAGTGACTGGAGCCGCCTTCCTTTTTTAATGTTCATCACATGCACAATGCACATAAAAAAGGAACAGAGTTTCAGTGATACAATTGTGGCCGTCCTCTTCACTTTTCATACCCAAGGAGACACTGCGGACGTTGATGCATGGATGGTCCTTGGCTGATTCTGAGCCAACAGCTGTCTCTCAGCCCAGTCAACTTCTCAGGATAGTTTTTGTAAGAATAAAATTGGAGGAGAATGTGCTCCATATGGCCTCTTAGAAATGAAAATCTAAATATGATAAATCAAACAATGTGATAAATTGTGTACAATACATTATGCATGTCAAATTTACATAGAACAAAACTGGCACACACACAGCCAGTACCTCAGCCACACAGGGTCTTACGAAAAAGCCAACCAATCTGCAAACATCAACTCCATCAACAAATCAAGAAGTAACAACACAGCCATCCAACCCACTTACAACAGAGCCAGCACACCATACCTCCCCACCAGTATTTATAGAGAGATGGCAGCTCCGATCACACTTTGCTCGCACAAGCATGAAGCCGAAAGCACCAGCCTGAAGATGGTGAGTGGGACCTCATCAAAACATGGCCAAGATACTTTCAATCTTACATGGGAAAAGACCCGAACACGCCAAGACCTGCATGTATGTATGTATGTATGTATATATATATACATATATATGTTTTCGTAGATTTTCACGGGTAAAGGTATGTAGGTCTTGGTGTATTCGGGTCTTGTCCCGTGTAAGATTGAGAATACCTTGGCAACGTTTCGACGAAATCTCATCCGTCATCTTCAGGCTGGTGTCTTCAGCTTCGTTCTCCTGGGAGAAGTGTGTGATCGTGGCTGTTTTTCCCTTTTAAACTCTAGAGTTGGATGTGTTGTTACTTTTTGATTGGTTTGTGGAGTTGATGTATGCAGATTGGATGGCTTTTTCCTGAGACCCTGTGTGGCTGAGGTGCTGGCTGTGTGTCTCTCAGCCTTTTGTGTTGTAACGACCTGGGTAATGGGCTGTGTGATGACCTTCTGAGTTCTATTGTTGTGATGTCCTGGGTGTGGTGCTGTAATCTCCTGGGTCGTTGTCTGTGCTGCAACCTCCTGATGTTTTGTGTTGTGATCTCCTGAGTTCTGTGATGTAGTATCCTGGGTGGAAGGCTGTGATGTGGCATTCTGGGCCTTGGTTTGGCTCGAGTTTGAGGTCTGGCTATGTGTTTATAGCGTGTGTCAGTTTGCTTAGTTTGGGGTTGGAGGGGTGTAGCAGCTGGTGTTGCAGCCATGGTCTGGTTTCTGGATGGTGGTTGCCTTTCATCTGTGGCGTGGGCTTGGGTTTGAGTCTGGTGAAGGAGATTGGTGGTGGCATCATGTGTTATTTTGGGTCCGGTGTTGGTTTTGTGGCTGGGACTCGTTTGTTGATTAGGGCTAGTTTCCAGATGTCTGATAGGCGGGAAGTATCATCCCGTTTATTCATGTTATGGGGGTGTTTCTCTATTTCGATGGCTTCCCTAATTATGCTCTTGTTGAAGTGTTCAGTATTGGAGATAAGTTTGGATCCCTCAATACAAACCCAACTCTGGCTTAGATATGTAGATGACACTTTCGTAATTTGGCCACATGGGAAAGAAAAACTGGACAACTTCCTCACACATCTCAACAACCTACACCCCAAAATACAATTTACCATGGAAACAGAAACCAACAACCAACTTCCATTCCTGGACGTCCTAATTTACAAAAAACCCAATGGCTCCCTAGGACACACCATCTACCAGAAAAAGACACACACTAACCGCTACTTAAATGCACAATCCCATCACCACCCTGCACAGATCAACTCCGTAGCCAAGACCCTCATCTCCAGAACCAAACGCCTAGCTGACAAAGACCACTTGAGAACAGAATTACACACCCTCACTAACGTATTAATGTCCAATGGATTCCAAAGAAGCACAATCACCAACCTAATCCGAAGGGGACTCCCCAAAAACCAAGACACAGAACAGGACAATGGCATCGCCCTCCTCCCTTACATCAAAGGCACCACAGATAAAATCAGCAAAATTCTCCACAAACACAATATCAGGACAGCCTTTGGCACTGACCAAAAAATAGCCAACATCTTAAGAAACCCCAAAGACAAGATCCAACTAGAAAACCAAGGAGTTTATAAAATACTGTGCAAAATTTGCCCAGCCACATACATTGGACAAACCAACAGGAGAATAAATGCACGCATCGCAGAACACAAGAATGCAGTCAGAAAAGAAGAAAAAACTTCCTCCCTTTTCCAGCACTTTAAAGCCACAGGACATGAAATTGATTTTGAGGGATCCAAACTTATCTCCAATACTGAACACTTCAACAAGAGAATAATTAGGGAAGCCATCGAAATAGAGAAACACCCCATAACATGAATAAACGGGATGATACTTCCCGCCTACCAGACATCTGGAAACTAGCCCTAATCAACAAACGAGTCCCAGCCACGAAAACCAACACCGGACCCAAAACAACACATGATGCCACCACCAATCTCCTTCACCAGACTCAAACCCAAGCCCATGCCACAGATGAAAGGCAACCACCATCCAGAAACCAGACCATGGCTGCAACACCAGCTGCTACACCCCCTCCAACCCCCAAACTAAGCAAACTGACACCGCTATAAACACATAGCCAGACCTCAAACTCAGAGCCAAACCAAGGCCCAGAATGTCACATCACAGCCTTCCACCCAGGATACTACATCACAGAACTCAGGAGATTACAACATAAAACATCAGGAGGTTGCAACACAGACAACGACCCAGGAGACTACAGCACCACACCCAGGATGTCACAACAATAGAACTCAGAAGGTCATCACACAGCCCATTACCCACGTCGTTACAACACAAAAGGCTGAGAGACACACAGCCAGCACCTTAGCCACACAGGGTCTCAGGAAAAAGCCATCCAATCTGCATACATCAACTCCACAAACCAATCAAGAAGTAGCAACACAGCCAACTCTGGAGCTTAAAAGGGAAAAACAGCCACGATCACGCACTTCTCCCAGAAGAACGAAGCTGAAGACACCAGCCTGAAGATGATGGATGAGATTTCGTCGAAACGTTGCCAAGGTATTCTCAATCTTACACGGGACAATACACCAAGACCTACATACCTTTACCCTTGAAAATCTACGAAAGCATATATATATATATATATATATATATATATATATATATATATATATATATATACACACACACACACACACACACACACACACACACACATATATTGTCTACAATTGCTGGTCACCAAGAAAGAAGAAAAGGCCAGAAACGGTCACCAAAGTATATGCAATAAAAGTTGAATTTCTGTTTGCTAAAAGGTTTTGGGATGTGTGAGATGCAGAATTGTGCATTAACTTAAAATGCAAATTGAACGCTGCTTCTTCCATTCCTGCTGATGTACAATTACATGGGTGACGGAAATGCAGTCATTAGGAAAAAAATGAAAACAAGCAGATCGAGTAGAAAGGAGAGGAGACTGAAGGACAATTGGGACAGCAAAATATTGCTGCAAGAAAAAAAGCTGGCATTACCCTGAGCCAATAAGCACATTACAATTAGCTGCTTATTTTCTCTTTTCCAGCTGAATGGTGATATAGCTATACTAGCTTGGTGAAATGTTAAACCACGTAGAAGAGCATGCAAGTCACGGAATTCTTTCCATTCATGTAGTGATAGCTCTCTTCTAGGTGATAAAAACAAGCAGATTGGGGCAGGGGCAGGGGTGGGATTCAAATTTCTTAACAACTGGTTCTGTGGGTGTGACCTAATTTGTGGGTGTGGCTTAGTGGTCATGTGACTGGGTGGGTGTGGCTTGGTGGTCATATGACTGGGTGGGTGTGGCCTGGTGGCCATGCGACTGGGTGGGCGTGCTTGGTGACCATGTGACTGGATGGTCATGGCTAGGTGGTCATGTGACTAGGATGGGCGTGGCCAGGTGGCCATGTGACTAGAAAACCAAATACAAGTGGTCCTCGTTTAATAGCTGGTTGCTTAGCAACTGTCCTAATTTATGACTGACCTTCCCAGAGCTACTTGACCTGTTTTTGAAGTTTTGACAGCCATGCACACACATACACACACACACACACACACATACACACACACACTTATGAACAGTTACAACATCCCACACAGACATGTGACTGAGGTTTTCTATGTTTTTTGCCAGTTTCCAACAATTCCTCCTGGTTTCCGATTAAAAATGCCCATTGGAGAAAATGGGCTTGTTTAAACACAGTGTTTGCTTAATGGCCACGAGGTTCACTTAACAACTATGGTGTTTGCCTAACCCAGGAATCTGCAACCTTAAACATTCAAAGAGCCATTTTTCTATTTTCTTTTAAACAGATATCTCTCTCTGTGTGTGTCTCTTTCTCTTTTTCTCCCTCTCTTTCTCATCTCTCTCTCTCTCTCAGCTATCTTTTTCTTTCTCCCTCTCTCTCTCTCTCATCGAAGGATACCATGTTGATAGTGTTGAAAGTCCTCAAGAGATCTGGGAGAGATAGATGAATGTAATAATACACCCCACCCCAAGTCCTCCACTGGTCATCCACTGATATGACTAATGCTGTCTCAGTGCTGCAACCTGGCCTGAATCTTGACTAAAAGGGGGTCCGGATAATCTGCTTTATCCAGGTCCTCTAAAACTGAGTGCTTACCACCCTCTCAAAAACATTCCTCCAAAAGGAAAGGAGACCAGACAAACTAACATGGTCCAAGGATGATCTTTTGGAAAGGGGACATACCACTGCTCCCTTCAAGGCAGGCAGCACCCCTGACCCCATGAGAAGTTTATCATCACTTGTGTTATGTATGTAGGTTTGAATGTTATTGGTTTATTTGAACTGTTCTTGTAAAATGTCAAATGGTATTGGTTTAAATAGTGCGGGAAGAAACCCAGCACTCCCATTGGCTGGCAGCTACGGCTGCAGGCTATAAGAAGCAGCCGTAGCCAAGCCAGAACGGGTCCATTCGAGCTGTAGTCACTAATAAACTCTTTGCTGGAACTCCTGCATCTGACTCTTCATGCAAACTTAACACTGGCGGCGAAGGTGGGATTTCCCTGAAGAGAAGAGACGCGACGAACAAGCAACTGAGCGAGATGGCTGCGCTGAACACCCCCCCAGCACCATTCGATCGGCGACGGAAGGAAGACTGGGAATCGTATGCGGATCGTTTCCACATGTATCTGGAAGGAACGATCTCGCCGGCATCCCGAGAGACGGAAGAGGCGGTCTTTCTCACGCACTGCGGTCTGGCAGTCTTCAAAATGGCGAAGCGTTGGCGGGAGCAGCAAGCTGAAGGTAATGGAATGGCCCGATTTAGAGAAACTTTTAAGAGCCCATTACGCCCCACAAGTATCGTGCCTCATTAAGAGACACGAATTTTACCGTCGGGATCAAGGGGATAGCGAAATTTTAATGACTTGTGGCAAGTTTAAGGACATTGGGGTGCTTGTGACTTTACCAACTTAGAAGAGGCCATGCGTGATCGGTTTGTTTTAGGCCTAAAAGATAAGTCTTACAAAGCAAACTTTTAATGAAACCTAAGATCACGTTTAAAGAGGCCATTGAAGAAGCTGTTTCAGTGGAAGCCACCAAGTCCTCAGCTGCGCCATGAAAAGATTAACAAGGCCTCAAGCAGCCAGGCCTCAAGCCAGGCCTCAAGCCAGGCCTCAAGCCAGGCCTCAGCCAGGCCTCAAGGCCAGGCCTCAATGCCAGGCCTCAAGCCATTCTGATGGGGAAAAATCCACAACTGCTCATTTGAACAAATAGACTCTGATTCTGATGGCAGTGAGGCAGAGGAGGATTTTTAAACTCAGAATGGAGAAGAAAAGAAAAGACTCTGGGAAAAACAGGCAAGGGTTCTATGCAGAGGATGTGGGGGCCACCCCCGCACTGAATGCAAGTTCTTTGACTCCATTTGCCTACGTTGAGAAACGGGGTCACATAGCCAGAGTCTGCAAATCATCCAGAACTCCACCAGTTAGGAAGAAATTTCCTGATAGAGACTTTAAGCCCAACAATTTCCTTGAAAAATGGGGCTTAAATTTAGAAGCAAATGGCAAGAATGAAACTCACCAAACAATCACTATTGGTCATTCTTCACCCTTAAAAAGCAGAAAAGTACATGTGAAGGTATTTATTGAAGGAAGGCCTTGCCAAATGGAAGTGGACTCAGGCTCTTATTTATCTATGGTGTCATGGGACACTATCCACAGACTCTTTCCCAAAATTCAGAAAAGCATTTCCAGAAGCAAGCACTGACTCTCAAAGACTACCAAGGGAACAAGATTCCAGTAGTTGGAGCGAAAGATTTCAACGTGCAGTTTAAAGGCCACACCAAACGTTTGCCCCTGACCATCGTGGACAAGGATCGCCCAAGTTTGCTGGGACTTGAGTGGTTCAAGCCACTTGGCATCGAGGTGACTGGCATCCATCACGTGAGCAGTTCTGACTGGGAAGAGTCCTTGAAGTCTAGAGCCAGAGGTCTTCAGCGAAGGACTGGGCAAGTATATGGGGACCCCTATTGCTTTCAGCTTAGACCCCAAGGTGCCCCAATTCGTTTAAAGCCCAGGAGGGTCCCATTTGCTTTAAAGGAAAAATTGATGCACAATTAGATAAGCTCATTGCTCAAGAGGTTTTAGAGCCTACTGACCACTCCAGATGGGAAACACCCATAGTCACACCAGTCAAGGCTGATGGGTCAGTGAGATCTGTGGTGACTACAAGGGGACACTTAACCATGCGCTGCAGCAGAGCTCATATCCTGTACCAGTTGTGCATCATCTGCTCCATTCCCTTGGCAGGGGTACAGTATTTGCTAAACTGGACTTAGCTCAGGCATATCAACAATTAACAGTTGATGATGCCACTGCAGAGGCACAAACAATTGTGACTCATAGAGGTGCCTTCAAATGTAAAAGACTACAATTTGGAGTAAGCGTGGCACCTGGCATTTTCAAAGCCTTATGGAAAGAATGTTGCAAGGACTGCCAGGGGTAGTGCCTTATTTTGATGATGTATTAATCTCTGCTGAAAGTGACACCAGCTTCAAGAAAGACTCAGAGAAGTCCTTACCAGATTCAGAAAAGGCGGTTTAAAAGTCAAGGAAGACAAATGTACACTCAAAACAGACAGAGTTGAGTTCCTGGGGGTTATGATTGACAAGCATGGCATCCATCTACTGATGCCAAGGTTAAAGCAATCAAAGGAAGCCCTAAACCTCTGCAAGGCAGATTTGCAAGCCTTCCTTGGACTTATTAACTTTACCACATGTTTCTACCTCACAAAGCATCTATTGCTGAGCCCTTACATCATGCCGCTTGATAAAGAAAGCTGTTTGGATCTGGAAGCGGAAGGAACAGTCAGCATTTAACAGTATTAAGAGACTAATCCGCGTCTGATGCTGTGTTGATACAATTCTCTGAGAATTTGCCTGTTGTTCTGACTTGTGATGCATCCCCTTTTGGAGTGGGGTTTGAGTCACAGGCTTCCCAATGGAAGGGAAGCCCCATTTTACTCTCGCACTTTGTCCAAAGCAGAGAGGAATTATAACCAATTGGACAAGGAGGCTTTAGCAGTTGTTGCAGCTGTTAAGAAATTTCATGAATATCTGTATGGCAGGTCATTCACCATTGTTACAGATCACAAACCTTTATTAGGCATTGTGGCAGGAGACAAACCTACACCTAATATCCTGTCACCAAGAATGCTGAGGTGGACTGAATTTCTTGCAGCCTATTCATACAAACTGATTCACAGGCCTGGCAAGGACATTGGACATGCTGATGCACTGAGTCGTTGCCCACTACCTTGCCAAGGAGGACTTTGAACTTGAAACTCACACCTTTTCCTGGAGACGTGGCTAAGCTTCCAGTCCATGCTGCTGAGATTGCCAGAGAAACTACCAAAGATGCTGTATTAGCACCTGTTATGGGCTGGATTAAGAAAGGTTGGCCTCTTCAAGATCTACCTCACCTTGCCCAACCTTTTAAGTCCAGGCAAACTGAATTATCTGTATTAAGAGGATGTATTTTGTGGGGTAACAGGGTGGTTATTCCTGCAAAACTGCAAAGGAGGTTTTGGAAATGTTACATGAGGGTCATCCTGGGATTGTGGATGAAAGGTTTGGCCAGGAGTTATGTATGGTGGCCAGGTATTGACAAAATGGTTGAAAACTGGGTAGCATCTTGTCCCAATTGCCAGGTAGTCAGGCCTGCCCCACCTCCGCCCACACAGGAATGGGAATGTCCTAGGGGCCCATGGTCTAGAATCCACATTGATTTTGCAGGCCCTACAAGAGGGCACACTTTTCTAGTGCTAGTAGATGCATACTCTAAATGGCTAGAGGTAATTCCCATGACATCCACTACAACTGAGGCTGTCATCAAGCAGCTCAGAAAATTGTTTGTCACCCATGGGCTACCAGATGTCCTTGTTTCTGACAATGGCCCTCAATTCACATCTAACATTTTTGAATCCTTTCTAGCTCAACAGGGCATCAGACATGCCCTGCCCCTGGGCACCCCGCCCTAATGGCCGGCTGAACGCATGGTGCAGCTTCACCAAGAAGCTTCAGCAGCTGGGTCCTGGGGACATCACTGAGAAGCTTGAAAAACTTCTTAGTGTTCAACATCACTCCTAGCCCATCAAATAACTTGTCCCAGCAGAGTTGTTGATGGGCAGGAAACTTAGGTCTTCCCTTGACGCCATCCCACTTACAGCACCCAACACACCACTGGATTCCACTTCCAAAGTTTGTTCTTTTAGTGTGGGAGATTCTGTCTATGCTAGGAACCTTATAGGTGAACCTTTGTGGATTCCTGCTGAAATAACTCACATCACGGGCCCTCGTTCTTACAGGGTACAAACAGAGGATGGCCTCTCTGGAGCAGGCACATTGACCAACTTAGATCCAGGTTCCCTCAGGAACATCGACCCTCATCTCTAGGTCCCTCACCTGATCTCTTCTAGGGGAAGGAGGGGGCAGGAGGAAAATCAG
The DNA here is from genome assembly GCA_009733165.1 of Naja naja. Classification (NCBI taxonomy): domain Eukaryota; kingdom Metazoa; phylum Chordata; class Lepidosauria; order Squamata; family Elapidae; genus Naja; species Naja naja. The sequence continues at coordinate 106,776,680 of CM019148.1, forward strand.
CAAACAGGAATCAACCCCATGTGTAGAGCCATTACGACAGGAACCATCGAACCCTGTCACAAAGCCAAGATCCATCCTTGGGTGCACATCACTACCTGACTTGGGTGCTGACATTGGAATGGAGATGGGTTGGGAGGAGAGACCAATTCTAACAGTCTAACAGGGTCTTCTTCCTCAGGAGTCCCAACAGAAATGTGCAGACACCTCTCACTGGGTGAGCGTTAAAAGCTTCTGAACCACGAAGGTCTCAAGTACGTAAGAGCCCCACTATTTAAAGGAATACATTAGATAGGTTGGGGTTTGGTATGGACTGAACCTAGTGGGGGGAGGGTGTTATGTATGTAGGTTTGAATGTTATTGGTTTATTTGAACTGTTCTTGTAAAATGTCAAATGGTATTGGTTTAAATAGTCCGGGAAGAAACCCTGCACTCCATTGTGGCCTTCGGCTGCAGGCTATAAACAGCTGTAGCCAAGCCAGAGCGGGTCCATTCGAGCTGTAGTCACTAATAAACTCTTTGCTGGAACCCTCAGCGTCTGACTCTTCATGCAAACTTAACAACTTGGATGATGGATCCAGTTGCATGCCACCTTCCAGGAGGACTTTACCAACACAGGAGGGTACAGGTCAAACAGGGTGGATTCAAATTTTTTAACAACTGGTTCTGTGGACATGGATTAGTGGTGGGCATGGCTTGGTGGTCATGTTGACTGGCGCAGGCTGGCCAACTCAACATCCACTCACCTCAAGGCACTCCAGACATCTCTCTACAGCCTCTCGTGACTGTGGGATGCTGTAACATTCGTAGAAAATGTGAAAATGATCATAAGTCATTTTTCAGGCTCATTAACTGAATGGTCACTGCACACAAGCAAAATGCAAGGAAAAAAACCAGAGAGTTCAAACAGGGAAATTCAACCAAGAATGTAATAAGGGTTAATGGAGAGGCAGTTTCTGTAAGCAACACCAGAATGTTTCCTTCCTGCCTTCCTGCACAGTAATTTCTTCTAACAACGGTTTTGGGAATGTTACCCTGCTGATTCGACAAGCAGGCAGAAGCTGATCATGGAGTCCCTTTGCATGCTTTCTTTCCAGCATTCTCTTTTGTTGA
>CM019148.1:106778789-106791040 GCA_009733165.1 Naja naja
GCCTAACCCAGGAATCTGCAACCTTAAACATTCAAAGAGCCATTTTTCTATTTTCTTTAAACAGATATCTCTCTCTGTGTGTCTCTTTCTTCTTTTCTCCTCTCTTTCTCATCTCTCTCTCTCCTCTCAGCTATCTTTTCTTTCTCCCTCTCTCTCATCGAAGGATACCATGTTGATAGTGTTGAAAGTCCCCAAGAGATCTGGAGAGATAGATGAATGTGGCACACACCCCACCCCAAGTCCTCCACTGGTCATCCACCATGACTAATGCTGTCTCAGTGCTGCAACCTGGCCTGAATCCTGACTAAAAGGGGTCTGGATAATCTGCTTTATCCAGGTCCTCTAAAACTGAGTGCTTACTTCACCCTCTCAAAAAACATTCTCCAAAAAGGAAGGAGACCAGAAAACTAACATGGTCCAAGGATGATCTTTGGAAAGGGGACATACCACTGCTCCCTTCAAGGCAGCACCCTGACCCCATGAGAAGCCGCATCACTTGTGTTATGTATGTAGGTTTGAATGTTATTGGTTTATTTGAACTGTTCTTGTAAAATGTCAAATGGTATTGGTTTAAATAGTGCGGAAGAAACCCTGCACTCCCATTGGCTGGCAGCTACGGCTGCAGGCTATAAGAAGCAGCCGTGAGCAACAGAACGGGTCCATTCGAGCTGTAGTCACTAATAAACTCTTTGCTGGAACTCCTCGTCTGACTCTTCATGCAAACTTAACACTGGCGATGAAGGTGGGATTTCCTGAAGAGAAGACGACACGACGAACAAGCAACTGAGCGAGATGGCTGCGCTGAACACCCCCAGCACCGTTCGATCCGGCGACGGAAGACTGGGAATCGTAGCGGATCGCTTCCACATGTATCTGGAAGGAACGATCTCGCCGCATCCCCAGAGACGGAAGAGGGCGGTCTTCTCACGACTGCGGTCCGCAGTCTTCAAAATGGCGAAGGCGGGCGGGAGCAGCAGAGCTGAAGGTAATGGAATGGCCCGAAGAAACTTTTAAGAGCCCATTACGCCCCACAAGTATCGTGCCTCATTAAGAGACACGAATTTTACCGTCGGATCAAGGGGATAGCGAATGTTAATGACTTTCGGCAAGTTTAAGGGACATTGGGGGTGCTTGTGACTTTACCAACTTAGAAGAGGCCAGTGATCGGTTTGTTTTAGGCCTAAAAGATAAGGTCTTAGCAAACTTTAATGAAACCTAAGATCACGTTTAAAGAGGCCATTGAAGAAGCTGTTTCAGTGGAAGCCACCAAGTCCTCAGCTGCGCCATGAAAAGATTACAAGGCCTCAAGCCAGGCCTCAAGCCAGCCTCAAGAGCCTCAAGCCAGGCCTGCCAGGTGGCCAGGCCTCAAGCCAGGCTCTGCCATTCTGATGGGGAAAATCCACAACAGCTCATTGCAACAATAGACTCTGATTCTGATGGCAGTGAGGCAGAGGAGGGGATTTTTAAACTCAGAATGGAGAAGAAAAGAAAAGACTCTGGGAAAACAGGCAAGGGTTCTATTGCAGAGGCTGGGGGGGGCCACCCCAAGACTGAATGCAAGTTCTTTGACTCCATTTGCCTACGTTAGAGAAACGGTCACATAGCCAGAGTCTGCAAATCATCCAGAACTCCACCAAAGGAAAGAATTTCCTGATAGAGACTTTAAGCCCAACAATTTCCTTGAAAAATGGGGCGAATTTAGAAGCAAATGGCAAGAATGAAACTCACCAAACAATCACTATTGGTCATTCTTCACCCTTAAAAGCAGAAAAGTACATGTGAAGGTGTTTATTGAAGGAAGGCCTTGCCAAATGGAAGTGGACTCAGGCTCTTATTTATCTATGGTGTCATGGGACACTATCCACAGACTCTTTCCCAAAATTCAGAAAAGCATTTCCAGAAGCAAGCACTGACTCTCAAAGACTACCAAGGGAACAAGATTCCAGTAGTTGGAGCGAGAGATTTCAACGTGCAGTTTAAAGGCCACACCAAACGCTTGCCCCTGACCATCGTGGACAAGGATCAAGTTTGCTGGGACTTGAGTGGTTCAAGCCACTTGGCATCGAGGTGACTGGCATCCATCACGTGAGCAGTTCTGACTGGGAAGAGTCCTTGAAGTCTGAGTTTCCAGAGGTCTTCAGCGAAGGACTGGGCAAGTATATGGGGACCCCTATTGCTTTCAGCCTAGACCCCAAGGTGCCCCAATTGTTTAAAGCCCAGGAGGGTCCCATTTGCTTTAAAGGAAAAAATTGATGCACAATTAGATAAGCTCATTGCTCAAGGGGTTTTAGAGCCTACTGACCACTCCAGATGGGAAACACCCATAGTCACACCAGTCAAGGCTGATGGGTCAGTGAGAATCTGTGGTGACTACAAGGGGACACTTAACCACGCTGCAGCAGAGCGCATATCCTGTACCAGTTGTGCATCATCTGCTCCATTCCCTTGGCAGGGTACAGTATTTGCAAACTGGACTTAGCTCAGGCATATCAACAATTAACAGTTGATGATGCCACTGCAGAGGCACAAACAATTGTGACTCATAGAGGTGCCTTCAAATGTAAAAGACTACAATTTGGAGTAAGCTGGCACCTGGCATTTTCAAAGCCTTATGGAAAGAATGTTGCAAGGACTGCCAGGGGTAGTGCCTTATTTTGATGATGTATTAATCTCTGCTGAAATGACACTCAGCTTCAAGAAAGACTCAGAGAAGTCCTTACCAGATTCAGAAAAGCGGGTTTAAAAGTCAAGGAAGACAAATGTACACTCAAAACAGACAGAGTTGAGTTCCTGGGGTATATGATTGACAAGCATGGCATCCATCCTACTGATGCCAAGGTTAAAGCAATCAAGGAAGCCCCTAAACCTCGATGCAAGGCAGATTTGCAAGCCTTCCTTGGACTTATTAACTTTTACCACATGTTTCTACCTCACAAAGCATCTATTGCTGAGCCCTACATCGCCTGCTTGATAAGAAAGCTGTTTGGATCTGGGGGCGGAGGAACAGTCAGCATTTAACAGTATTAAGAGACTAATCATGCCTGATGCTGTGTTGATACAATTCTCTGAGAATTTGCCTGTTGTTCTGACTTGTGATGCATCCCCTTTTGGAGTGGGGGTTTGAGTCACAGGCTTCCCAATGGAAGGGAAGCCCCAATTGCATTTTACTCTGCACTTTGTCCAAAGCAGAGAGGAATTATAGCCAATTGGACAAGGAGGCTTTAGCAGTTGTTGCAGCTGTTAAGAAATTTCATGAATATCTGTATGGCAGGTCATTCACCATTGTTACAGATCACAAACCTTTATTAGGCATTGTGGCAGGAGACAAACCTACACCTAATATCCTGTCACCAAGAATGCTGAGGTGGACTGAATTTCTTGCAGCCTATTCATACAAACTGATTCACAGGCCTGGCAAGGACATTGGACATGCTGATGCACTGAGTCGTTGCCCACTACCTTGCCACAAGGAGGACTTTGAACTTGAAACTCACACCTTTTCCTGGAGACCGTGGCTGCTTCCAGTCCATGCTGCTGAGATTGCCAGAGAAACTACCAAAGATGCTGTATTAGCACCTGTTATGGGCTGGATTAAGAAAGGTTGGCCTCTTCAAGATCTACCTCACCTTGCCCAACCTTTTAAGTCCAGGCAAACTGAATTATCTGTATTAAGAGGATGTATTTTGTGGGGTAACAGGGTGGTTATTCCTGCAAACTGCAAAGGGAGGTTTTGGAAATGTTACATGAGGGTCATCCTGGGATTGTAAGGATGAAAGGTTTGGCCAGGAGTTATGTATGGTGGCCAGGTATTGACAAAATGGTTGAAAACTGGGTAGCATCTTGTCCCAATTGCCAGGTAGTCAGGCCTGCCCCTCCACCACACAGGAATGGGAATGTCCTAGGGGCCCATGGTCTAGAATCCACATTGATTTTGCAGGCCCTACAAGGGGCACACTTTTCTAGTGCTAGTAGATGCATACTCTAAATGGCTAGAGGTAATTCCATGACATCCACTACAACTGAGGCTGTCATCAAGCAGCTCAGAAAATTGTTTGTCACCCATGGGCTACCAGATGTCCTTGTTTCTGACAATGGCCTCAATTCACATCTAACATTTTTGAATCCTTTCTAGCTCAACAGGGCATCAGACATGTCTGCCCCTGGGCACCCTTGACCAATGGCGGGCGCATGATGCAGCTACCAAAGAGAAGCTTCAGCAGCTGGGTCCTGGGGACATCACTGAGAAGCTTGAAAAACTTCTTAGTGTTCAACACATCACTCCTAGCCCATCAAATAACTTGTCCCCAGCAGAGTTGTTGATGGGCAGAAATGGAATCTTCCCTTGACGCCTTCATCCCACTTAGCACAACACACCACTGGATTCCACTTCCAAAGTTTGTTCTTTTAGTGTGGGAGATTCTGTCTATGCTAGGAACTTATAGGTGAACCTTTGTGGATTCCTGCTGAAATAACTCACATCACGGGCCCTCGTTCTTACAGGTACAAACAGAGGATGGCCTCCTCTGGAGCAGGCACATTGACCAACTTAGATCCAGGTTCCCTCAGGACGACCCTGTCTCTCTCAGGTCCCTCACCTGATATTCTCTTCTAGGGGAAGGAGGGAGGAAAAATCAGCAAACAGGAATCAACCCCATGTGTGTGAGCCATTGCGACAGGAACCATCGAACCCTGTCACAAAGCCAAGATCCATCCTTAGGTGGACATCACACCTACCTGACTTGGGCTGACATTGGAATGGAGATGGGTTGGGAGGAGAGACCAGATTCTAACAGTCTAACAGGGTCTTCTTCCTCAGGAAGTCCCAACAGGGAAATGTCAGTAGACACATTTCCCCTCTCACTGGGTGAAGCGTTAAAGCTTCTGAACCACGAAGGTCTCAGCATTACATGTAGAGCCCCACCTATTTAAAGGAATACATTAGATAGGTTGGGGTTTGGTATGGACTGAACCTAGTGGGAGGGGAGTGTGTGTATGTAGGTTTGAATGTTATTGGTTTATTTGAACTGTTCTTGTAAAATGTCAAATGGTATTGGTTTAAAAGTGAAGAAACCCTGCACTCCCATTGGCTGGCAGCTGGCTGCAGGCTATAAGCAGCTGTAGCCAAGCCAGAACGGGTCCATTCGAGCTGTAGTCACTAATAAACTCTTTGCTGGAACTCCTCGTGTCTGACTCTTCATGCAAACTTAACAACTTGGATGATGGATCCAGTTGCATGCCACCTCCAGGAGGACTTACCAACTGGGAGGGTACAGGTCCAAACAGGGGTGGGATTCAAATTTTTTAACAACTGGGTCTGTGGACATGGATTAATTGGTGGGCATGGCTTGGTGGTCATGTGACTGGCTGGGCGTGGCCAACTCAACATCACTCACCTCAAGGCACTCAAGGCATCTCCTCGCCTGGCCTCTCGTGACTGTGGGGATGCTGCAACAGTCGTAAGTGTGAAAAATGATCGTAAGTCATTTTTTTCAGTGCCATTGTAACTTTGAATGGTCACTGCACACAAGCAAAATACCAGCAAAGAGGGAAAAAAACTCCAGAGAAGTTCCAGAGACAGGAAGTCTAGTCCTGCCAAGAATGTAATAAGGGTTAATGGAGAGGCAGTTTCTGTAAGCAACACCAGAATGTTTCCTTCCTGCCTTCCTTACAGTAATTTCTTCTAACAACCGGTTTTGGGAATGTTACCCTGCTGATCGACAAGCAGGCAAGCTGAGTCATGGGTCCCTTTGCATGCTTTCTTTCCAACATTCTCTTTTGTTGAAAAGAATACAGTGCTGCAGCATTCACCTTCATGAGAGAGAAATACTTGTGGAGATTCTCATATATTTATTGCATGCTGCCAGTGTATGTCTCTGGCTCAGCAGCCTGGAAAAGCTCTGATAAGAACACTGGTCACCTTAAAGCTGCCTTCTGAGCCTTTCCAGCCTAAGAATGTAGCCCTCCCTTTATCTAAGAGGTCAGACTTAGGGGACCTCCTGAGTTCCCATCTCTACAACAGTCTAAGATGGCAGAAAGTGCTTCAAATTTCAAGATGGTAGCAAGCAGAAGTGTGGCATTAGAACAGCCTTTTAATTTGTATTTTTGTTGTTTTAATGTATAGAAACAAAGAAATAAGGCAAAAATGAGAAATAAAGGCAAAGAAGAAAGGGGAAAAGAAACTAGATATACAGAGATATTGATAAATTTATTTATTTATTTTATTTTTATTTATCAAATTAATATAGCTGTCCATCTCACAGACATAACTCTGGGCATGGATGCTCTTGGCTGTTTTTGGGGCCAGTTGCTCTTTTTCAGCCCAATCAGCCTCACAAAATAGTTACTGTAAGAATAAAATTGGAGGAGGAGGTGCTGTATATGGGCCCTTGGAAATGAAACAATACCAGAGGTGGTATTCAGCCAGTTCTGACAGATTCTGGAGAACTGGTAGCAGAAATTTTTAGTAGCTTGAGAACCAATAAATACCACCTCTGGTTGGCTCCACCCCCATCTATTCACTGCCTCCCAAGTCCCAGCTCATCAGAGTCTCAGCTGATCGGCTAGGTCTTCTTTTGTTGCCCTGCAAGGAGAATGGAGCTGTAGTGGGGTGGAGAGAGAATGGGGATTTTACAGTATTCTTCTCCTGGAGTGGGGTGGAAATGGGGATTTTACAGTATCCTTCCCCTGCCACACCCACCAAGCCACACCACACCCACCAAGCCACACCACACCCACCAAGCCACGCCCACAGAACCGGTAATAAAAAAGAATTGAATACCACCACTGAACAATACAATAAAACAATCACTTAAAACAAATGTAAAGCAACACTTTTTTTGAACACAAATTTAAATAAGACCACAGGAGAATGGACCAGCATCCAATATCTACTGTAACCATTTTGTGGGATCCCCATGAATACCTAGACAACGTGGAAAATATTGATTAGTTCAATACCTCTACCTCTGGGGCTCCGCTTGGCCCCTGACCTCCGCACCTTCCGTCACGACCTAAAAACCTGGTTGTTTGAACAGGCTGTGCTGTGCTGACTCCTTGGGGAATGGGTTTTTTTATTTATTATGGGTTTTTTAGTCTAATTCGGCTTGTTGCAATTTAATTCCATTTTAGTTAATTTAACTTATTGTATTGTTTTTATCTGTGAGGCAGCCTGAGTCTTGTTGGAGAGTGCATAATAATAATAATAATAATAATAATAATAATAATAATAATAATAATAATAAGTTGTTTCAGTACTTCTATAAAGAGACAGTTCATAAGCAGACAGCAAACATACCTAATCAATTCAAGACTGTAAATCTAAAGAAACACTGTTTTTCTGTTATAAAAGAGTAATATTTTATGTCTCTGGGCTTGTAAACCCATAACTCTTCCTGTATTGGTAAAATCCAGAATTACATTCACATCTTTTCAAAATATTACTACTTTTCTCAATATCATATTCATGAATATATGGATACTAAAAAAACCCTGAAACCTATGTTAGTAATATCATTCTGTAGCTGTAGTAGAATATAATGCTTCACCGATAGGCAACCCTTTAGAAACATTATCTGAAGTATCCATTGATCATGAAAAAAGATAAATGTTCACCTCACACTCATAAGAAACAAATTTAATGTATTTTCACATCTGTAATCATCAGTTTGCTCATTTAGAATATTCCAGCTGCAAAATACATGCAAATAATTCATTAATTAGCTATTAAAGAATTATTGCCTGTAGAATCATACAAAACATATGACAGCATTGATATTAATTTAGAGTTTTTTAAATTGCTATTTGGATATACAGCCATTCTGCAATTTTAAACATCTAGATTTATATTCTGACACTTTCATTTTCAATTTCTTTGTTTTGAAGATTTTGTAGCAATGAAGAAATCATTGGATTAGCAGAAATTGGTAAATCATTCCCCAGCTTCATTTCTGTTTCCTAGATTATTTAGTCCAACTGATTTCTCCTTAATAATTCCAGGCCATAAGAACTAGAAACCTCTTGTTCTATACCAGTGTTTGGAGCATAAATGTGAATAATAATATTAAAGGATGGTCTGAAAAGTCTAATTGGTTTTATTCATTCACAGATTCCCACTGTAATTCTATCTTTGCAGTTTCAAATTTTCTTTTCCTGTATGGTAACCTCAGCAATTAGATGTTCCAAAGGCTTTAAGCTGGTCACATTATAAACACCATTAGTGAATCTACAGCTTTTCTTCAGTAGCATGTTGATTGCCATCTGACCCAAGGGGACCATCATCTGGTTTCACACTATCAATCATACTATATTCTCCATGTATGTATAGTGCTGATTTGTGTGCCATCCAGATATTCTGAATTAATGAATTAATTTTTGAGAAAGCAACTCAGAAAGATACAAGTCAAAAAAAGAAAAAGAAAAAAGAAAAAGCTGAGCATAGAAAATTATTATTTCCATAGATCAAAAGCAAAATAACTGGGACGACTGTTTTTAAACAACTGAAATTAAAACATGAAAGCCATAAAACTGGCTCAACTTGGTAAACCTAACAGTTCCACCTATTCCTGGACCAGGAAATGTTGAAGAGAGCAAATCATGCTGTTGTCACTTCTCAGTTAGACTACTGAAACTCATTTTAAATGGGGATGCTCTTAAAGGTGACCCACAAACTGCAGATGGCATACAGTGTAGCGGTTCACCTGCTGACATGTTAGCTGGATTTATAAAAATTATACTAGTTGCCAGGAGGCATGTAGGTCGAATTCAAGGTGCTATTTTTACCTCAAAAAGTGTATTCAGCTTGGATCCTTCATCCCTTTGGGACTGTGCTGGACACACAATCACGATTCTTCTCTAGCTTACAATGGTATTTATGGTTGAAGTGGTTTTTTTAAATTTTAAAATAATCTATAGTATAAAATACCGTGTTTTGTTACTTAACAAAACCAATATACAACTACAAATATTAACATAAAACATATATATTTCTTATCAGCTAAGACGGTGTGATCATTTATTGAAAACAATTTTGCTAATATTCGTTTTCTATTTTTGGTATACGCTCTTAGTTTAACCACTTCATTTTTCAAATCCTTATCTTTTAATTTCCTGGTTTTTCTCCTTCATCCAATTGTACCATTTTTCCCTAGCTGTAGTATATTTTGAATCTACCTTATCTCTAAGTTTTTGTGTAAGTAGGTCCATTTCAGCGCAGTCAAGAACTTTCTGAATTATCAAATTATTTGTTGGCATTTGGTCACCCTTCCAGCATTGTGCCAATGCAATTCTTGCTGCCCTGATTATATGGAGAATTAAGTATTTCATTTTTTTTGCATTGTCCCCTTTTAACATTCCCAACAAAAATATTTTGGCCTTAAATTCTAGTCATATATTTGTAATTACTTTTATCCAAATTCTAATTTTTTTCCAGTACTTTTTACTTTTTGGGCAAAGCCACCAAGCGTGAAAGAAGGTACCCCTCATTTGCTTACATTTCCAACAGGCCAGATTTAAATTTGGGTATAGGTTGAAGTGTTTTTACCTAGATAATTCAGCATATTTCCACTGTAGATGTGGGTTTATATCTATACTTATATGAGGGGGTGGGCTTCAAAATTTTTAGCAAATAGTTCTCTGCCTGGTTGCTAGGTTGGTGTGGCCATGGTGAGCATGACCTAGTCAACCTCCTGCACCATGGTGGAGGGCATTTTTGCCCTCCCCAGGCTCCAGAGGCTTTCCTTGAACCTCCTGGAGGGTGAAAATGGCCTCCCTGGGCTCCGGAGGCTCTCTGGAAGCTGGAAATGGGCCCATTTCTGGCCTTCCCTAACTTTCAGGAGGCCCATTTTTCACCCTCCCCAAGCCTTTATTTATTTATTTATTTATTTATTTATTTATTATTTATTAATTGACTTATGCGCCCCTCTCCCAAAGGACTGGGCAGCTCACAGATTAAAAGAAAACAACAATAAATTACCTAAAAAGTGTATTAAACAAACTAAGCCGAATTAACATTAAAACCCCCAAAGATTAAAATCAAGAAAACCCAAGGAGTCAGCATAGCCCAGATTGTAAAACAGCCAGGTTTTTAACTGTGTGAAGGCAGGAGATCAGGAGCAAGCCGAGCTCCAGTGGAAGGAGATTCCATAAAGTGGGGCCGCCACAGAATAGGCTCTCCCCGAGTCCCCCAAGCGACATTGAGTCATGGACAGCATCCTGAGGAGGCCCTGCCTATGCGCCCATACAGGCGGTTGGTACTTGAAACTGGGAGGAGTCTCGTAAGTATCCTGGACCCATGCCATGTAGGACTTTGAATGTTAACACTAAAACCTTGTGTGAGCCTTGCATTTACCTCAAGTCCCAAATCGGGTTGCATGGGGACTCCTGGAAGAGAGGGTGGGGTGGGTGGGGCCAGCCAGGAGAGGGATTTGGGGGCTCTCCAAACAGCCAAAATCTTAGCTAGAGGCTCTCCCAAACCCTGCAAACCCTCAGCAGTCCACCCCTGCTTATATGGTTCTGTACAGACAATTCCAAGTTGTGGATTTGTCCTCAGTGTTTCATCTGTTTCACATCCTGCTGCCCTGAGTCATGCAGGGCTTTCAATACTTCTACTTTTGAATTCACTTTTAGCCTAAGGAGGCTCTTCCTGAGCTTCTTCTATTTGCACACCCTTTGTAAAACTATCAGCTTTGACATCTGATTTGTCCCCCAAAAGCTGCTGTCCTTTCCACCAACCAGTCTGCTCAGCAGTTCTTCCCCTTGGGTCCTGCTTACTCCTGCTGGGCCTTCAGCTGCAGATTATTTGCCACCTGTTCCTTATTTATTTATTTTTATGACATTTATAGACTGTCCTAATCTGTTGTGACAGTGGGCAGTTTACAAAATAGACAGTAAAAATACATGTCAGTAAGCAGTAGAACACAGCTTCTGAGACTGGGCATCGCACACTGCCCAGAGGCTACCATGCAAGGACAAATTATGCATTGTAAAGATCATTTGGAAGTGGGAGATACTTCTAGTGTAATCTTCCAAATCCCATTCATGGATTGCCCAGACTATGTAGGACAGATGGGGAGGCAGCTAACCACCAGATTGCAAGAACACAAATGAGTGGTCAGACAAGTAGACCCGAACTCATTGGTAGCTTCACATTGCAATGAACAAGGACACTCATTTAATTTCTCAGCTACTAAGATCATTGACTGGTAAAAATGCAGGTAAAAAAGATAGCCAGGGAAATGATTGAAGCCTGGGAAATGGGCAGGTGTGGGATTCTACCGGTTCTGTCCGACTCTACAGAACCAGTAGCTCTGAAGAGCAGCAGACACAGAACTGGTTCTGTGTCTGCTACAGTTGTGGACCTGCCCCTCGGCTTCACTCTCCTTTATTTCCTTTTCAACTGCAGCTGCTTGCATGGCACAGCTGCGCGGTTGAAAAGCAGGAAAAAAAGGGCTTTTCCAACCGCTGGGCACCTGCATCCGCAGCTGCTCAGCTGTCCGGCAGCTCAGCAGGTCGAATTGCACTTGCACAACTCACGCCGCATCATGATAAAAAGTGCGGTAACGCAGAGCAACAGAACCGTAGTTATACCGGTCGGATCCCATCCCTGAAACGGTCCCCTTGTCAGTTAACAGGATTTACCACCAGCTTATCAAGTACTTATGAGCCAAGGTTTGGCAGCACAAGAAAGTAACAGCCAATCACCAGCCATCAACGCACGAATCAGCCAATAGGAAGGCACCATATTAATATGACCACATAAAGGACATATTCCAGTAGAAAGAAGTTCCCTGAAGATGGCTCCAGCATGAGTCTGAAAACTCAGAAGACTAAATCTCTGGTCCAGATTTAATCTTGAGTATACAATATCAACCCCCAAGAAATTAATAAAAACTTTAGAAAACTAGAACGTCATACAAAGCATGCATCAGTCATTCTGCCCGACTCAGCCAGGTTTTAAGGATTTGTTTAAATAGGACCAGGGTGTAGGCCATAAAAATCTCATGGGGAATTATATATTCATGGCACAGACACCATGATGGAGAGGACAACAAGATATCTACTGTCCATGCTATACAATGAACACTGCAGAGATGTCTAATGTTTTCTCTTTGTTACTTAACATCTCTACCCTTTGATATATTTTTACATTTACAAAGCAGATGTGCCTGCATTTAGGCAGGCATGAAGCTTCTCAATATAAGATTTATCTTGCTTTTAGCCCATATAGAAATGAAAACATGAACTTTTGAGGACAT
>CM019148.1:106792040-106912110 GCA_009733165.1 Naja naja
AATTCTCTGAGAATTTGCCTGTTGTTCTGACTTGTGATGCATCCTTTTGGAGTGGGGGGTTTGAGTCACAGGCTCCCAATGGAAGGAAGCCCCTATTGCATTTACTCCTCGCACTTTGTCCAAAGCAGAGAGAATTACAGCCAATTGGACAAGGAGGCTTTAGCAGTTGTTGCAGCTGTTAAGAAATTTCATGAATATCTGTATGGCAGGTCACTCACCATTGTTACAGATCACAAACCTTTATTAGCATTGTGGCAGGAGACAAACCTACACCTAATATCCTGTCACCCAAGAATGCTGAGGTGGACTGAATTTCTTGCAGCCTATTCATACAAACTGATACAGGCCTGGCAAGGACATTGGACATGCTGATGCACTGAGTCGTTGCCCCTACCTTGCCACAGGAGGACTTTGAACTTGAAACTCACACCTTTTCCTGGACCGTGCTAGCTTCCAGTCCATGCTGCTGAGATTGCCGGAGAAACTACCAAAGATGCTGTATTAGCACCTGTTATGGGCTGGATTAAGAAAGGTTGGCCTCTTCAGATCTACCTCACCTTGCCCAACCTTTTAAGTCCAGGCAAACTGAATTATCTGTATTAAGAGGATGTATTTTGTGGGGTAACAGGGTGGTTATTCCTGCAAAACTGCAAAGGGAGGTTTTGGAAATTTACATGAGGTCATCCTGGATTGGAAGATGAAAGGTTTGGCCAAGTTATGTATGGTGGCCAGGTATTGACAAAATGGTTGAAAACTGGGTAGCATCTTGTCCCAATTGCCAGGTAGTCAGGCCTGCCCCACCTCACGCCCCCACACAGGAATGGGAATGTCCTAGGAGCCCATGGTCTAGAATCCACATTGATTTTGCAGGCCCTATAAGAGGGCACACTTTTCTAGTGCTAGTAGATGCATACTCTAAATGGCTAGAGGTAATTCCCATGACATCCACTACAACTGAGGCTGTCACAAGCAGCTCAGAAATTGTTTGTCACCCTGGGCTACCAGATGTCTTGTTTCTGACAATGGCCCTCAATTCACATCTAACATTTTTTGAATCCTTCTAGCTCAACAGGGCATCAGACATGCCCTCACTGCCCCTGGGCACCCTTCGCGCCAATGGCGGGCTCAACGCATGGTACGCTTCACCAAAGAGAAGCTTCAGCAGCTGGGTCTGGGGACATCACTGAGAAGCTTGAAAAACTTCTTAGTGTTCACACATCACTCCTAGCCCATCAAATAACTTGTCCCCAGCAGAGTTGTTGATGGGCAGGAAACTTAGGTCTTCCCTTGACCCCTTCATCCCACTTACGCACTCCAACACACCACTGGATTCCACTTCCAAAGTTTGTTCTTTTAGTGTGGGAGATTCTGTGCATGCTAGGATCCTTATAGGTGAACCTTTGTGGATTCCTGCTGAAATAACTCACATCACGGGCCCTCATTTTACAGGGTACAAACAGAGATGGCCTCCTCTGGAGCAGGCACATTGACCAACTTAGATCCAGGTTCCCTCAGGAACATCGACCCTGTCTCTCTCTAGGTCCCCTCACCTGATATCTCTTCTAGGGGGAGGGGAGGGGAACAGGAGGAAAATCAGCAAACAGGAATCAACCCCATGTGTAACGAGCCATTGCGACAGGAACCATCCCGAACCCTGTCACAAAGCCAAGATCCATCCTTAGATTGCACATCACTACCTGACTTGGGTGCTGACATTGGAATGGAGATGGGTTGGGAGGAGAGACCAGATTCTCACAGTCTAACAGGGTCTTCTTCCTCAGGAAGTCCCCACAGGAAATGTCAGTAGACACATTTCCCCTCTCACGGTGAAACGTTAAAGCTTCTGAACCACAAGGTCTCAGCATAAGAGCCCCACCTATTTAAAGGAATACATTAGATAGGTTGGGGTTTGGTATGGACTGAACCTAGTGGGGAGGGTGTTATGTATGTAGGTTTGAATGTTATTGGTTTATTTGAACTGTTCTTGTAAAATGTCAAATGGTATTGGTTTAAATAGTGCGGGAAGAAACCCTGCACTCCCATTGGCTGGCAGCTACGGCTGCAGGCTATAAGAAGCAGCTGTAGCCAAGCCAGAACGGGTCCATTCGAGCTGTAGTCACTAATAAACTCTTTGCTGGAACTCCTCGCGTCTGACTCTTCATGCAAACTTAACAACTTGGATGATGGATCCAGTTGCATGCCACCTTCCAGGAGGACTTTACCAACTGGGAGGGGTACAGGTCCAAACAGGGGTGGGATTCAAATTTTTTAACAACTGGTTCTGTGGACATGGATTAATTGGTGGGCATGGCTTGGTGGTCATGTGACTGGCTGGGCGTGGCCAACTCAACATCACTCACCTCAAGGCACTCAAGACATCTCCTCGCCTGGCCTCTCGTGACTGTGGGGATGCTGCAACAGTCGTAAGTGTGAAAAATGATCGTAAGTCATTTTTTTCAGTGCCATTGTAACTTTGAATGGTCACTGCACACAAGCAAAATACCAGCAAAAGAGGGAAAAAAAACTCCAGAGAAGTTCCAGAGACAGGAAGTCTAGTCCTGCCAAGAATGTAATAAGGGTTAATGGAGAGGCAGTTTCTGTAAGCAACACCAGAATGTTTCCTTCCTGCCTTCCTTACAGTAATTTCTTCTAACAACCGGTTTTGGGAATGTTACCCTGCTGATCGACAAGC
The DNA here is from genome assembly GCA_009733165.1 of Naja naja. NCBI lineage: Eukaryota > Metazoa > Chordata > Lepidosauria > Squamata > Elapidae > Naja > Naja naja. Next base: position 106,794,733 of record CM019148.1, read on the forward strand.
AGGCAAGCTGAGTCATGGGTCCCTTTGCATGCTTTCTTTCCAACATTCTCTTTTGTTGAAAAGAATACAGTGCTGCAGCATTCACCTTCATGAGAGAGAAATACTTGTGGAGATTCTCATATATTTATTGCATGCTGCCAGTGTAATGTCTCTGGCTCAGCAGCCTGGAAAAGCTCTGATAAGAACACTGGTCACCTTAAAGCTGCCTTCTGAGCCTTTCCAGCCTAAGAATGTAGCCCTCCCTTTATCTAAGAGGTCAGACTTAGGGGACCTCCTGGAGTTTCCCATCTCTACAACAGTCTAAGATGGCAGAAAGTGCTTCTTTAAATTTCAAGATGGTAGCAAGCAGAAGTGTGGCATTAGAACAGCCTTTTAATTTGTATTTTTGTTGTTTTAATGTATAGAAACAAAGAAATAAGGCAAAAATGAGAAATAAAGGCAAAGAAGAAAGGGGAAAAGAAACTAGATATACAGAGATATTGATAAATTTATTTATTTATTTTATTTTTATTTATCAAATTAATATAGCTGTCCATCTCACAGACATAACTCTGGGCATGGATGCTCTTGGCTGTTTTGGGGCCAGTTGCTCTTTTCAGCCCAATCAGCCTCACAAAATAGTTACTGTAAGAATAAAATTGGAGGAGGAGGTGCTGTATATGGGCCCTTGGAAATGAAACAATACCAGAGGTGGTATTCAGCCAGTTCTGACAGATTCTGGAGAACTGGTAGCAGAAATTTTAGTAGCTTGAGAACCAATAAATACCACCTCTGGTTGGCTCCTCCCCCATCTATTCACTGCCTCTCAAGTCCCAGCTCATCAGAGTCTCAGCTGATCAGCTAGGTCTTCTTTTGTTGCCCTGCAAGGAGAATGGAGCTGTAAAGCATGTTAGTGGGGTGGAGAGAGAATGGGGATTTTACAGTATTCTTCTCCTGGAGTGGGGTGGAAATGGGATTTTACAGTATCCTTCCCCTGCCACACCCACCAAGCCACACCACACCCACCAAGCCACACCACACCTACCAAGCCATGCCCACAGGACTGGTAATAAAAAAGAATTGAATACCACCACTGAACAATACAATAAAACAATCACTTAAAACAAATGTAAAGCAACACTTTTTTTGAACACAAATTTAAATAAGACCACAGGAGAATGGACCAGCACCCAATATATACTGTAACCATTTTGTGGGATCCCCATGAATACCTAGACAACGTGGAAAATATTGATTAGTTCAATACCTCTACCTCTGGGGCTCCGCTTGGCCCCTGACCTCCGCACCTTCCGTCACGACCTAAAAACCTGGTTGTTTGAACAGGCTGTGCTGTGCTGACTCCTTGGGAATGGGTTTTTTATTTATGGGTTTTTAGTCTAATTCGCTTGTTGCAATTTAATTCCATTTTAGTTAATTTAACTTATTGTATTGTTTTTATCTGTGAGCCGCCCTGAGTCTTGTTGGAGAGGGGGCGGCATACAAGTCAAATTAATAATAATAATAATAATAATAATAATAATAATAATAATAATAATAAGTTGTTTCAGTACTTCTATAAAGAGACAGTTCATAAGCAGACAGCAAACATACCTAATCAATTCAAGACTGTAAATCTAAAGAAACACTGTTTTTCTGTTATAAAAGAGTAATATTTTATGTCTCTGGGCTTGGTAAACCCATAACTCTTCCTGTATTGGTAAAATCCAGAATTACATTCACATCTTTTCAAAATATTACTACTTTTCTCAATATCATATTCATGAATATATGGATACTAAAAAAACCCTGAAACCTATGTTAGTAATATCATTCTGTAGCTGTAGTAGAATATAATGCTTCACCGATAGGCAACCCTTTAGAAACATTATCTGAAGTATCCATTGATCATGAAAAAAGATAAATGTTCACCTCACACTCATAAGAAACAAATTTAATGTATTTTCACATCTGTAATCATCAGTTTGCTCATTTAGAATATTCCAGCTGCAAAATACATGCAAATAATTCATTAATTACCTATTAAAGAATTATTGCCTGTAGAATCATACAAAACATATGACAGCATTGATATTAATTTAGAGTTTTTTAAATTGCTATTTGGATATACAGCCATTCTGCAATTTTAAACATCTAGATTTATATTCTGACACTTTCATTTTCAATTTCTTTGTTTTGAAGATTTTGTAGCAATGAAGAAATCATTGGATTAGCAGAAATTGGTAAATCATTCCCCAGCTTCATTTCTGTTTCCTAGATTATTTAGTCCAACTGATTTCTCCTTAATAATTCCAGTCCATAAGAACTAGAAACCTCTTGTTCTATACCAGTGTTTGGAGCATAAATGTGAATAATAATATTAAAGGATGGTCTGAAAAGTCTAATTGGTTTTATTCATTCACAGATTCCCACTGTAATTCTATCTTTGCAGTTTCAAATTTTCTTTTCCTGTATGGTAACCTCAGCAATTAGATGTTCCAAAGGCTTTAAGCTGGTCACATTATAAACACCATTAGTGAATCTACAGCTTTTCTTCAGTAGCATGTTGATTGCCATCTGACCCGAGGGGACCATCATCTGGTTTCACACTATCAATCATACTATATTCTCCATGTATGTATAGTGCTGATTTGTGTGCCATCCAGATATTCCTACAAACTGAATTAATTTTCGAGAAAGCAACTCAGAAAGATACAAGTCAAAAAAAAAAAAGAAAAAGAAAAAGCTGAGCATAGAAAATTATTATTTCCATAGATCAAAAGCAAAATAACTGGGACGACTGTTTTTAAACAACTGAAATTAAAACATGAAAGCCATAAAACTGGCTCAACTTGGTAAACCTAACAGTTCCACCTATTCCTGGACCAGGAAATGTTGAAGACAGCAAATCATGCTGTTGTCACTTCTCAGTTAGACTACTGAAACTCATTCTAAATGGGGATGCTCTTAAAGGTGACCCACAAAGTGCAGATGGCATACAGTGTAGCAGTTCACCTGCTGACATGTTAGCTGGATTTACAAAAATTATACTAGTTGCCAGGAGGCATGTAGGTTGAATTCAAGCTGTTATTTTTACCTCAAAAAGTGTATTCAGCTTGGATCCTTCATCCCTTTGGGACTGTGCTGGACACACAATCACGATTCTTCTCTAGCTTACAATGGTATTTATGGTTGAAGTGCTTTTTTTAATTTTAAAATAATCTATAGTATAAAATACCATGTTTTGTTACGAACAAAACCAATATACAACTACAAATATTAACATAAAACATATATATTTCTTATCAGCTAAGACGGTGTGATCATTTATTGAAAACAATTTTGCTAATATTCGTTTTCTATTTTTGGTATACGCTCTTAGTTTAACCACTTCATTTTTCAAATCCTTATCTTTTAATTTCCTGGTTTTTCTCCTTCATCCAATTGTACCATTTTTCCCTAGCTGTAGTATATTTTGAATCTACCTTATCTCTAAGTTTTTGTGTAAGTAGGTCCATTTCAGCAGTCAAGAACTTTCTGAATTATCAAATTATTTGTTGGCATTTGGTCACCCTTCCAGCATTGTGCCAATGCAATTCTTGCTGCCCTGATTATATGGAGAATTAAGTATTTCATTTTTTGCATTGTCCCCTTTTAACATTCCCAACAAAAATATTTTGGCCTTAAATTCTAGTCGTATATTTGTAATTACTTTTATCCAAATTCTAATTTTTTCCAGTACTTTTACTTTTTGGGCAAAGCCACCAAGCGTGAAAGAAGGTACCCCTCATTTGCTTACATTTCCAACAGGCCGGATTTAAATTTGAGTATAGGTTGAAGTGTTTTTACCTAGATAATTCAGCGTATTTCCACTGTAGATGTGGGTTTATATCTATACTTATATGAGGGGTGGGCTTCAAAATTTTAGCAAATAGTTCTCTGCCTGGTTGCTAGGTGGGTGTGGCCATGGTGAGCATGACCTAGTCAACCTCCTGCACCATGGTGGGGGGCATTTTTGCCCTCCCCAGGCTCCAGAGGCTTTCCTTGAACCTCCTGGAGGGTGAAAATGGCCTCCCTGGGCTCCGGAGGCTCTCTGGAAGCTGGAAATGGGCCCATTTCTGGCCTTCCCTAACTTTCAGGAGGCCCATTTTTCACCCTCCCCAAGCCTTTATTTATTTATTTATTTATTTATTTATTTATTATTTATTAATTCGACTTATATGCCGCCCCCTCTCCCAAAGGACTCGGGGCAGCTCACAGATTAAAAGAAAAAACAATAAATTACCTAAAAGTGTATTAAACAAACTAAGCCGAATTAACATTAAAACCCCCAAAGATTAAAATCAAGAAAACCCAAGGAGTCAGCATAGCCCAGATTGTAAAAACAGCCAGGTTTTTAACTCTGGCGGAAGGTATGGAGATCAGAGCAAGCCGGAGCTCCAGTGGAAGGAGATTCCATAAAGTGGGGGCCGCCACAGAATAGGCTCTCCCCCGAGTCCCCCCCAAGCGACATTGAGTCACGGACAGCATCCTGAGGAGGCCCTGCCTATGCGCCCGTACAGGCGTTGGTACTTGAAACTGGGAGGAGTCGCTCGTAAGTATCCTGGACCCATGCCATGTAGGACTTTGAATGTTAACACTAAAACCTTTGTGTGAGCCTTGCATTTACCTGCGTCCAAATCGGGTTGCATGGGGACTCCTGGAAGGAGAGGGGTGGGGTGGGTGGGGCCAGCCAGGAGAGGGATTTGGGGGCTCTCCAAACAGCCAAAATCTTAGCTAGAGGCTCTCCCAAACCCCTGCAAACCCTCAGCAGTCCACCCCTGCTTATATGGTTCTGTACAGACAATTCCAAGTTGTGGATTTGTCCTCAGTGTTTCATCTGTTTCACATCCTGCTGCCCTGAGTCATGCAGGGCTTTCAATACTTCTACTTTTGAATTCACTTTTAGCCTAAGGAGGCTCTTTCCTGAGCTTCTTCTATTGCGACACCCTTGTAAAACTATCAGCTTTGACATCTGATTTGTCCCCCAAAAGCTGCTGTCCTTTCCACCAACCAGTCTGCTCAGCAGTTCTTCCCCTTGGGTCCTGCTTACTCCTGCTGGGCCTTCAGCTGCAGATTATTTGCCACCTGTTCCTTATTTATTTATTTTTATGACATTTATAGACTGTCCTAATCTGTTGTGACAGTGGGCAGTTTACAAAATAGACAGTAAAAATACATGTCAGTAAGCAGTAGAACACAGCTTCTGAGATCTTCAAGTGGGCATCGCACACTGCCCAGAGGCTACCATGCAAGGACAAATTATGCATTGTAAAGATCATTTGGAAGTGGGAGATACTTCTAGTGTAATCTTCCAAATCCCATTCATGGATTGCCCTTGTGACTATGTAGGACAGATGGGGAGGCAGCTAACCACCAGATTGCAAGAACACAAATGAGTGGTCAGACAAGTAGACCCGAACTCATTGGTAGCTTCACATTGCAATGAACAAGGACACTCATTTAATTTCTCAGCTACTAAGATCATTGACTGGTAAAAATGCAGGTAAAAAGATAGCCAGGGAAATGATTGAAGCCTGGGAAATGGGCAGGTGTGGAATTCTACCAGTTCTTTCTGACTCTACAGAACCAGTAGCTCTGAAGAGCAGCAGACACAGAACTGGTTCTGTGTCTGCTACAGTTGTGGCCCACCTGCCCCCCCGGGCTCTTACCTCTCCTTTATTTCCTGCTTTTTCAACTGCAGCTGCTTTGCATGGCACAGCTGCGGTTGAAAAAGCAGGAAAAAAAGGGCTTTTCCAACCGCTGGGCACCTGCACGCAGCGCTGCTCAGCTGTCCGGGCAGCTCAGCAGGTCGTAAATTGCACTTGCACAACTCACGCGACTCGCGCATGTGCGTGCAACGCAGAGCAACAGAACCGGTAGTTATACCGGTCGGATCCCATCCCTGGAAACGGTTCTCTTGTCAGTTAACAGGATTTACCACCAGCTTATCAAGTACTTACCAGCCAAGGGTTTGGCAGCACAAGAAAGTAACAGCCAATCACCAGCCATCAACGTACGAATCAGCCAATAGGAAGGCACCATATTAATATGACCACATAAAGGACATATTCCAGTAGAAAGAAGTTCCCTGAAGATGGGCTCCAGCATGAGTCTGAAAACTCAGAAGACTAAATCTCTGGTCCAGATTTAATCTTGCAGTAAAAATACAATATCAACCCCCAAGAAATTAATAAAATCCTTTAGAAAACTAGAACGTCATACAAAGCATGCATCAGTCATTCTGCCCGGGACTCAGCCAGGTTTTAAGGATTTGTTTAAATAGGACCAGGGTGTAGGCCATAAAAATCTCATGGGGAATTATATTCCATGGCACAGACACCATGATGGAGAGGACAACAAGATATCTACTGTCCATGCTATACAATGAACACTGCAGAGATGTCTAATGTTTTCCTCTTTGTTACTTAACATCTCTACCCTTTGATATATTTTTACATTTACAAAGCAGATGTGCCTGCATCTAGGCAGGCATGAAGCTTCTCAATATAAGATTTATCTTGCTTTTAGCCCATAGAAATGAAAACATGAACTTTGAGGACATTACATCATCCCATGTCTGTTAGGACAACTCATCTTCCCACAGATTGTCTTCTCCAGGTGTAATTTTCCATGCTTTACATGATCTGGCCAGGAGAGGGTGCTGCTGCTCACTTCCTTTAGAGAAATCAGATGGGGAAGACTCAGAAAATGACAATGTCATAGTTAGCCCCTTCATTTTAGAGTGGCTTACTCCCAGAGGTCACATAGCCCTGATCTTTTTATCAGTTAAGCAACAGATGGAAATGAATGGGTTTGAATGGAAGCCATGATTGAATGATTTTAACAAGTATGGATTTCACATTTTTTAATAGGCTAGTTGCACACTATCTCAAATTGTGCAAGTGGGCAACATGCAAATAATAATTAGAAACAGATAGTAAATGCAAATAACCAAGCTGAAATTTCTTCAACTCTTAAAAGATCTCATTAAACCCAATACATTGGCACATTAATTTGCTAGTGTGGTGCAATCATTGTTCCAAGAATGTGTGAAAGAAATTCTGATCAGCACTCAAGTCTTTTCTGGGTGCACCTGTTTAAAAGATATGAGCAAGTCATTAGATTACTTAAAGAACAAAGCGTAGGGATGATTTTTTTCTTCTTCTTAGTTAAGCTGATGCACAGCATATCATGAAAATTAAATCAGGCTTTGAAAAATGAAATAAGCATTTGTATTGCTAGGAAATGGATTCTTGTAGGTAAATAGAAAAAGTAATTTTCAGTATCAGGTTATATTAGTGATAGGAGATGGTTCTAATGATATACAATATGGTTTTGATTTTATATGTAAATGACATTTTCTCAATTTCTCAGGAATAAGTTTTTTCTCTTTCATGCATGTTAGGAACTTTTCATGAGCTACGTTATATAAAAATAACTCAGATTGAAAGAACGTTTGGCCAATTGTGGAACTTTGTAAGAAGAGAAAGGATGTAGTGAATGAAATCTATCCAATTATTAGCCTTCTTATCTGCAATATTTCCATTGCATACAGGTTAAGAATAGTCTTATATTTTAGGATTTATTCATGTATGTCTTTGGGTGTTGAAGGAAACAGAATATGAGAGGGGGGGAGGGAGGGAGGGAGGGAGAGAGAGAGAGAGAGATAAAGTAATATCTTATGGTTAATAAAATAATATCTTACAGTTATCATTGCAATGTCTTATATTCCAAAAATAACAATTTTATTCTCTTTTCTAATATGGGTTTTTTAAATTAATAAAACAAGTTAAGTTTTCCATTTAGTGCATTACAAAACTTAGATTCATATTATTATCGCTATAGTTGTTCATCACGGATTCATCATGAAATAACACGGCAAGGAACAAACCAGAAAAAAATATCATTGATTGGTATTCTTAGCAAATTCAATTTCTTATTGTTATTTTTTATTTGAAAAACTTTCCAGAAATTGCTCACAAACACCTAGCTCTGATTCAGTAGAAAGAATGAAGATGGTAGTAATAAAGTAATATTAAAAGTAATGAAATAATAAAGTAATTCAAGTAATAAAGTAATAAAATATTAATTTCAAATATTAATTTGTCACAATAAAAGAAAGGATGCCAATACCATGATAAATGAACCAAATAGAGACTGCTGTTTTTTGCAAGATTGATTGGTCTCCTTAAAAGCAATCTATTAATCTGGGTAAAGAAATTGTATGCATGCTCCAGATTCGTAACTAGATGCCAAGATGAATCAAAAATATAATAAACCTCGAGTGTCTAATATTTGTAAAGATCACAATGAGTCATTGGGAATGTTTAGCAACAAATCTATTAAGTCAAAATAGAAATTCTGCTACTTTTTATTAAAACAAACTGGAGGGATTTATTTTTTATTTTATTTTTATTTTTGTGGTGGAGGCTTCACCATAATATTTGTGTGTGCTCAGAACCACAGTGCATCAGTGGAACACTTCCGGGTTGAGCCCTCTCGCTAACGGGTGGCGGTTTGCGATCGTCTGTGACCGCAGCCCGGCTCTTTTGTCTGAGAGCCCCGATCCTCACGGCTCGGGGCTGAAGCTGCCTCATAGGGGCGGCGGAGAAAGGGAAAGCTGCCAGACAGAGTGAGGGGAGCCGCATCTCCCCCCTCTGATTCTGCTCTTTTCCCTCCAAAGATGACAAGAAGCGGTGGTCAATATGGCCACCTTGAAGAGAAGGTCTCAACTGGATTAAGATTTGTGCAGGAGGAAAGAAAGAAGTTGACAGCAGAAGAATCAGGAGTATTGGAAGGTAAAATCAACAAAGGTACCCCGGGACTAAGATAAAAACGAGCTTTTTAAAAAAAAGAAAAAGAAGCAGCGCGACTATCAAGTGAAGGAAAAATAGTAAAATATTTTTGACAGCTATAAGGGCTTCGAACCGGAAAGGTAGAAGCCGGAAGAATTTAAGTTTGAGGCTCGAAAACCCTGAATATTAAAACAAAAGGAAAGGAGAAGATTTTTGTGACAGAAAGTGCCACTCAGTGGATAAAACTGAATTTAAAGAAGAAGGAAAATATCTTGTTCCTTTGTGGATTGGAATTGTTACAATTTTAAACAAATATTGAAACAAAAAAGCAAGAACTACAGAAGGTGAAAGTTTGAACTTAAATAAAAGACAGACTGCTGGACTAGTTGGTGATACTGATACAGACTCTGGGCATGGGTTGAGATTTTAAAAAAAATTAAAGAAGAAGAAATAAGGAAAATAAAAACTTTTGTGGCCATACAAGGAATTAAAAATGGAATCTAAAAGCATGAAAGAACTGCTACAGGAAGTGACTGAATTAATTTGGCTTTTGGTTGAAGACATGGAAATGGCGAACAAAGAACAAGAAGAAGGAATCCTGGAAAGGGAGGAGCCAGCACAAGGGAAAGCCATCTTAAAGAGACAACTAACAAAGATCACTACAAATAAAAGGGAAAGGAAGGATGGGCCAAAAAATGAAATCTAAGAAAGCAATTAAAAAGGGGAACATTTATGGAATTAGGCAAGGTAGAAAGGCCCAGAAGAAAAGAGAGCAGAAAGGTAATGAGAAAGAGAGGGATTCAAATTGGATGGAGAAGGGATATAGCAGAAAGAGGAGGAGGGGAAACAAGAAACAGGAGCAGAAGATAGAGAAATATGGGAATTATATAATGAAGAAAGAAACTCGTTTACATAGAGATAATGGCTAAGGTATTAAGAAGGGGGTTCTGCATGGAGAAGATGGGTAATAAGAATATACCATAATTATTAAAATATAAAACAATAGAGGGGCTACTGACAACAATTTTTTTTAGATGAAGGTACACTCTCACTTTTTACTTATTAAAAAAGGTAAATGTTGATTAGATAAATTGAATTAATTGAAATAATTCTTGAAGATGTCTAAAAATGAGAATTGTCAGTAACCAAGGTTAATTATTTTTTACTATTACTTTGAAATTATAAATAAATTTTAAATTGGGGGATATGTGTTGCAGAACCCGACTGAAAAGATATATATGTTATGTAGTTTTTCTTCTCTTTTTTTCTTACTCTATCTTTTGCCAAAGGGAATGATTATTATAATGTTATTATGTTAATCACTGAGGTGACACTTTCAAAGTAGTAAAGGGGGTAAGTTTAGGTTTTTAAATTCTTTTTGTGTTAAAGCTTGTATTGATTTAGAATTATGGAAAGAATATGTGATGAAAGGGCAAATCTGACGGATAAAAGAAATATGTAAATGATAAAAGAGCATTAATAATGTGAAGATAGTTTAAGGATAGATATGGATAAACTTTATTCTTTATATGATGAGCAAATATATTGTTATTTTTAAAAGAAATATAAATGCTTAAGAACTATTTATAATAATTTGAAATGAAATGGGGTTACATAGATTGAGATTAAGATCTGAGACTAGGATTAATTTGTTTGGCTCTTTGTTTGCAAAAAATGGAATGGAAGCAAAAATGGGATAAAATATGAAGTTAAATGTTAAAAATACTATAAAACTATTGTCATATTTGCATGTAAAAGTGATGACCCGGAAATATGCTGTCTACTGAAAGGAGACTTATTTAAATTGTTAAAAATTGAATAAAATTTGTTTGAAAAAAAAGAAAGAACCACAGTGCATCAGTGTTGGATTCTTGTGTTATATCAGCTTTTAGTGTGCATTTCAGGTAGCCCAAATTTTCTGTACATACTTGGTAGTTGGGCTTCCTGGACTTTGGAAGATGTTTTTGATATCCCAAAGGCATTGACTGGGGTTTTGCAGAACATTTCATTCTGTGTCCCAAGACTTCCTCTGTGCAATGATTTAGAAGTGGGTTTCGCAGTCATTCTGGGCCAACTACACACTTGAATGCTCTTCAAGGAAATCCATGTGGAGTGCTTTGTAGTAATCCAACTGGGAGGTGACTAGGGCATGAGCTATTATGAGAAGAGCTTCCTGATCCAGAAGGTTGCAACAGGAAACATCAACATCACCTACCAATAGAAGATAATATGATGATGTTACCTAATCAAGTAATGAAATGTCTGCAGAAAACAACCAAGCTTAAAGAGCACAAGGATTCTAATATCATCTTTTAAAACATTTTTAAAATTTATTTTAAAATATTTAAGGAATAAAATAAATGACCATTTATATAAAACAGAGAAGTGAAAAAGAACGTAGTCTGTGGAAAATATAACATCAGTAAATAAACAGTTTACATTTGTCATAAAATTTAACATTCATTTTTTTCATTGATGAAATGTTTCTAAAATCAATAAAAAGCATATAGTTTACCATAACATTATAAACACAAACAATAGAATACTAATTTAATAATTTAATTTTTATCTTAATAAAATAAATATAAAATGTATATTAAAATAAATAAAATTAGATTATTTATCTAATTAAAAACTAATATAAATATAAAAAATAATGCCCAAGATGTCATAGAGCAGTCAAAATTTGGTGATAAATCAGAATAAATATTTTTAAAATGTAATAACTACAAGTAATTTAACAAAAACAAAAAAAGGCTGGATAGAGGACATTGCAGTACTTGGAGACAACAGAACAGAAGAGAAAGAACTAGAGGAAAATAACAAAATATAAAGATCTGCTAATAGAAATAGAACAACTGTGGCATAATTAAGCAAAGTAGGCACCACTTGAACAGTATCAGCATTGACAAAAATCACCATCAGTCAATTGCAAAAGGCAGCTTAACCTGGAAGAGCTTACATACTGCAAAGATATCTTTACATCAAACAACAAAGTCCTATTTCTGATCTTTGGGAAGGATCTAATACAAATCCTTATCCAATCTAAATATCTGGCTGACAATGCAATCAGACATAATAATAACATTTCTATGACTGATTTTTCATTTGCTGTCCTATTACTTCAGGGACACCCTATGCAAAAATCTGAAAATATTAATGGGTCAATGACAGGTGGGGCATAAATTGAATTATATAATGGTAGGAACCTAAGGTTTAAACAAATAATTTTCTCAGTTCAGTAGTGCCAATGGAAAGAAATTTTATGACTCTTCTAAAGATGTTAGAGTTCTGGTCTGTCAGTAGGAAGCAAATGAAATTATCGTCAGAATAAGTGGAACTTCTATTAATGAGCAAAATTATGGACATGAGTTGCTATAGAAAAGACACGGAAGGAATATGTGGGCTAGATTTTTCAGTTTTCTCCTGGTTGTAGGCGCAGTTTTGTTCTGCAAAAGAGGTATTATTATACATTCCCTCCAGAGTTAAATAAACTACAGAAGAAGGCATGCAGTATGTTTGGCAGGTAATACTGATTAGGGAGTTTATTGGTCTAAAAGCTTTCCTATTTATGTAGTGCTGATATTGGTGACTTTGTCTGTCCTGCTGTACCTGAACAGGTATGCCAACAACTGCTGCTTGGTTATGACAAGCAACAACAACTGCTGCTTGGTTATGGATTTACCTCCAAGTAACCCCATGGCCAGAAGAGCTTTATTTGGGCACTTAGACTGGTATAAATATGTTTTGAATTCTCATTTTCCAGGAAGAGGGAACAAAAGAATCTTGGTAGCCTAGGAATTGTGAGAGAAATGAAGGTTGAACCAAAAATAAATTTATGAACCTTGTATTCCAAGGGGATTGTAATAAGGCTCTAAATGAAGCGTTGGGTTCAAAATGTAGCAAGGTATTCGGAGTAGCACATCCTTAGGAATCCGGACAGGACAATATCTAAGGGCTTTAAGTTATATATGGACATTTCAAAGAACATATAACATCTGGGAAAAGAATTTAGTATTAAGAGTGTTACAATTTGGTAGCAGTTGTCTCTTTTGGCATAAATGAAGCCCAGTATTGCTTCTGCAGTTATTCACCTTATAAGAAACAGATTTGATTTGCTAATACCAGATTCCCAAAAGTTGAAATAAAGCAGAAGAAAAATTGGACCAGCAACACCCAGAGACCACAACTTGGATCAAAATAACTGATGGAAAGATTATTAAATGTGGCCAATAAATATAAGTGCACAAACACTGGTGACAGATGGTATGCTGGAGTTACTTCAAGATGACTCAACATTGGAGGCAATGCCATCTTGGTGGAATGAACAGATTGAAATCCAATTGATGGAATCATAAAGATCATAACAAGCAAAAACGGTTACCTACTGAGAACAAGCTCTCTCTAGGAAACTTGTTTGAAATAAAAGAAAGGAGGGATAGCTTGAGCTAGTATAAGGGTTGAGATAGGGTTTGTTGGTTTCTTTGATTTGAACAGATGATGTTTAAAGCAGAGGCCCTAAATCAGTGGGCCATGGCACACTAGTGGGCTGTGGAAGGGTTTGCAACCAGGCCACAGAAATGATCGATGAGTGTGTGCACGCATCCTCACTTGCATGAGCAGCAGGCAAGCATGTGCACTGCTCCATTTAAGTGAGCAGCAGGTGCTTGCGCATGATGCTCATGCAAATGGAGCTGTCTGCGTGCACTTGCCAGCCTCCCACAAAGCCGGAAATGTTGGGGAACTATGGTTTAAAGGACTCAGAAAAACTATTGGTGGATAATAAGCAATTCATGAGATTGGTCAAATACAGAGGAACAAGAGGAAGAAAAAAAGAATATGGGATGGGAAGATAGAAATCCAAGGGTCAAGTATGGTAGGGTGAAATTTATTGACTTTGTAATGCTTTCCTCAGGAGCAACTGAAGTAAAATAAACTCAATGGCTGTAGCTAAAGATCTAGGCATTCCCTGAGGAAAGGAATAACTATTTGAGGAAAAAACATGTAAGGTAGTCTGAATCTTATCTGAAAATAAATTATTTAAACCTTTTGCAAATGGAGTCTCATTAGAGGAAGTGGTGCCAACACTATTCAAAACTCCTGAAAATCCGGTGGGGTACTTGTCACTGTGCCAGAATTATGGAATGATACAAAATCTGTATAGCTACATCCAGCAAAGTAAAATAAGAAGCCAAAGCTGTTCTAAAACTCATTCTCCATATCAGAACTCCTGGGAGTGCTGCCAACACCTCTCCAGACACTGAGACAGCAAGCATTGTGAACAAAAAGAGGCAGTAAGTCACAGACTCGTTGGGCCTGATCAAATAGTACAGCTTTTTAATCATGCCAGTGTATCCAAAGCACATCTTGAGGCCTCCATATACAGTTCAACAAGATCACTGGCAAACATCTGGAGATGTGCTGAGGAAAGTTCTTCTACCACCAGAGAGCTAAACATAGTTTCAGACAGATTTACAGTGTCTCTAGTCTAGACTGAGTAAAGAGAGACAACGTAACCGAAAGAGGACAAAGTACCATTGAACAGTACACAGAATAATGATCAGAGGTATCAGTCTCAGATACAAAATGAAATATTGAGCCTAAACCTCTTGATAATATTATGTTAGATGTTCCTCCTTTGCGGTAAGTATGCAGGATGGAGAGAATTGTCCAACTATGAAGCTAAAAAGATTAACCAAGTGTTGTGAAAAAGTAGAAGTGCCAGAATGAATATTAGAATTACTAGCTAACAGCAGAGGACAATGTAGGACATCTAAAATATTGAGCTAGGCTGGAATTTCATCAAGGAGTCTGAGTGTGGGAAATCGAGTTTATCATGATATAGAGAAAAATACAGGAGTAATTATTTGAATCCAGGGAAGATTTAAATCTTCATTGTCAAAATCTGTCAACCAGTTGTCATATGTACTGCTCTTGAATTGTAATCAATTGAATTGTAATCATCTTTTAATCCTGATCTTATATAGTCTTGGTAGAAGGGAATCTTCAGACAAGATTATATGATGTATAGCTGATGTATAGCTAGTTTTAATGAGAGAAAGCCCACTTTGTTAAAATCCCCAGTTTGTTTATCCCTGTTCTTATCTGTTTTCCTTGGGCCTCTTGCTCCCCCCTGCAATTCCTGGAAGATCATTACCGTATCAAAAAACAAACAAACATACTATTGACCTCACCCCTTTTCTAAGCGGTCTGTAGGGGGGCGTGCATAAGCACACCAATGTGCCTACCGTCCCTGTCCTATTGTTTCTATTTTTTTCTTATTTGTATCCATTTCATGTATTCATAACCATGTTTATACTTATACCTGTTATCTAATAATTGCTTGACAAAATAAAATAAATAAATAAAAATAGAGTAGCAGTAGATTGAAAGTTAGCTCCTATTTCCTGCTGTAGATCAATTAGCTGGAAAGCTTTGCATACAGGTGGTCCTCAACTTATTTTTTTTTCTTTTAATTACATTTATATGCTGCCCTTCTCCAGAGACTCAGGGCGGCTTACAATTTTTGGGATACAACCCAGTGTGCTCAGCAATAGCCTTCATTCCATTGTATATGCCTGCTTATTACTAAGGGGCATTTTTACAAAGTCAGCTTATTGCCCCCAACAATCTTGGGTCCTCACTTTACCTACCCCGAGAGGATGGAAGGCTGAGTCAACCTTGAGCCTGGTGGGATTCGAGCCTACAGTAATTGTAGACAGCTGGAACTTAAATGCAGGCATTCAACAGGCTGAGCCACCAAGGCCCTTATGACCACAATTCAGCCCAAAATTTCAGTTGCTGAGTGAGACTGCTGTTAAATGAATTTTGCCCCATTTTACTACCTTTCTTGCTACAGTTGTTAAGTGAATCAATGCACTTGTTAAGTTAGTAACATGCTTGTTAAGTGAATCCAGCCTCCCCATTGACCTTGCTTGTCAGAAAGTTGCAAAAGGTGATCACATGACCCTGGGACACTGCAATCATCATAAATAAGAATCAGCTGCTAAGTACCTGAATTTTTATCACATGACCATGGGAATGCTTCAGCAGGTGTAAGTGTGAAAAATGGTCCTAAGTCACTTTTTTCAATGCCATTGTAACTTTGAACAGTCACTAAATGAACTGTTGTAGCTTGAAGACTACCTGTACTGTGCCTCTGGCCTTATCAGTTAGACATAGAAGGATGAGGAATACAATATTTTAGTAATGCATCCAGGAGTGGGATTCCACCAGTATAACTCCACATTTTAAAAAGGCAAGCCCATAGTTACCTTCAACTGCAGTCTCTGTGAAGAAAATAGCTGAGGCGCGGCAAATCGCTCTGCCACGCGAATCAGCTGTGCTCTAAACAAAGGCATAAAGCACAGGAAAAAGCAGGGGTGGGCGTGCAGGCCTACTTCCTTGCTGCAGCGAACTGGTTCAGAGCAAGCTGAACATGGGAACAAGGGGTTTGCCTGATCCAGTCCAAACAGGTAGAATCCCACCCCTGAATGCACCCACCTTCTGGGAGGGCTATCCACTAGGAGGGATGTGAATAATTTACTTCTTGTTGCCACATTGCTTGTTAAGGATCATGTGCTTCTTTTAAGTGTATATACAATTATGCTAAATTGTATATTAGGAGCTTTTGATTTGTGACTTGGGTCTTGAGAGCACTCCTTGACCCATATAGAATAAACAAGTTGTAATTGCCTGCCTTGTGGTACCAGGTAACAATCCCAGCATTTGACTGAGCCAATCCACAATTTAGCCAATGTATCAAAGCAAAGCCTCACACAGAGGTTAGACAGAGAGGCTTTCATTTGAATTCCTCCATTAAAAGGAGGCTAGAGTTCATTAAATAAATATTCTCTTCCAACTTCTATTATTCTTTTGCAGTTCATCCATAAAAGTATCTGTTCATGCAAAGACATCTGTCCTAATACAATCTTGACAGTAGTAATAGATAAAAATAATTCTCTCCAGTCACTTTTTAATACTTCTGTAACTCCAATGTCACCAAGTGGATTAACAGTCTCCCTAGCCTTCCTGCTTCTTTTTATTTAATAGTATTTAATAATTTCTTTATTGATGGTTCTAATGTTTTTGATACGTCCCTTAAATCCCCATATTCACAGTTGCTACTGATCTCTCTCCCTCCCTCCCTCCCTCCTCCCCTCTTTTACTTCCATTTTCTGAAGGAAACATTCCCTGATGCTGTTTGTTAACTATGTTATTTGGTAGTATTTAATTTATGTATTTATTTACTCGATTTGCACAATTGCAACTCTGGTTAGCTGACATATGATGGGCCAGTGGTGGCTAACTTTTTTGGGCTCCTGTGCCAAAAATTGTGCACGTGCTTGCATGCTCCTGCTCATGTGCCAGCACCCAGAAGGCATTGCACGCCCCACCATACCCCCTACACATGCGCACACAATCCCCACCCCCCCACTCCCCACTGCCTCCTTACCTGCACTGCACCTCACAGCTGATTTTTGGCTGGTGTGAGGCCCTTTTCAGCCTCCCAGAAGCTTGAGGAAGGCTTCTGCAGGTTTGCAGGCTGAAAACTAGCCCCGTTTCGACACTTCTGATATTTTCGGAAAAACAGGAAGTGATGAAATGGGGCTAGTTTTCAGCCTGAAAAGCCTGCAGAAGCCTTCCTCAAGCCTCTGGGAGGCCAAAAAAGGCCTAAAACCAGCTGCAAATCAGCTGTGATTTGCACATGTGCTGTGAGGTAAGTTTGTCTGCAGCTCACATGCTAGCACAAATGGCTCTGCGTGTCACCTGTGGCACGCGTGCCATTGGTTCGCCATCATGGTGATAGGCTGTTTCACATACCTCTTGCTCAATATTATATGATCAGAGTTCAGACTGCAGAGGAAAAGAACAGTGCCAGTGAAATCTAAATATGCATGTAAATAGCATTAAAATCACAGTGCAGAAAATTCATGTGGCTTTGAAATAGAGGTACAGAGAAAAAAATACCTGAAATAATAACCCAGTTTGGGTCCAGAAAATCAATACAATGGGTACAGCAGCATGATCAGTTTTGTATCCCTTGGTACATGCATGTGACATCAACATGTGTACTTTGTTTGCTCTGCTATAATTACAATCTTGGTGGGTTGTTTTTTTTTTTGTATCCTCTGGAAGATGACACTGTGATAAACCACATTCACAAAGCTGCAGCCCTTAAGTCAAATTCTGTATTTTCAACTGATGTTCAAATAAAAGAACCCATTTGCAAAAATTCTGGAATAAAATATATAAGTGTACATTCCTATTGATTCAAATATGTAAACAAACTGGCTAGAGAAACACAAATATTTTCAAGTATGCCATCCATTTCAGATTTGGACCAAAGATTTTATATTCAGCTAATCTGTAGAGAAACATGACTTGAAATATGTTTTTTTATAACTTAATATAGCCAATGTTGCCTAATACATTATGCTGACAAATTCTTTGCCTATTTGAGAACAGTGAAAGGAAAATGTAAGCCTCTAGATAGACATGAATCAAAATAATAATTATTATGGATTTCAGCTAACTTCACAGAACCGGTATATCTCTTGAGGCTTAATTAATTTGGAATAAGTATATGTTTAATAGTCTTCATCATTAGCATAAATTGGAATTATGCTCTGAAAGGAAAGAAAAATCCACTCTTTTAGTCCTATTAATAAACATAATTCAATTATATTGAATAGAAAGTCAATCATATTAGCAGATTTTAGCAATAATTGCCCCATGGCATATAGCATTTCTTGAGCCCAGGTCAAAGAAAAATTCAAATAGAATTGAGGATTACAAGCTTCAGAGTCTGGTTTGATTGATACACTTCATGTATTGGATAACATAAGTGGAATAAATTATAATACTTCAAGACAAATGGAGGGACTAGCCTCAAAAAATGAAATACAATCTTTCCAGTAGCTCAGAAATACAATTTTCAGACAACATGGAAAGTTTTATGGGAAGCCAACATTAAACAATTCGAGGCATCTTTTACATTTAAATTCAACATAATTTTTTAAAAAATAATGTTGAAATTCTTTGACTTCTCTCTGTATTATCCTCTGAATTGAATTGGCTCCTGAATTATTAAGCATAAATATTACTGTGGATCAGCGATAAGGAATTTGAGACCCTGAGTTAGAATTCTCAGCATTCATTCGAAGTAGCTGTGCTGCTGAAAGCTCTGGTTCAACATATTTTTGAAGTGGGTTTTAATGTACAGGGGTCCTTGACTTATGACCACAATTGAGCCCAAAATTTATGTTGCTAAGTGAGACATTTGTTAAGTGATCTTTGCCCCATTTTATGACCTTTCTAGCTCAAGTTGTTACTCTCCCAACTGTGGATGTGGTTAATAGTATTAAGTTTCTGGGAGTGCAGCTAATGAGTAGGTTAGCTTGGTTGCTCAACAGTGAAATATTGGTGAAGTGGACACAACAGCGACTTTAGTACCCATCTTCCTTCCCTTGTCCTTACCACTTTTTATATAAGTACAATTAAAAGCATCCTGTCACATTATTATTTTATTTGGAATATTACTGCTTCGGACAGGAAGGCTGTGCAGAGAGTGGTAAGAATGGTAGAAAAGATTTTTGTAAGTTCACTTCAGTGGTGGGATTCAAAAATTTGTACTACCGGTTTTGTGGGTGTGGCTTGGTGGGCGTGGCAGGGGAAGGATACTGCAAAATCTCCATTCCCTCTCCACCCCCACTAGCCTGCTTTCCAGCTCTGTTCTCCTGTGCAGGACAACAAAAGAAGACTCAGCTGATCAGCTGGGACTTGGGAGGCAGAGAATAGATGGGGGCGGGGCCAGTCAGAGGTGGTATTTGTGAGTTCTCCGAACTACTCAAAATTTCTCCAGAACTGGTCAGAACCTGCTGAATACCACCTCTGGTTCACTTCCTTATCTCCACAGCATGGCATATAAATGCTGGCAAGGTTCTATAGTATTGTCAAGGACTTTATACATCCTCTCCATGACCAGTTTTCATTGATGCCTTCTGGGAGGTGGTTTCATGGTATCTGAAGTAGAACAATTAGATTCTGTAACAGCTTTGTTTCATACAGTATCAATCTTGTTAACTCTTTAAGACCCTTTTTTCCACTATATATTCAAAATGGATTAATTATAGGTTTTGGTGTTATTTTTTTATAACTTGGCATTTTTGGTCCTGCTGCTGTGATTACATTGTTATTGTTATCCTTGGGTTGATGATGTTGTTCAATGGTGGCATTCCTTCTTTTGAGGGCGGGGCATCAGAATTCATTTTAATGTGTCCCATTGTGTATACAGGTAAATGACAATAAAGTAGAAAGATTATATTGTCTTGTCTTGTCTCATTTCACTTTCCCTCATCTTACCTTAAGCATTTCCTAAAGGTGGTTCAATAATGCTGGAGAAAGACGCAGCTATTTGCAAAGATTGGAGAGAGAATTTAAGCTTCAGCTTCCTTGCTTTCAGAAGCATCTTTTGAAGATTCAGCCTAAAGTATTGATCTGGCACACTTGGCACACTTGAGTTGACTCCACCTGCAAGCATGTGATTAGAATGATCAATAATATTTATTGTGCTGTAATCATCCTATGGTAAACGTTTTGATCTCCAGATGATGATGATGATGATGGATGATGACTTAAAATTTGTTATAGCTGCCCAAACCCAATGGACTTTCTTGGGGATAATTGCTAAGAATCCTTGTGGCTCTCTCTGTCATTAAATGCCTTCATTAGTCCTGATGGTAATTCTACCTCACTTTATACAGCCATAAAAATCAATCTAAAAGAGCCCAGTTTCAACCAATGTTGATGTCATTGCCCATCAAAAAAGCACTCTGCTGAAAAACAATATGGTTAATTGTAAGGAATTTAAAAGTCTGCATATATTCTTTTGCAGTTCTTAACAGGAAATTTTATATAGACTTTTGTTGAAAGAAAAAAAACAGATTAATAACTTCAGGTTTGGGGATTAAAAAGGGATGAGGAGAATGGGGGGGGAAAATCAAGCTGATAGTAACTCAACAGAGAGAAGGGCAAAAAGAATAATTGTATGTTTTCTTTTTTGATTCCTTTCCTTTTTCTTGCTTTCTATTTTTTGTTTTGTATATTTTTACTATACTGAAAAAGTCTAAAAATATATTTTAAAATATGAATATTGCAATTCTTCTTCTGCTTTGATCAACCATACCCAAACATAAAGATATACTAATTCATTATTTTCCCCACTTCCAATTTGTTTCTTTCTCATATAGAATAGTATTTTGCACCCTTTGGAAGTGAGATGCAAGCTATTAACTATAAAATATAAAACACTCATTCTCATACAGCTGCACACCTCTGATTTCTTCTGTGAAGGAATCATGAAGTTAAGTGCTGAGCTGAGACCAAAGAAAGGCATCTACTAATGAAAGTTTCAAAATTATGTTGTCTTTTGAAATGAGAAAATGGTATGTATGCTAGTGATTTTGACTAGTAGGCATTGTTGTCTTCCTTTAAATAAAATATAAATTAAACAAAAGCTTTTAGACAAAAGGAACATTACTGTATTGTGCAGCATAATAAACCTTCTACAGAAGTAAGATACTTTCAGACACTTTAATAATTCTATAGGAAGTCAACAATAGATGAATGAGAGCATCCTACTAAACATGGACAGAATTAGATTGCCATGGCTGAAAACCCGCGGTTGACTTTCACAAAACAAAATGTCAGGGATAAGGATTATCCATTCTAATCCTTAGAGAAGCACTGAACAGGATTTGAGATTTATTTATTTATTTATGTTTTTTTTTATAGCCAAACATCTCACCAGAAGCGAAGAAAAGGTGCAAAATAAAATTTAAAAAAAAGGTCAGGTATTTTATATACAGCAATTTTTTTAGCTAACTGAACTGATTTGAACATCTTAGGTGGACCAGAATGCAGATAGCTTCTTTTTATATATATATTTCTCTAAATGTCATGTTGAATTTCTGGGCAAAAAAGGACAGAAAAATATATTTTACTTATTGCACATGCAAAAAAGTATAATCGTGGCTTTCATTGCAGCTGAAAATTTGAATTTATTTTTTTTAAATCATCAAATTAAATATTGTAATGACAGGCTATAATGTAGAAATGAGATTTGAATGAGATTCAAAATCCAATCTTAGTGGAAGATCAACTGTTGAAGAAATATGGAAGTATCTTCCTCATATATAGCTTCTCCTCTTAAGTTTTCAAGGCTGTTTTTTTCCCCCATTTTCATAAATGATGCTACTTTTATACATCGCAGTATATTTTAGTAACTAAGAAAAAAACACTGGGTCTTTGTTCCACTTATTTGTATAACATATGTCCTTGACCACAATTCCATGATCTATGTCAGGGGTGTCAAACTCAAGGCGCGGGGGCCAGATCCGGCCTACAGGATACTAAGATCTGGCCCGCAGGACTGCCCTGGAAAAAGCAAAGGACCGGCCCACAGTGTCTCTGCCAGTGAACATTGGAGCTGATGCAGCCTGCCTGAGCTCCATTTTTGCTGGCAAAGGGTTACAGGAGGTCATTGCAGCTGAAAATAGTGCTCAGGAGGGCTGCCCACAGCTCTCCTGAGCTCTGTTTTTACTGGCAGAGTGCTGAAGGAGGCCGTTGCACCTAAAAACAGAGCTTGGGATCCCGTTTTCACTGGCAGAGTGCTTGGGCCACCACAGGTGCCCCCGACATAAGTGATGTTGAGCTGGCCATGCCCACCCTGGTCCCCCAAGGTCAAACACAACCATGATGAGGCCCACAATGAAATCAAGTTTAACACTGACCTATGTCAATGCTTCAGTATTTCAATTAGTTTGTCTCTTCCTCTTCCTCTCCTTTTCCATCTGCAGAAACAGAATCTAATTTGGTGGCCAAGCTTGTAGTTTCAATATTGTGATGTTGAAGTACTATTTTACCATTCAGGTAAAATAACCATTAGTAACCATTATGCATTTTGATTTTGCCTAACCTCAAATATTGTTCCCCTTCTCTGCAACTGTATGCAAATAGTACTTCGATTTATCTTTTTTCTCCCAATATCCTTTTCATTTATTTATTTATTTATTTATTTATTTATTTATTTATTTATTTATTTTGTCAATCACTTACAAGGATAAACATAGTTGTGAATACATGAAATGAATACATATAAGAAAAATAAAAGAAACAATAGGACAGGGATGGTAGGCACATTGGTGCACTTATGCATGCCCCCTACAGACCTCTTAGGAAAGGAGTGAGGTCAATAGTAGACCATTTAAGGTTGAAGTTTTTGGGGTTTGGGGAAGAAACCACAGAATCAGGTAGAGTATTCCAGACATTGACCACTCTGTTGCTGAAGTCGTATTTCCTGCAATCAAGTTTGGTGCAGTTAACCTTGAGTTTGTATCTATTGTATGCTCTTGTATTGTTATGGTTGAAGCTGAAGTATTCATTGACCGGAAGGACATTGCAATGTATGATTTTATATACTATACTTAGATTGGACTGAAGGCGGCGTAGTTCTAGATTTTCTAGTCTAGAATTTCAAGTCTGGTGGCATAAGATATTCTGCAATGAGTAGAGGAGTGTAGAACTCTTCTTGTGAAATATTTCTGGACTTTCTCAACTGTGTTAATATCAGATACGTGATGTGGGTTCCAGACTGATGAGCTATATTCGAGTATTGGTCTAGTAAATGTTTTGTATGTTCTAGTTAGTAGTGTGATATTACCAGAGAAAAAGCTACATAGGATTAGGTTAACAACTCTTAATGCCTTTTTGGCTATGTAGTTACAGTGGGCTCTAGCACTTAGATCATTAGAGATGAGTATTCCAAGGTCCTTGACGGAGTTTGGATCATCAACAAGTCTTGACTATTCAGCTTGTATTTTATTTTCTGATTTTTTTTGCCAATATGTAAGACAGAGCATTTATTTGTTGAGATTTGAAGCTGCCATTTGTTTGACCATTCTGATACATAGATGTATCATAGATACATAGATGTGGCATGGGGCCACATCATGTTAGGGGAACGTGCCCCCGGTGTCTTCATAAGGTGATGTGCTCCAACCCCGTTGCCTCCTCCCAATTTCCTGGGGACCCAGGATGTAGGACCCCTGGGCTCCAACTGGTGTACTTTAATGCCAGGTCTGTGGCTAACAAGGCAACCCTCCTCCGTGAGGTAATTGAGGAGGAGGCCGCGGACCTGGCCTGCATCACCGAGACCTGGGTGGGCCCAGAGGGTGGAGTCCCTCTGGTTGAGTTATGCCCCCCAGGTTTTTGGGTGTTGCACCGGTCAAGAGCCCAGGGGAGGGGTGGAGGGGTGGCTGTTGTTATTCGGGAAGCCCTGATTCCAAGGGAGGTCCCTGTTCCGGAGATAGGCGGGTGTGAGGCCCTCCTCCTGAGGACCAGGCCGGGGAGTCAGATAGGCTTGTTGCTTACATACCTTTCCCCCAACTATGTACCATCTGCCCTGCCTGGGCTTCTCGATGCCGTCTCGGGGGTGGCGTTGGAGTTCCCTGAACTTATTGTTCTGGGTAACTTCAACTTGCCTTCCCTTGGGGCATCATCAGGTTTGGCCCAGGAATTCATGGCCTCCATGGTGGCCATAGGCCTGACTCAGGTGATCGATGGCCCGACTCACGAGGGGGGCAACACGCTCAACCT
Source organism: Naja naja (assembly GCA_009733165.1). Classification (NCBI taxonomy): domain Eukaryota; kingdom Metazoa; phylum Chordata; class Lepidosauria; order Squamata; family Elapidae; genus Naja; species Naja naja. Next base: position 106,819,203 of record CM019148.1, read on the forward strand.
GGTTTTTATCTCTGAGCAGTGGCGAAATGGTCTGGGGGATGGTGATTTTTCTGTCCATCCCGTTCCATGGTCAGATCATTATCTCCTATGGCTGGCTTTCCATCAAGCTACCCCACACCGCTGGGATGAGGAGCCACTCAGATGGTTCCACCCCAGATGCCTAATGGACTCAGAAAGGTTCCAGGTGGAACTGGGGTTTTTCCCTACATCCTTGGCCCACAGCTCTGCTGAGGCCCTGACGGCAGCCTGGCAACAGGCGGCGGCGGGGGCCCTCAACAGAGTTGTCCCCATGAGGCCACTTACCCAGCGCAGATCCCAGGTGGCTCCCTGGTACACTGGGGAGCTCCGAGAGATGAAGCGTCGGAGAAGGGCCTTAGAGAGCAGATGGAGGTCGACCCGCTCTGGTTCTGACCGAGCCCAGCTAAGAGCCCATATTAGGACTTACCTGGTAGCTGTGAGAGTGGCGAGGAAGGCTTACTTCTCCACTTTCAGAACATCCGCAGGTAATCGCCCAGCCGCCCTGTTTGGGGTCACCCGCTCCCTATTACAGCTGGGGGCAGTGGTGGATCCCTTGCAGGGCAGAGCTGAGGAATTTGGACAATACCTGCAGGATAAGATTGCTCAGATCCGGGAAGGGCTGAACTCTAGTGTGCAGGGGCCTGACCCTGGGGCTGCAGATGGTCTGGCCAATGTAATCTGGACTGAGTTTGATCCTGTTTCTGAGGATGAAGTGGACAGGTTTATATGACAACTGAGTTCCACCACATGTTTGTTGGACCTGTGCCCTTCCTGGTTGGTTTATGCCTCCAGGGAGGTCACGAGCGGCTGGCTCTGGGCAGTGGTCAATGTTTCATTAAGGGAGGGCACCTTCCCTGCCACCCTGAAAGAGGGGTGGTGCGGCCCCTCCTGAAGAAGCCTGCCCTGGACCCAGCCGAATTGAACAACTTCCATCCAGTCTCCAACCTTCGCTTTTTTAGCAAAGATTGGTGAGAGTGTGGTGGCTCAGCAGTTCCCACTTTTCCTGGAGGAAGCAGACTACCTAGATCCATACCAATTGGGCTTCTGGCCTGGGTATAGCACGGAGACGGCATTGGTCGCACTGGTGGATGATCTCCTGAGGGCTCGGGACAGGGTTTTTTCCTCTGTCCTGGACCTGTTAGATCTCTCAGTGGCTTTCGATACCATCGATCATGGTATCCTGTTGCAGTGTCTCGGGGGTTTGGGAGTGGAAGGCACTGTATTGCAGTGGTTCTCCTCCTTCCTCTCGGGACGCTCGCAATCGGTGTTGGCAGGGGGGCAGAGATTGGTGCTGAGGGCTCTCACTTGTGGGGTCCCTCAGGGGTCGGTTCTCTCTCCCCTCCTGTTCAACATCTATATGAAGCCGCTGGGCGAGATCATCCGTGGCTTTGGGGTGAAGTATCATCAGTATGCTGATGATACGCAGTTGTACATCTCCACCCCAGGTCACATCAGTGATCCCCTCTCCGTGATATCCCGTTGTCTGGATGCGGTAGGGATCTGGATGTACAGGAACATGCTTCGGCTCAATCCGGCCAAGACAGAGTGGCTGTGCATACCGACATCTCGGTCCAGTCAGGAGATTCCATCTTTGGTCATGGGGGGAGAGGTGTTGCCCCCTGTGGACAGGGCACGGAACTTGGGGGTCCTCCTGGATTCATGGCTCAGGATGGAGGAGCAGGTGGGGGCCGTGGCCAGGGGGGCGTTTGCCCAGGTTCGGCTGGTTCACCAGCTGTGCCCATATCTGGACCGAGATGCCCTGTGCACTGTCACTCAGGCACTTGTTACCTCCCAGCTCGACTACTGCAATGCTCTCTATTTAGGACTGCCCTTGCATACCATCTGGAGGCTTCAGCTGGTGCAGAATGCGGCTGCATGAGTACTCCCATGTTACACCCCTCCTGCGTGAGCTGCATTGGCTACCGGTTGCCCTCTGGATGAGATTCAAGGTCCTAGTATTAACATTCAAAGTCCTACGAGACATGGGTCCGGGTTACTTACGGGAGTGTCTACTGCCGGCATCGAATACCAACCACCCTGTACGAATGCACAGGCAGGGACTTCTTGGGGTGCTGTCTGTGACCCAGTCGGTTGGCTGTATCCCAGGGAAGGGGCTACTCTGTAGCGGCTCCCGCTCTCTGGAACCAACTACCTCTGGGGCTCCACCTGGCCCCTGATCTCTGCACTTTCCATCATGATCCAAAAACCTGGCTGTTTGAACAGGCTGGGCTGTGCTGACTCCTTGGGGGAAGGATTTCTTATTCATTATGGGATTTTTAGTTTAATTCAACTTGCAGTAATTTAATTCTATTTTAGCTAATTTAACTTATTGTATTGTTTTTATCTGTGAGCCGCCCTGAGTCCTTTCGGAGAGGCGGTGGCATACAAGTCGAATAAATAAATAAATAAATAAATAAATAAATAAATAAATAGTCGAGGACTTTTTGAAGGGTAGCAGTATTGTCTGTGGTGTTGAATAGCTTTACATAATCAGCGAAGAGAACACAGTTGCTCTTAATATGATCACAGAGGTCATTTATGTAGAGTATGAAGAGAGTTGGTCCTAGAATGCTGCCTTGAGGTGCAGCACTGTTGACAGGTAAAGAATTTGATATGACGCTCCCAATTTTGACCATTTGTTGTCTGTTTGACAGGAATGCTTCGATCCAGTTATGCAGTTGTCCAGAGATACCATAAGATTTTAGTTTTAGTAGTAGTTTGTCATGTACCACTGAATCGAAAGCTTTACAGAAGTCTATATAGATTGTGTCTATTGCTTTGCCCTGATCGAGTTATGTAGTCCATATGTTTTTGCAGTGTAAGAGTTGCAGATTACAGGATAGTTTTTTTCTGAAACCATATTGTTTGTTAGAGAGTAGGTTGTTTGTCTCTAAGTGGAGGATAATGGATTGGTTAATAATTGATTCCATGACTTTACAGGTGACTCAGCATAAAAAGATTGGTCTGTAATTTTCAACTAGACTTGGGTCTCCCTTTTTGAAGATGGGGATGACCGTGGCTTGTGACCATAGGTTTGTCAAGGAGCTGGTCCTGAAAGATTTTTCAAAGATTATGCTTAGAGGTTCAGCTATGGCAGCGGATAGCTTTTTAAAGAAGTAGGCACATATTCCATCCGGTCCAGTAGATAGAGATGATTTTAGATTGCGTAGTGCTTTTTCAACATTGTCTTCTGTAAAATTGATATATATTAGATCATTGTAGTTGTCTGTGCTTCAACTAGGAAATACTGGGCATGATCCATTGCTGTTTGCAAATACTGAGCCAAAGAATGTGTTAAAGAGGTTGGTTTTAATAGTGTCGTCATTGCAGTCTGTACCATTAGGTCCTTTCAGGGGTGAAATGTATCTTGAGTCTTTTAGTTTGTTTTTTACAAAATTGTAGAAAGCGCAGGTGGAATTGCTATGTAGAAGGTTTTCCTCTTGTTTAATGTGATAATTGGTGCGTTCAGTCTTTATCTGGTGGCATAAATTTTTGTATCTGATTTTGAAGTTGGCAGCATGTTTTTCTGCCAAAGTGATCATTTTTTGGATTGAAGTTTCCTTATTGTTATGGGTAATCTGTTTTTTCTGGTTTTGGGAGTTGTTATTGGTACATATAGTTTGATGACTCTTTGGATTTCAAGTAAAAATATGTTGTAATGGTCTTCAACAGTATTGCATCCGGTGAATAGAGATTGCCAATCAAGATGAGAGATAGTTGTCTATAAGATCATAGTTGCTTTTTTTGAAGTTAAAATTGGGGATTACATTGCTGTGATGATTTTTGTGCGGACATATGTTGAGACAAAAGTCAATCATGTTGTGGTCGCTGTTGGAAAAGGGTTCTTTAATCTGTATTCTGTAAATTGAGTTCAAACTATTGCAGAAGATGAGGTCGAGGCAGTTCTTAAGTCTAGTATTGTTGGTTACTAGTTGTTCCAGTCCTAGATTTGTTACAGCATTGTAGAAGGTTGAATGTACAGGTTCAGTATTACATTCATTTAGGGTCCAGTTAATATGAGGAAGATTGAAGTCACCAAGAAAGATAAAAGATGTGGGCATGATGATGCCCATGTTAGTAGTGAATTTAGCTTGTTTAGCTTGTTTACATGTTCTATATCATAATCAGGGGCTCTGTAACATAGTAAGAATCAAAATGTGATATTTAAGGACAGTTCACAGATGATGGTCTCAGGAAGAGCAAGCTTCTGGGTGAGTTGGATGTTTTTTAGATGTAAGGACTTTTTACAGAAGACAGCAACACCACTTTCTCTACGGATTTCACGATCTGATCAGTAAATATTATAGTCTCTTACCATGGTAATGGAGTAAAGTTTTCTCTCAAACTTGCTCAGATAAAGGAAGTTTGGTCATATTAAGAATTCTATATTCCTCAATGCTATAAGGAACAGAAATATAACAAAGATAACACACACACACTCACAAACACCCTCCCAAAAAGAAACCACAACTGAAAATACTGCTTGTTGAATGATTTCTGAATGTAGTCTCAGTCATCTAGGATAGATTGCTGCTTTAGTTTTTGAGATTCAGTGACAAAAAAAATCATTTTCCCATCAGTTTCAAAATCCTTATAGGCTTTGGGAACAACCTGTTGTATTCCCATAGATTGTCATAAGCACTGGACATAAATATTTCTATATACAGCAAAACCAGAGGATTTATAGGAATGATTCTCTATTATTCTGAATTATTGACACTAAGATAAGCTGATATGACTAAGTCAAAATGTAGATGAAGCTAATGAGTTAAATTAATTAACTAACTAAGGCCTGCAGCGCCAATCAGCTGAGAGGATAAAGAGAAAACCGCAGGGGCGGGTGGGAGGGCTGATCTTGCGCTTTTCTCTTCTTTATCCTCTCAGATGATCGTCAGAGGCTTTTTTTACTACTGGTTCAGCCGAACCGGGCTGAACCACTAGCATACCACCACTGGACTATATTATTTAGAGCAGAGTAACTTGAAGAATTTTAGAGAATCATTCTTATTTTTAATGTTATCTTATTTTTTGTCTTTCTGGTTGTTTTATCCCCTTATTTTATTGCCTTTTATGTTATTGCTTTCATATTAATATGCCGAGTGGATCTTTGTTTATAGTAAAGTAAAATTTTATGTTCCCTTGATGTGGCTTATAGGCAAAATTAGCCTCTTCTGAGAATTATGCAATATGTGTTCCTTGGGCAATATTTTTAAAAGATGTTTGACAAATTCATATGTTATCATTAATACATATATAATAGTTTGTGAGGTCGGTTGGGCCTGTTGTTGACGTACCTGTCCCCCAGCTGCGTTGCAACGGCCTTTCCCGAGCTGCTGGATGCCCTCTCGGGAGTGGTGGTGGAGTTCCCCAGACTTATCGTTCTGGGGGACTTCAACTTACCCTCCCTGGGGGTGGCGTCTGGATTGGCTCGGGAGTTCTTGGCATCCATGACAGCCATGGACCTGACCCAGGTGATTCAGGGGCCCACCCATGAGGGGGTAACGCACTCGACCTGGTTTTTATCTTGGGGCAGTGGTGTGGTGATCTGGGGGGTGGATCACCGGTTATTCTACCCCTATCATGGACAGATCATTATCTCCTGAGGTTGGTCTTCCAATCTGCTGCTCCTCGCTGCTGGGATGAGGAGCCGATACGATGGTTCCGCCCCAGGCGCCTGATGGACCCGGAGAGGTTTCAGACGGCCCTGGGGTTGTTGCCCACCTCCCTTGTCCACAGCCCGGCCGAGACTTTGGTGGCCGCCTGGCAAGAGGCAGCCTCGGCAGCGCTCGACCGGGTTGTCCCCTTGCGGCCTCTCCCTTGTCGGAGACCTCGTTTAGCTCCTTGGTTTTCAGAGGAGCTTGGGGAATGGCGGCAGAGGAGACACCTAGAGAGCAGGTGGAGGACTAGTGGCTCTGAGTCTGACCGTCTCCAGTTAGAGCCTATATTAGGACTTACCTGGAAGCGATTAGAGCAGCGAGATGTGCTTACTTCTCCGCTCTGATCGCGTCTGCAGATGATAAGCCCTGCGGCCCTGTTTAGGGTCACTGCTCCCTCTTGCAATTGAGGAGGGAGGGGACCCCTGAGGGGCAGAGCAGAGGATTTTAGTTTACATCTGGCAGATAAGGTTGCTCAGATTCGGGCTGGCTTAGACTCTGACTGGCAGGATGTTGACGATGGTGTGATGAGTCTTGTGGATCCTGTTTGGGTTGAGTTTGACTCTGTCTCCCTGGATGAAGTGGACAGGATCATGCGGAGGCTGTCCTCCACCACGTGTTTATTGGACCTGTGTCCTTCCTGGCTGGTTTATGCCTCCAGGGAGGTTACACACGTTGGCTCAGGCAGTTATCAGCGCTTCCTTGAGTGAAGGGGTTTTTCCTGCCGCCCTGAAAGAGGCGGTGGTGAGACCCCTCCTTAAGAAGCCTGCTCTGGACCCAACCGTTTTGAATAACTATCGTCCAGTCTCCAACCTTCGCTTTTAGCGAAGGTTGTTGAGCGTGGTGGTTCAGCAGCTTCTGCTGTTCCTGGAGGAAACTGATTACCTTGACCTGTACCAATTGGGTTTCAGGCCCAGACACAGCACCGAGACAGCATTGGTCGCATTGGTGGATGATCTCTGGAGGGCTCGGGACAGGGGTTTTTCCTCTGTCCTGGTCCTTTTAGATCTCTCAGCGGCTTTCGATACCATCGACCATGGTATCCTTCTGTGGCTCGGGGGTTGGGAGTGGGGGGCACCGTGTTACGGTGGTTCTCCTCTTACCTTTCGGACCGTTTGCAGTCGGTGTTGACGGGAGAGCAGAGATCCTCGCGGGCTGTGATGGGGGTATCCCGATACTCCCATGTTACACCCCTCCTGGCGACCTGCATTGGTTGCCGGTTGCCTTCCGGGTTTCCTTCAAGGTGTTAGTAACAACTTATAAAGCCCTAAATGGCTTGGGTGCAGGGTACTTGCGGGAATACCTCCTGCCTGCATCACAGTCCAATCGCCCCGTGCGCTCCCATAGGAGGGGCCTTCTGGGAATACCGTCGGTCAGGCATTGTCGGCTGGTGGCTCCCAGAGCTAGGGCCTTTCTGTGGGAGGCGCCTGTGGAACCAGCTTCCTGCGGATCTGCGTTTGGCCCCTGATCTCTGCTCCTTTCGTCGAGACCTGAAGACTTGGCTGTTTCAGCAGGCCGGCCTGGATTGACCATGGGGTGGGTAGTTTTAATGAGTTTGCCTATTTGTAATTTTATTGTTTTAGCTGTTTTGTAATTTGGACTTGTTTTTATTCATTATTTTATTGTATATCCTTTTTGTATGTTCGCCGCCCTGAGTCCTTCGGGAGTAGGGCAGCATACAAGTCTAAATAAATAAATAATAATAATAATAATAATAATAATAATAATATACAGAAAAATGTTTACCATATACAGCAGTCTATCAGCAAGCACTCCATCTTAAACTTACAAGAAGACATTTTCATTCAGCACAGGACAAGAAAGGTAAATAACAAAATAACAAACAAATAACAAAAAGAGAAAGAAAGAGACAGGATTTGGGTTTTTACATTATTATTCAGAGGGGAAACAAAAAGGGAATGGAATTAAAAGGAAGAATGAAAAAGCTAAAGAACTACAGTTACTTTGAACACAGAAACACTGCTGTATTTTGGACAATAGATTAAAATTAAACAAGGCTATGGATAAAAGGATATGGAAATAAGGGATCACACAAAACAGTACAAACCAGATTTTAAAAAGAGCAGCAGAGCTCGTGTAAACCTCTCTCTTTTTCCTTCTGAACAAACCTGTGTTCACAAATGGTAACAGAACAGTGAAACACAAATAGATAGAATATCTTTTGTGCGAATGTAGAATGCCAGTAATCCTAACTACTCATACAAACTAATGGAATTAGAGTTAGCAATGGCTGATTAGGAAAGAGATCTTGAAGTAGTGGCAAACATTTTAATGTGTGTATCTGCTCTAAAAAAAGGTCAATATCATCAGTGATAATAAAAATTGTTATTGTAAATAGCAATAGCACTTAGACTTATAGTGCTTTACAGCCCCCTCTAAGCAGTTTACAGAGTCAGCATATTGCCCCCAACAATCTGCGTCCTCATTTTACCGACCTTGGAAGGATGGAAGGCTGAGTCAACTTTGAGCCACTTGATTGAATTGAACTGCTGGAGTGAACAGTGAGCTAGTCTGCAGTACTGTATTCTAACCACTGTGCAACCACAGCTGATAGAGACACCAATATCATAATGCCCTTATATAAACCAGTGGTACAGCATCATCAAGAATATTATGTGTAGTTCTGGTCACACAACTTTGAGAAGGACATAGTGGAACTAGACAAGGTACAGAGGAGAATAATAAGAGGATCAAGGGCTGGAGCAACTTCCTTGTATGGAAAGTTTGTGACATTTGGAAATAAGGCACATACACATGATCAAGGTATACAAAATTATGCATGGTATAGATAAAGTGGACAACCAGAAACTATTTCCCCCTTCTCCAAAATTCTACAAACAATGTATTGCAAGAATTGATACAGGCAAAAGGAAAAAATTTTACACAATATTTAATTAAACTTTGGAATTTGCTACATAAAATGTGGGGCTGGCTTCCAGCTTATCTGGCTTCAAAAAAGAGTTGGACCAATTCGTGGTTGTCATGGGGATTTAGTGGTTATTAGCCTTAATCATAGTGTGACTGCCTCTGAAGGCCATCTGCTAGGAGACTGGTAGACTTCCTTGTGCAATTGGCCGTTGTGAAAACAGACTAGTGGACTAGATTGGCCAGAGGTCCAATCCAATGGGTGCTGCTTTTAAATAACATTTCTCCAAGTTCTCTGGTAGGTAGAATTTGTAGAAGTGGTAAAACAAATTGGTCAGCTATTCACATTTATATTTGAAATATTCTCAAACATTCCCACCACACTTGAGCTTTGTCCATATGTCTATCAAACAGCTTTTGGATGACTCTAAAATGATTAATAGATGCCTGATATGATTTGATGCTTCACACCTATCCAAAGATTCTCATTAAAAAGATGACTTTTAAAACAACTCATTTTTCCTCCAAACCTTCATACAGCTATAATATTTTGGAATGTTAAGAACTTGAGTGCATACATTTCTGCTGGTTACAAACCTATCTTCCTTCTCTTTTTGGAAACACATTCTACTCAAAATGTTGAAAGGTAAATTATTATATTCTTTGGAAGGTAGAAAGAAAGGATTTAATAGCCATGTAAATGGCACTGCATGTCACCTGTAAATCAGTCATTTGGTACACAGTCATATAACTTTATTATCCTGTCAGAACGTGATTTTGCTCTTTTCAGTACTGAAGAAGCTGTTGGATGAGAAGTGAAGCATTTTCAAAAGAAAACAACAAGGAAGCCAAGTTGCCTTTTGAGAGATAGTTGGGGGTGGGAGGAAAGAGACAAAGAGAGAGAGGGAGGGAGAAACACCTTTGCTCTCCCATGTTCATTTTTTGTTCTCTAAATCAGAATACTTGCTTTTCAAGGTACAGGGTAGACAGAGTCCACCACAATTATGTGTAGATTCATTACAAATTTATGAGTACTGTAGTACCGATCATATCTGATACTTGGGAGATGCTAGGATTCAACTACAGAACAGTATAAGTATAAACATGAGTAAGAATACAGGAAATAGGTATGATTAAATGGGGACAATAGGACAGGGACGGGAAGCACAATGGTGCACTTATGCATGCCCCTTACAGACCTCTTAGGAATGGGGTGAGGTCAATAGTGGATAGTTTGAGGTTAAAGGAGTGGGAATTAGAGGATGTAACAACAGAGTCAGGCATTGACCACTCTGTTGCTGAAGTCGTACTTTCTGCAATTGAGTTTGAAGCAGTTTACATTGAGTTTGTATCTGTTGTGTTCTCTTGTATTGTTATGGTTGAAGCTCAAGTAGTCACTGACCGGTAGGACATTATAGCAGTTAATTTTGTCTGCTATGCTTAAGTCTAACCATAGGCAGCATAGTTCAAGGTTGTCCAAGCCCAAAATCTCAAGCCTGGTGGTATAGGGTATTCTGTTGCGAGCAGAGAAGTGTAGTACTCTTCTCATGAAATACTTCTGGACTCGCTCAATTGTATTAATGTCTGATATACAATGCGGATTCCAGACCGATGAGCTGTATTCAAGTATTGATCTAGCAAAAGTTTTGTATGCTCTAGTTATATTTCTGGAGGAAAAGCTTCATAAGATTAGATTTACAACTTTTAATGCCTTTTTGGCAATGCTGTTACAGTGAGCTCTGGCACTTAGGTCATTTGATATGAGAACTCCAAGGTCCTTGACAGAGTGAGGATCATCAACGAGGTCATAACCACCTAGTTTCTATTTGATGTACTGATTTTTTTTTTTACCAATGTGTAGGACAGAGCATTTGTTGGTTGAGATTTGGAGTTGCCAATTGTTTGACCATTCAGACACATAAGCAAGGTCACTTTGAAGGACAGTAGCTTTGTCAGTGATGTTAAATGTTAGAGTGATGTTAGAGTCCTTGGTGGCTCAGGCTGTTAAATGCCTGTTCTTAAGATCCAGCTGTCTACAATTACTGTAGGCTCGAATCCCACCAGGCTCAAGGTTGACTCAGCCTTCCATCCTCTCGGGGTAGGTAAATTGAGGACCCAAGATTGTTGGGGGCAATAAGCTGACTTTGTAAAAATGCCGCTTAGTAATAAGCAGGCATATACAATGGAATGAAGGCTATTGCTGAGCGCATTGGGTTGTGCTCCAAAAATTGTAAGCCGCCCTGAGTCTTCGGAGAAGGGCAGCATATAAATGTAATTAAAAAAAAAGTTTTACATCATCTGCAAAGAGGACGCAGTTGCTTATAAGGTGATCGCAAAGGTCATTTATATAGAGTATAATGAGGGTGGGTCCTAGAACTCTGTCTTGGAGGACACTGCTGTTAACTGAAGCAGGGTTCGATATAGCACTCCTTGTTGCCTGTTTGACAGGAATGCAGTAATCCACTTATGAAGGGATCCAGAAATGCCGTAAGAGTTTAGTTTTAACAGTAGTTTGTCATGTACCACTGAATCAAAGGCTTTGCAGAAGTCTATGTAATTTGCGTCTATAGCTTTACCTTGGTCAAGTAGAGTAGTCCATATGTTTTTGCAGTGTAGGAGTTGAAGATTGCAGGACAATTTTTTCCTGAAACCAAATTGTTTTTTGGAGAGTAGGTTGTTTGACTCTAAGTGGAGGGTGATGAATTGGTTAATGATTGATTCCATGACTTTACACATGACATAACACAGTGAGATTGGTCTGTAGTTGTCAACCAGGCTGGAGTCACCTTTTTTGAAGATAGGGATTACCATAGCTAAGGACCATAGGTTTGGTAAGGAGTTGGTTCTGAATGATATCTCATATATAATGCTTAAGTGTTTCGCTATGGCAGAGGAGAGTTTTTATAAGAAGTATGCACATAATCCATTGGGGCCAATAGATAGGGATGGTTTTAGATTCCGTAGTGCCTTTTCTGTGTTTAACCTGCAGTTCAGAGATTTAAAAAAATAGATGGATCAAAATAGATTATTCTTATAGACTTTGGGCAGCAGCAACAGAAAAAATCACTGTTACAAGAATGTAAGACTGTTTCCTTTATGTTACATGACAATGATATCTCACTGGACTCTTCTATTCCTGTTACAGAGTTTTCTTTTAAAATAATTATAGAATCGGTGAAGAGAACAGAGCATACTTGATCCAACTGTTTGACAAATCTCAAATCTTTATCTCCCAAAGTGAAGTGATCAGAGAATACCTAGAAAAAGGTTCCATGTGGCTAGAAAGTAAATTTTTTAGTTATTCAACCTGTTTCTTTTGCCTTACCTCTGGAATATCCTGGGTATAGAAATAGTTTTAGTTCTGATCCATATAGCTGGAATTTAATATGCCTTAGGCAGTTGCAAAATCATTCTGAAATGGCTCCCTTTATGATTTGGGACTTGATTAAATGTGATAAACATCTTTATTGCATATCTATTTAAAGAAATGCCTAGCCTAACGTTGAAAAATATAAATATAAATCCCCACCCTGGAAGGTTTTATAAGACTGCAAGGCTATGCAAATCTTTCTTAAAATGTGTGTTCTCTCTCTATGTGTCTGTTTATTAAATCAACTCTTCCTGCTTTTCTTTTAAATTTGACCAACTGAACATTTGAATATTGTGCAAAGTCTCTAAATACAAAGTAGTTTATTCACCACCCTAATTATTTTTAAGCTGCTGATATATTTGAGTTTCCTAGATGTATCTAGAAACCAAAGATACAAACATTTTGAGTTAATGCAACATAACTTCACATATAAATTCACTTACTTCATCAAACAATAGACTTTTCATCTGTTATCCCTGAGCTTAGCAGGCAAGATTTTTTTTCCATGCTCTGTTTGGACCGTACTGTAGAAAACACATGAAACTACTGTGGTTTTAATTTATTCTTCTTCATCTTTAATTGATAGGGCTTCATGAAGATGGTTTCTCTGTTTTTATGACTGTTGTGTATTTCAATGATAATTGTAGTCTTGTCTTCACTGCTGATTAAGATGGGAAGGAGACGTCATAAGAATTCAGTGTACCTAAATCATCACTAACTTCATCATCTGTCATAAATAATGAGGAATTGGAGGCATAATACATGTAGCAGCAATATCTCTGTTCCATTTGAGCACATCAAATAACCAGTAGATGCAAAGAGGTCTGAGAACAACCTTGAGCAACAGCCACAATCACTCCTTTGCCTTTGCCCTTGACCATGAGATCAAGAAGGACCCTTTATTGAGATGTGAGAGAAATCAGTCCACATTGCAATTTTCAGTCACTCTATTCATGTGGTGTGAATAAATATTAAAACCTACATTTCAGGGGAAAATAGAAGTGACACACATTTAAAAAAACTGTGTAATTAAAAAAGTAGCCTAACCAAAGAAATAATATTTCAAGAATAATATTTCTGGAAATTTGGAGAGGAGGTAATTGACCTAGAAATGAACCAAAAAGAAGGAAAGAAGGAAGGAAGATGAAAGAAAGAAAGAAAGAAAGAAAGAAAGAAAGAAAGAAAGAAGGAAGGAAGGAAGGAAGGAAGGAAGGAAGGAAGGAAGGAAGGAAGGAAGTCGGTCAAACTTGATAGATTCACCATCCCTTCTAGTAGTTCTCACTTATGACTGCTGCTGGGGTCATAAGAACTTTATTATGTTAATAAAACTGAGTACCCTTCCATCCTTATTTCAGTTCACAGAGGAGGTAGATTAACTTCCTATCCCTCTCCTTGAAGGCCCTCCCATATGAACATTCTGAAGCTAGCAGGGCTTATGTAGCTGCTTCCTCTTTTGAAAACCAAATGCCAAAGCTCCATGAAATTTGAAAGTTGAATCCTTTCCTGGGGAATTGTTTCTGCAATGATTGCCAATTTTCTGCTTGAGAGCATTATGATCCAGCCTGAGTCTTTTGTTAGGTCCTTTCTGCTGCTAGTATCTCATGGACATTTGGTAAAGTGCAATTTCTGCCCCTCCCTCCCCAAAATACTGTGCCTTTTAACATTTGCAGAACAAATCTTTGCTGCTGCTAGAAGATAACTATATAAGGGATGAAGAGGAGATGTGGCACAAGCAACAGAAGGAATTAATAATCAATCCAAACAGCTGGAACTTACAGTGGGAGCTACAGCTATAATTAAGTTATAAGATAGCAAGCAATTTGTTAAACATGATAGGGGTACAGCTAGCCATTATGAGCTGCAGAAACCCAAATGATTGCTAAATAACAGCAAAGAGATCCCCAAAATTCACTTGTAGCACTGGTAAAGGCTTCATTTATTAACAAGCACAACAACAGCCCTGAAATAGTCATACACTGTCAAGAAATAAAATTTTATTCCTCGTGTCTTATCCTCAGAAGAAATAATCATTTCAAATCCAGGTTTTTTTTCGAGAACAACATGCTGAGGTAATTTCTTGACACACTTGAAAACTGCTGCTTTGGAATATTTGTTAAATGGAGTCATCTATGCTAAGATATAATCTCTTAAATCAGAGGCAAACCCAGAAGCATTAATACATTAATTGAGGCTCAGCAAGAATAATAATAAATAAAAAAAGGGTGGGGGCAGATAATCTACTTTGCAGTGATACTGCAGCAATATTTAATACATATAATATTCTTGTATGAAGTGCATAAGTTGGCAACTTAAATGTAAGGCAATTTAGTTAACAAGCCACAAAATTGGGAAGGTTAAAAAAAAGTTTCTTGAAGGTCCTATGGGATGTAGATTGTACACACATGGAAAGATCCATTTAGAATGCATATTTTCAAATAGCAAAATATTGAGATTAATATGATACATGTTCAAGGCAAGCTAGGAAAAGAATACTTAACCATCGGTCTCTTGAGATAACTTCTTTAATAACAAAATGGAACCAAAATCTTGGAACCTGGTTATGATGGTCTTGTAATCTTTTTATCTTAAAGAATATTTAATAAATGTCATAGTTTTCCCTTCAATTTTCCATAACAGAAGTTCTAATAAATTTAGAATATCTGTGACTACAAGGTAGCATTTATCATTTCTCTCTAATTTGTCAGATTGTTCAGATTAATTTAGAACTAGCAATCAATTGTTCTTTTTTCTTTTTAGTAATCTAAAGAAAAGTGAGCCTCGGTGGTACAGGTTGTTAAATACCTAGCACTTAGCTCCAGCTGCCTGCAATTAGTGCAGGCTCAAATCCCACCAGGCTCAAGTTTGACTCAGCCTTCCATCCGCCCGGGGTAGGTAAATTGAGGACCTAAGATTGTTGGGGGCAATAAGCTGACTTTGTAAAAATGCTGCTTGGGGGGGCCAAAAGCCCTAGTAATAAGCAGGCATATTATTATTATTATTATTATTATTATTATTATTATTATTATTTATTCAACTTGTATGCTGCCCTTCTCCCTAAGGACTCAGGGTGGCTAACAATAAAACAGCAAATATTTACATAAAATTTACCTAAAAACAAATTAAATCTAAACAAGCCGAAATATACAATAAAACCTTAAAACCATAAAATTAAAGCAATTAACCCCGGGTCATTCCAGGCCAGCCTGTTGAAACAACCAAGTCTTCAGGTCCCGGCGGAAGGAGCAGAGATCAGGGGCCAGACGGAGATCACGGGGAGCTGGTTCCAAAGGGTGGGTGCTCCCACGGAGAAGGCCCTAGCCCTGGGAACCGCCAGCCGACAATGCCTAACCAATGGTATTCCAAGGAGGCCCCTCCTGTGGGAGCGAACAGGGCGATCGGAGTGTGATGCTGGCAGGAGGCGTTCCTGCAAGTACCCTGGACCCAAGCCATTTAGGGCTTTATAAGTTGTTACTAGCACCTTGAAACTAACCCGGAAGGCAACTGGCAATCAATGCAGGTCACTCAGGAGGGGTGTAACATGGGAGTATCGGGATACTCCCATCACAGCCCACGTGGCCGCATTCTGCACCAGTTGTAACCTCCGGGTAGTTTGCAAGGGCAGCCCCATGTAGAGAGCATTACAATAGTCGATTCTAGAAGTGATGAGCGCATGAGTGACCATTCGAAGGGCATCTCGGCTCAGGTAAGGGCGAAGCTGGTGAACCAGCCGAACCTGGGCAAAAGCCCCCCTGGCCACAGCCCCCACCTGCTCCTCCAAACTGAGCTGTGGATCCAGGAGGATACCCAGATTCCTCGCCCTATCCATGGGGGGCAACACCTCTCCCCCCATGGCCAAGGATGGAACATCACTAGAAAACCGAGATGCCGGTAAGAACAGCCACTCCGTCTTGGTCGGGTTGAGTTGGAGCCTATTTCTCCCCATCCACACCCGTACCGCCTCCAGGCACCGGGACATCACAGAGAGAGCATCACTGATCTGGCCTGAGGTGGAGATATAAAGCTGGGTATCATCTGCATATTGATGATACCTCACCCCAAAACCTCGGATGATCTCGCCCAGCGGTTTCATGTAGATATTAAACAGGAGAGGCGAGAGAACCGACCCCTGTGGCACCCCACAAGTGAGGGGCCTTGGAGCCAATCTCTGCTCTCCTGTCAACACTGACTGCAAGCGGTCCGAGAGGTAGGAGGAGAACCACCGCAGAATGGTGCCCCCCACCTCCAACCCCGGAGCCGCAGAAGGATACCATGGTCGATGGTATCGAAAGCCGCTGAGAGGTCTAATAGGACTAGGACAGAGGAAAAACCCCTGTCCCGAGCCCTCCAGAGATCATCCATCAGCGCGACCAATACTGTCTCCGTGCTGTGTCCAGACCTGAAGCCCGATTGATACTGGTCTAGATAATCAGTTTCCTCCAGGAACAGGGGAAGTTGCTGCACCACCACACTCTCAACAACCTTCACTAAAAAGCGAAGGTTGGAGACTGGACGATAGTTATCCAAAATGGCTGGGTCCAGAGCAGGCTTCTTGAGGAGGGGTCTCACCACCGCCTCCTTTAAGGTGGCGGGGAAGACTCCCTCACTCAAAGATGCATTGACAACTGCCTGGAGCCAGCCGCATGTCACCTCACTGGAGGCACACACCAACCAGGAGGGACACGGGTCCAATAAACACGTGGTGGAGGACAACCTCCGCATGATCCTGTCTACTTCATCAAGGGAGACCGGGTCAAACTCAACCCAGATAGAATCAACCAGATCTGCCGTCACCTCATCATCAGACCACTGCCAATCCGAGTCAAAGCCAGCCCGAATCTGAGTGACCTTATCCGCCAGATGTAAACTAAATTCCTCTGCTCTGCCCCGCAAAGGGTCCGCCCCCTCCCTCACTTGGAGGAGGGAACGGGTGACCCTGAACAGGGCCGCAGGGCGATCATTGGTGGACGCAATCAGGGCAGAGAAGTAAACACACCTCACCGCCCTGACTGCTTCCAGGTAGGTCCTAATGTAGGCTCTTAACTGGCCATGATCGAATTCGGAACGGCTCATCCTCCACCTGCTCTCTAGGCATCTTCTCCACCGTTTCATCCCCCAGAGCTCCTCCAAAAACCAGGGAGCTGACCGGGGTCTGAGGCGGGGAAGAGGCCAGAAGGGGACAACCCGGTCAAGTGCCCTCGAAGCTGCCTGTTGCCAGGCGGCCACCAGCACCTCAACCAGGTTATGATCAAAGGAGGTGGGCAAGAACCCCAGAGCCATCTGAAACCTCTCAGGGTCCATCAGGCATCTGGGGCGGAACCATCGAGTTGGCTCCTCATCCCAGCAGCAAGGGATAGCCCCCTGAAAGACTAGCCACAGAAGATAGTGATCCATCCATGACAAGGGTTGAGTAGACAGAGAGGCCACCCCTAGATCACTACGCCAGTGTCCCGAGATAAAAACAAGGTCGAGCGTGTTCCCCCCCTAGTGAGTGGGTCCTTGAATCACCTGGGTCAGGTCCATGGCTGCCATGGATGCCATGAACTCCTGAGCCAAACCCAACGCCCCCCCAAGAGAAGGCAGGTTAAAGTCCCCCAGGACCATAAGCCTGGGGAGCTCCACCGCCACCCCTGAGAGGACATCGAGCAGCCCAGGTAGGGCCGTTGCCACGCAGCTGGGGGACAGGTATGTCAGCAACAGACCCAACCAACCTCCCGGGCCCAACCTGACGAGGAGAGTCTCATACCCGCCTATCTCCGGAACATTGGCCTCCTTTGGAAACAGGGTCCCTCTAACAATTATGGCTACCCCTCTGCCCCTTCCCTGGGCTCGAGACCGATGTAGCACATGGAAACCAGTGGGGCATAGATCACACAGAGGGACACCCCCCTCCGGCCCCAACCAGGTTTCCGTGATGCACGCCAGGTCCGCAGCCTCCTCCTCAATAAGCTCACGGAGGAGAGATGACTTATTAGCTACGGACCTGGCATTCACGTAGATCAGCCTAAGCCCAGGGACCACACCTCCTGAGATCCCAGGGGAGTGGGCAGAGACCTGGGGGTCAGAGTGCGCCACCGCTCACAAACAGCGGGGGCGCGCTCCCGTGACAAAATTTGGCCCCTGGTCTCGTCCCCACCTGCCATAACCAATCACCCTTGGAATTGCCAACCCCACCCCGGGCCCCGCAGACCCCAAGGCCCCCCCAGCCCCCCCTTACCAGGACCGATTGCTGGCCTGGAAGGACAATGCTGACCCGAACCATAATTACCCTCCCTCCTCCCTAACCCCTTAAGACAACAAATTAAAAAAATTTAAGTTTCCCCTTAGTGCCAGATTTAAAATTTAAACCCTTGGTCGCGGCATGCCACCTCTCGGGATCCCAGAATCCGTCATTAAGGTAAGCTCTTGGTAACCCAGAGGGCCACTCCAAAGACACGGGGACCGTCTGGAGGGCCCGTAACTCCAGCAGGGAGTAGGCAAGCATAAAATATCCTGTTTCAGGGCAAAACGGTACAGCAAGCTGATTGGCAAGATGGTAACAGCTGCAAAGATGAAACATGTGCAGTACAAAGGGCCGGGCGATGGTAACCAGAATAATCCACAGTCAGCAGCTCCCTCACAGCTGCCGATGGCCAGGATCAAAATGGCCCAGTCACTGCTCTCCCACCGCAGTGACTTGTGGCAAAAATCCTGAACAGCCCCCTGCCCTCTCACTGCAGGGGTATTGAATCCATCCATTGCCCTCTCACTGCAATGGGGAACAGCCAGGCTCCGGAGAAAGTGGGCATAGTGCAAGTCTGGACAGATGACATAGATGAACTGGGCACCCTCCATAGTGCCTGAAGGAGTCCAAGATGACACTGGAAGATGAAGAGATGGTGGCCATAGATGGAACCCATGAGTAACATAGGATGACCAGGTCTGAGAAAGGAGTCCAGAAACAGCACAACGTTCGTAAACCAGCCACGGCCCTGGGTCCAGAGTCATGGCGCCACCCCTCCCTGGGGGGGTCTCCTCCAAAAATTCAACCCACAGCCCCATCCAGGGCAGCGCCGACTCACCCAACCCGGGCCGCGACCGCAAGTGCCTCCACTTTGGGCTCTCCAGACCTTCAGGCCTCCTCCCTCCCACAGACCTTTTCCTCCCAGAACTCTCACTTCTGGGGGAGGGAAAGGAGCAGCACGTCGAGGATGGACCAAAAGTCCAGAGCCCCAGTGAAAACGCTGCCCCCGCCAACAATCAACAGAAGGGGGGGCATTGGGCCAGCAATCCCATCATCGTCGGCATTGCCAATGCCATGCCGCAGGCCGCCACTACTGCAGCTGCCATCCATACCGCCAGGCCGCCGATGCCACAACTGAGTCCCAGGCCGCTGCAGTCACCGTCGCTGTCAAACCCTGACACCGCCATGATCGTCGCCAGCACTAAACAGCTGACGACCACCACTGACGGCAGCACTGGCCACCCTCGACCATTGCCGCTGAAACTATCCCGGCACCAGGGCTCTGCAAAGCAAGTGGCAACGCTGCCGCGCCTCCAGCCCAGCTGGCAACCCATCAGCTGCTGCGGAGGCTGCGAGAGGGAGAATCCCAATGGACCCTGAGCCACCGGGCAGTTTTCAGCTGGAGAAGGCTCCAGCATCACCACACGACCCTCCGAAGATGACTCCAGGGAACCAACAGCAGCGAACAACCTCCTCTCTCCAAAAATCGCCAAAAACCACCGACGCCCGAAAGAGCCCACTCACTGCCAAACCGCCATCTTGGGCATGCACAAACCAAAATATACAAAGAATGAAGGCTATTGCTGAGCACATTGAGTTGTGCTCCAAAGATTGTAAGCCACCCTGAGTCTCCGGAGAAGGGCGGCATATAAATGTGAATTTAAAAAAATCTACTTGTTTTGTTTTTCTTAAATTATTGGAAATAATAACTTTCCTCAGAAAATCAAGAACTTTGGGTAAAAGTTATGTGAAAACCAGCTGCCCTCTGTGCAGCATCCCTGAAGAAGGGAGAAGAAAGTGGACATCATCTATCATGAAATTTGTTTGTTTTTCAGTGTTTATTTTATTTATTGATGGTGTTTGTAAACCACATTCTCAGTGTCTTCACTAGAAGTATTACATCTGTGTCCAAGATTTCCTTAAATCTAAGACTCAACATTTTGATGACAGCTAGGGTTACATTTTTACACCTTTTGTATGGAACTGGGAATGCATAAGGAACTTGACAATCTCCTTGTAAATGTAATTGTGGGAATATCTGTTTGGACACAAAGGGTGAAGCTTCCCTTCTGCTTTGGTTGCTATAAAGAAATGATCATGGTAGTAGCTATTTTATCTTATGGACAATGGGAAATTAACTTAAAATCAACCATTGCCATGTTGAGAAATAACATAATGTTGATATTGGTGTAAATTGGGATGAAATCATGAAGAATAATGGAATTGAAATGCTAAATAGCCAAACAATCAGGAGCCACCAGGAAGAACCCTACAAGTATCTGGGTACTGTATATTATAGTTGAACAACAGCAAGCATGGATGAGTTAAAATATGATTGGTAAAGAATACCTCCAAAGAGCAAGAAAATTGCTAAAGATAAAACTGAATGGTGGAAATACCATCAAAGCCACCAATACATAATACACTGCTGGAATTATTAACTGGACACAAGCTGAACTGAATAGTTTGGACTGAAAAACAAGAAAACTATTGTATGACTATTGTATGACTATTCACTATGCATTGCATACTTGTACTGATATTAATATATTATACCTGCCCTGTGGAATTGAAGGAAGAGGTTTACTTCAAATGAAACAAACTGTCAAAGAAGAATAGCATGCATTGACTGATTACGTAAAAGATAGCCAACAACAAGCATTGATGTATGCTTAAAAATTGGAACTTACTAAATATATAGGAAACAAACATGAATATCAAAAGAATGTAATAAAACATAAACAAAATGATGGCAAGGAAAAGAATTTGAGAATCAATTTCTACAACAGTCAAGGGGAAAGAGGATAAATATAAAACCTGGCAATGGCCTATAACTGGAACATTTTTTTAGAAAAAGGAAAGAAAGAAAAGAAAAGAAAGATTTGATTTTAGTTGGGCAACAGCAAGTCATTCAAATAAATGTAATCAGAACTGAAAAATCAAATGTTTCAAAGCATAAATTGTGCAAAGAAGGGGGGGAAACCAACACACACGTAAATGATATACTCAGATTGTTCAAGAAGATTGAGCAGATTATAAACAACAACATAACACAATTGCCAAAATGATTCACAGGAACATCTGTAAAAATTATCGCTGTCAATAATGTAAAATTGATGGAAGTTATAGTTGAAAAAGCTGTAAAAATGAGCAAGTTAACATATTGTGGGATTTCCAAATATAAACTCAAAAAGTCTTGGCTCATATCACACCATATTTAATTATGGTTGAAAAGAAGAAAGTGTGGATAAATGATGTGGCAATACCAGGAGATAGTGGAAGAGAAGACTAAGATGATAAAGTATCAAGATCTAAAAATCAAAGCTGAAAGATAAATCAGCCATAAGTGATCCCACTGTTTATTGGCACACTAGGTGACATACCGAAAAAATCTTGGAGAACACTTAGAAAATCTACACATTAATTTCCATCTGTCAATTACAAAAGACCACACTGCTTGGATCCAAACATACTATACTGATATATTACAATTTCCTGGGTTCTTGGGAAGAACTCAGTGCATATGAAGGTTAACACCAGCTAAAGAACTGGCAGCTGTAATTTCACATTGAGGAATATATAATAGCAATAGCTTTTAGTATGCCTAATAGAATATCTAATAGACTCTTCAACAGGAATGTATTACAATCATCCAGCTATTGGAGATGTAACTCATAACGCATATACTTTTAATTCTCATATTCTTGTTACATTCTTATTGACATGAATAGGATTGCTCCTATGTCTAGATCCACATTCTTTGCTTGGCCCATCATTGGTGCAGGCCATCCATCATTCCCTGAAGGCAGGGATGTTTGATTATATGTTTTCATTCTTGTTTTTCCAGCAATGTTACACAACACTGGAATATCCCTGACAAGATTCCTCTCTGCTGAACTTCTGTCTCCACAGGATGTCACCAATTCGATTGTACCAACCAAGCAATCACCTAAAAATGCATATTCTGTTTTCTATATAATGTGCCATTGACTGCTTAACTTTGTCTCCTTTTCTGTGGGAGCAGTGGTACTTGAGCTCTTTGGATCTGAAAGATGATGCTGTCTTCATAGGTTGGTGCTTACACCATTTTTCTTCCCTTATCCTATCTGGTTGACTTTTTCATCCAAGTAGTGTATGTTAAAACAAAGAACTTATAAGATGCAACTTCTGTGTCTTCTGGAGAATCACTCTGCAGCTTCTGCTCCCCACTGGGAAAGTCCTCCTATTCTTGTCTCTTATTAAAGCAGGTCTTCTTCTCAGGGTGGATCTTTGTTTCTGCCCAGAAGGAAGATGAACAAAACAAAGAATAGGTGACAGCAACAGCAGCTTTTGTTTAGACCATGGACACATTCCTCTCCCTCCCTTCTGTGACAGCAGGACCTACTTTCCTCCCATCTTTCCCAATTTTTGTCTTTCCTCATATCTGATTTTTGAAAATCCCACTGTGAAGAGGAGATTTATGACTCTGAGAAGTTCTGACATTATCTGACAATGAACTTTTACAATGGTTAATTGTCAGCATTAAAGCAGAAAGGTGGTGAAGTGCCTAATGAGTGATTTATACCACACACTCACCCTCTTAACACCTCCATTGTCTTAAGTAACAAAAGATTCTGGAGAAATATCCAATCTCATGTCACAGAGCAATTTCATTTCACCTTCTAACTGCAGAATGGCATCCACCTTTTTACTTCTGTTATTGCTAGGAGTAGCCACTGTTTAGGTTGATCTAGGCCAGAGTACTGGGAAACTGGGATTAACCCCTCTTGTAATAATGAACCTCTTCCCCTCCCTTCTCTCGTCACAGATGGAACAATTTGGGAGCAAATGTAATTCATGCTGCAAGCATTCTTCTATCAAGTGACAGATCAAAGGACCACCCAGGCTTCAAAACACAAACAAATCTTTGCAAAAACAAGACTGCAGGACAGGAGTTCTGATTTCCCTTGCACCCAAAGTGAAAACCAGCATCAAGGGAGAATCGAGGAGAAAGTGGATCTTCAACCAGTGATGACCATGTCCTTATGCTTTCCAAAGAATCAAATGAAACTAGGCTTTCTTTGTCTTTCTGGAAGACAAGAATTTAAGTGTTGTTGGGATGAAGCAGAGAAAAGAAAAAGGAAAGGAAATCCCAGTGTATGCGTATTTCACAATTTTCCAATCTAATCAATCAATCAATCAATCAAATCTCATGGAGACTTAGACTAAGATAAGCCTGTCAAATATCATATTGAAGATATTTCCATCTTTTGTGTGCATTGCTCTTCTTCAAAGAAGAGGAAAAATTTAAGGCAAAAATCTTTGATTTCTAGGTACATCAGAAAAATTATCAGTAAATAATCTCCAGAGTAACATGAAGTCCTGCATGTTCCTGTTATCCTGTAGCTCAAAATATTTTGGCAAATTTTTATCTAGCTTTGCATGCTGCTCTATATCACCTAGATATTTAGTAAAAATGTAATATTTAAAGATAAGAATATTAGTGCATATCAGAATAATGCACAGCCTGCTATGATTGTTTGGTCAAGGATGAAGCGAAGCCCAAACCAAGAAATTGTGTCATCTGAGACACATCAAGCTACAGGAAAACAAGGATCATTTCTTTATTTACATCAGGTTTTGGAAAAAAAATATAATCAGTTCACTGTTGTCATTTCCCTCCAAAATCTGGTGTAAATAAGACAGAGGCCTACATTATTCATCTGTTGATATACCACCTGAACATATTTAAAAAAAAAAAACCTTATAAAATGAAGTTACCAAGACAAGAATTGCAACTGATGGCTTCTTTGGCTTGATGGTATGGACATCTTCATTTTAGTCTCAATGCTCAGACAGGTAGACTATATGATGATCACATCTCTCTCTCTTTCTCTCTCTCTCTCTCTCTCTCTCTCTCTCTCTCTCTCTCTCTCACACACACACACACACACACACACACAGAGAGAGAGAGAGAGAGAAGACACTATGTTTTTATTTAATCCTCTGAATACACTCATAAATACACACACACAGACACACACACGCATACATACAAATATTTAAAAATAACTATAATTTAGAGAGAAATACCATACATTATTTCCCACTATAATGGGAAAGTTGATGATTGCTAGACCTTGTGTTGATCCAACCTGCAATCTAGCCCCCCAGTTTGATAGGAATCCAGCTCCCCCCATCAAGATCTAAAGATGTACATTCTTCTAATGGTTCTATATCTTTATATCACAACTGAATTAGAGAGATCTTCAGATTAAACAGGGACACACAGCCCAAAACCTTGGACCATTGCACCACCCTAAACAAACTCAGTTGTGTTTTATAATTTAATGTATTTTTGTATCTGATTTATTTTAAGTGCATTTAAATTAAATCAAGCTTTTGTTCTATGTGCTGCTCAAAATTCAGATACAGCACTTAACCTGAAAAAATTAGGCAGCCCTGAAAGACATGATGCTACAGTGTAGGGTATGTGGCCATTTTGATGCAAACCTGACTTAGACCTTTTTTATGAACACATGGGAGAAAGAAATGGAGATGACAGCTCTTCTCTCTCCATATTCATAGCACATGTATGCTAAGAGATTTGAGCTCTGCTGCTTCTAACAGATGAGGACCATGCCAATTCTAATTTTCCAGACACTTCCATATGAAATTACAGTCTTTCAGTGCAATGTTTCATGTTCCCAAAGGTAGTTTTTACATTCTCATATACATAAAAAATTAGAGCATTTCCTGAGCATTTTTCTGGAACTATTTGTCATCCCCAAGTGTGATAGTATAGCAAGGATAAATTAGGTCTTAACCAATCATTTCTTCTACCAGCTCAGACAAGTTTTCACTATATAAAAATGTCAAAGTCTTTGCAGTCAGCCAAATTCATGTCATATTATTTGCAACTAGTAGATTATTATTCCAAGTATGCAGTGAATTGTTTAGTTGATTTGTTTTTGAATGTCTTTTGAGGTCCTTCTAAAACCTATGCTTAGGTTTTGGGGGAAGGGGGTGTTAAATAAATATTATGAGATTAGTTTCTTTTGGACCTCAACTGAATTTGCTCTTTTCTTATCAAATTTCTTCATGCTAATCTAAATTATTTATCCCTTCCAAAGGTTTCTAGTGGAGATATTGTGTGCTAAACACATCTCTGTGGAGAAGAGACACTGACTGAAGCAGGCAGAAGAACTGGTGAAAAAACCCAACTCTTTGGAAATTCTTCAGAGAAGAAGAGGATGGGAGATTACCCACATATGCTCCAGACAACTGTTCCTTGCAAGGAGATCATAGAACAGTGATCACCCATGAGTTTCAGTGTTAGGAGACAAAAGTATCAATCATTAAGCTCATAATTGTGGCTGAGCTTTTTAAAGGACACTGTTCGCTAACCTAATCAGTTTCAAAAATTGACTATTTAAATATCTTAAGGCTATTAATCATCTTTGAAACAACAATTTAGGAAAGCCATCTGATGAGTCTCCTCTTTTGAAAAAAAAATAATTGTAAGATTAAGAAGTTAAAGAATTTTAAATAAATGTCTAAAAGCTAAATAAGATTTTGAACCAAAAAGAAAAAAAAACTGTCTCTAGTTTTGATTTTAATTTGGATGTACAAGATGACATAAAGTACAATAAATGCTAAATACTCAAGGAAATCTTCAAAGAATGGGACCTGAAATTAGTTTCACAATATCAACAATATTAATAAAGATATCTGCTTCTATAGATAGATTATGTTTTAAAAATGTTAATGAAAGAATGAGAGATGTGAAACAAATGTTACTTGATTTAGAAATAGTGGAATTAAAAATATTGGATTTTTTAAAAAATGTGTGGAGAGACAAGGCATATAAAGTGGAAATATAAGTGGCAGACGAAGAGAGTGACCCAGATAAGAATTTATTACTGGAAATACAAAAGAAGCTGGTTGAATTTTTAAAAATTAAAAGGAAAATGCAAATGATAAACCAAGAGAATAACCTGGACAACATATTTTTATGTTGGATTTAGAAAAGTGGCTTGTTAACATCTCAAATCTTTGTGATGGAGAAAGAATTGGACAGGATTTGAATGAACTAAAGATTTAAAAAATTCAAAGGTAAAAGGAAAGAATATAAATTTGATTTATTTGATCAAAATAAGACATGCTTTTATGAAACTCTGGCAATACTTTAGTAACGTTTGGCTGACATCAGGACTGAAAAGTTGATGTCATGTGGATTTGCTTATAGATAAGGGGTGGAAATCTGTTTTTAACCTTATAGGGGATGAAGAGCTATCAAACTTGTTTATATTTGTGATGAAGACTGGAAGTCACCTCTCTGTATATTTTTTTTCTTTTCTTTCTTCTTCTTTCCCCTTTTCTTCCTTTGCACTTTTTACACTTTCTTTTTACTTTCTCTCTCTCTGACATTAGTTTGTATTAGTTGTTATTTATTAAAGATCACCACAATCTATAATTGTCTATTCTCCTAGGCAATATGAACCTCAACGAATGCAGCAGAAAATAATTAATTAGGATAATTTCAACATATAGCTTTATTTCCTCCTATTTTTCCATTTATTTATTTATTTATTTATGAATACATGAAATGAATACATATAAGAAAAATAAAAGAAACAATAGGACAGGGACGGTAGGCATATTAGTGCATTTATGCACACCCCCTACAGACCTCTTAGGAAAGGGTGAGGTCAATAGTAGACAATCTAAGGTTAAAGTTTTTGAGATTTGGGGAAGAAACCACAGAGTCAGGTAGAGTATTCCAGACATTAACCACTTTGTTGCTGAAGTCGTATTTCCTACAGTCAAGTTTGGTGCGGTTAACCTTGAGTTTGTATCTATTGTGTGCTCTTGTATTGTTATGGTTGAAGCTGAAGTATTCATTGACTGGAAGGACATTGCAATGTATGATTTTATATACTATACTTAGATCGAACTGAAGGCGGCATAGTTCTAGATTTTCTAGGTCTAGAATTTCAAGTCTGATGGCATAACGTATTCTGCAATGAGTAGAGGAGTGTCGAACTCTTCTTGTGAAATATTTCTGGACTTTCTCAACTGATACGTGATGTGGGTTCCAGACTGATGAGCTGTATTCGAGTATTGGTCTAGCAAATGTTTTGTATGCCCTAGTTAGTAGTGTGATATTACCAGAGAAAAAGCTATGTAGGATTAGGTTAACAACTCTTAATGCTTTTTTGGCTATGTAGTTACAGTGGGCTCTAGCACTTAGATCATTAGAGATGAGTATTCCAAGGTCCTTGACGGAGTTTGGATCATCAACAAGGTCTTGACTATTCAACTTGTATTTTATTTTCTGGTTTTTTGCCAATATGTAAGACAGAGCATTTATTTGTTGAGATTTGAAGTTGCCATTTGTTTGACCATTCTGATACATAGTCGAGGTCTTTTTGAAGGGTAGCAGTATTGTCTGTGGTGTTGAATAGCTTTACATCATCAGTGAAGAGAACGCAGTTGCTCTTAATGTGATCACAGAGGTCATTTATGTAGAGTATGAAGAGAGTTGGTCCTAGAACACTGCCTTGGGGGACACCACTGTTGATAGGTACAGAATTTGATAAGGCGCTCCCAATTTTGACCATTTGTTGTCTGTTTGACAAGAATGCTTCTTGTCAAGAGATACCACTCTTCCAGTCCAGAGACACCACAAGATTTTAGTTTTAGTAGTAGTTTGTTGTGTACCACTGAATCGAAGGCTTTACAGAAGTCTATGTAGATTGTGTCTATTGCTTTGTCCTGATCGAGTTGTGTAGTCCATATGTTTTTGCAGTGTAATAGTTGCAGATTACAGGATAGTTTTTTTCTGAAACTATTTAATCAGGATGAGGAGGGAAAATAGGAATGATCATCCACAGGAAACAACAAAGCAAAAATGTTGAATTTTTCCAGAAGGGAAATAAATGTTCACTTCAAAGTTTCTTTTAAAAAAAACCTGAAGTAAATATTCAGTTAATTCTTCCTAAGTGTGAGAACCCCCTGAAATATAAGCCAAGCACGAATGTCTAAAGTCTCAAGAGATTATACTATTAGATTCAGTAACCTTCTCAACAAAGCTATCAAGGCTAATGGTAACATTAAAAGGAGAATGCAAATCAAATGGGTTCCCTGAAGCAATTTACATCCAGTCAGCATACAGGAGCAGAAGTTATATTCTGAAAATTAACACCTAGTCAGAAGGGAATAAAGACAAGAAAGGCACACTCATGAATAGAAATATGGATTAAAAAGCCCTTCCTTTCTCTGGATTAACTTCTGAATATAAATATATCAGAAAATCAGAGGTCACGATCTCCATATGTTTTCTGGATTGGCACATTACATGTTTTACATGACAATCGGATTTTGGCTCCCTAGTGAACTGGACAAAGAGCAAACCATGGGAAGAAGTTTTTCATCAGAGAACCTGTCAGTTCAAGTTAATAAACCAAGGTGATATGTACCAGTGATCCTTCCCAAAAGAGCTTGAAATACTCTTATTGTATTAGTAAAATATTACTGCCATATTGCTAAAGTAACAATTGCAGCATAATGTAGAACCTGAACCAAATTAACGTGTGACACAATCATGATGCAAAATGGAAACACACTGATTTGTAGCACAATTGCATTTCTGTCATTGGATGCTGAGATAGTCTGCAGTTGCACCAGACTTTTCTTTTACTTATCATATAGGCATCACTCATCTTTTCTCATCTTCTTATTTTTCCTACTATCTTCTCCTGTTGGTATCTTATGATGTATCAATTGTTGTTTGCAACATATGATTAATGATTATAACTTTGATTTATGACCTATGACACATTACTTTCTGTTTATATATACACTGTGAGCTTATGCACCAGACACAAATTCCTTGTGTGTCCAATCACACTTGGCCAATAAAGAATTATATTATATTCTGTTCTATTCTACTCCACCCCACCCCACTCCATTCCAAATATTAAATATCTATTGCAGTCCACATATCTTTCTAGTTCAGTTTCTGAAAGTTCTACATATGAGGGGAAAAAAGAAAATATCCACACATGAAGGAAAAGTGGTTCTGTTTACAATATGGATATTGCAGAGGAAAATGGAGTCCTGAGACAATTATGATGAACATTTAATTCAGAAAAAAACATGGAAGTACACTTAACTTTTTAATCTCTTTTTCTGAAAAGCCCAGTGTGAACAAGGTATGTAGACCCACCCAGAAGCAATATGGAGTACAGGAAGTGAAAGATTTAGAAAATACAAAGTACTCATATAGAAATGTTAAAATAACAAGAACAGAAGAAGAGAGAACAAACTGGAACTGTGCAATGCAAAGGACACAAAGGTCAAAAGACAGATTTTAAAGAAATCACTGTTTCTTGATATCTATTTCTTTCACTACAGTAATAGATGTTTAACTGACTCATGTGCTACTTAGATTTGAAGTTGTGATCATCAATCAGCCAATGGGGTAAGAAGACTCTAAGAAAGCTCCAGTGGCTTCTTCAGAAGAAAAGTCATAATATAAAGTAATAGCAAACTAGGTTAGTGGATAGATTCTTCTTGCTCTGGTAAATAAATAAGATGACAGCTTTCAGGTTTTCCTCTTGTAAGTGATGGATAAGCATATCAATCAATGAATGAGGAAAATGATCAAGAAGACAGTGTGCTTTTTTCTCTTTGCTTTTATGTGTAAATGGTGTAGATCAGAGGTGTCAAACTTGCATCATCATGGCAACATCAGGTGACGTATAGGGACTTTTTCCCCTTTGCTAACCAGGCGGGGGTGGGGCCAGCACATGACGCATCCAGCCCGTGGGCTGAGAGATTGGCATCACTGGTATAGATGTAGGTACACAGCTCTGTAATATGCTCTTTTATTCATTAGATATATGTGCTTCCATCTCTTCTAGAGGTGACTGAGGTTCTTATAGCATTCATTCCTGCTAGTTTGATTGGTTGATTGATTGAGTTTATCTTTATTACTTTATAAGTAACTGAAAACAGCAAGTATACCTAATACATTTTCCTTCTCCTTGTTTCCCCACAACAACTGGGAGGAGAGTGGCTGGCCCAAAGTCACCCATCTGGCTTTCACACTTTAGGCAGAATTGTAATTCATGGTATCCTAGTTTCTAGACTGGTGGCTTAATGACTGCACTGTGTAGGATGTCTGTTTGATAGTTCTTTGGAGCTGTTTATATTATTTTAATGAATTTTGCAATGTGATTACTTCTTCATGCCAGCTGCATTTAATTTAATATGATTAGTCCAACAGTTTTATATACCCAAAGTTATAGATATACTAAATGTTCATTATTTCAAAGTCTTAGAGATTCTGTGTATTATCCCTGCTGGTAAACAGTAAAATTATGAGTGATATAAACTCCAGCACATAAACTTTGTATGATCAGTTCTACTTAGGGTTTTTCTACTTAATTGGGTTTTTCTTACTTTATAGAGCATAGATAATAGTGTAAATTTTTTTTTAAAGCTAGTATATTACAGAAAGGCTGGATTGTTTTAAAGCTTTGCAACAAGTTTCAATTTCCCATGTTAGATATTGAGGCATTTCATCTGAAAAATCTTTGAAATGCAATCTTAAGAGGTTTTGATTCAAATCCCCGGCTCAGCTATAAAGCTCTCCTTCATAAAATTCTGTTATCCAACACAATATGAATTTTCATTCTAGATTGCGAAAGAAAACAGACATTATATTGGCTGATCATCTGTTTGTTGAATGTGTGAACTTGGGACTGACTTCTATGCTCCAGGTTCTCAGAAAGATGGTCATTTTAATTTTGATCTGTCAATGGAAGTTCCCTCAATCTTACCTTGTTACACACTGTACAGTTTAATACTGGCATGATCCAGATTTTGTTATATTAGATGCATGTTTGTAAGCCCCATAAGACATTAAAGTATTTACAAGGATTAAGTAGGTTCTGTTTTCAGGTGAAGAAAAACTGCATCATCAAGGATGGGAAAGGCACATTTATTATTTTTTAATTACCATTTTAGACTGTATTTTATTCCAATTTCATTTTAAATTGCTTTTATCAAATTTTAATAATAATTTGTTTCTGGAATTCTGCACTTTGATATGGCCCAAGGGCTAATCAATCAATAAATAAAGATAATTTCCAGAGGACATAGAATACAGTTAGGCTACATGCCTTTGTTCCCCAAGCTTCCATATCTAAGTAATGTAATGGCCCACAAGGCTCCTATTTCCCTCAATTGCCCACAAGTCCTAAGCTGCAGTGGGATATACAATTACTGAACAAGGATGACTCCCAGCTGTCTGATTTTCCACTCAGAATGGGTGGCCCATCCTCTGATCCTCTGAGACAAGAGGCTCCACTTTATTTTTTCCTATTCACTTCAGGGAAAGCTTTCATTAATGGAAAAGGCAAATTATTATGGGATTAAATGAATAAGGGCATGCCTTTTTACATTCTGTGCAATCAACGGGACTGCTTAACTTTCCCTTTTTGCCACTGATTTTATTATTTTTATTGTATTTTACAACAAAAGTGGGGGAGAAGAGGAAGGGGAAAAAAAGTCCACAAGATCATTCATTTCTCATATAGTAAATAAAATCAACCTTACCAGATGTGGACTGCACTTAACAACCAGTTCTCTGGTTGTGAGTGCGCGAAAAGATAGTGCAGGGGTGAGTGGGTGGGCCCAGCCAGTGATCACAACTACTGGTTTGCCCAAACTGGTGGGACCAGGCAGTAGCCTACCACTGAACCTTACACACATGTATTCAGTTGGGGTGGATAACAATTGATGTGCATGGAACTGATGGCTTTGGATGGTCCATGCACATGCCAAAACATATGCATCTCAGAGGTTTTGGTTCATCTCAGAAAGAAATGGTGCTGGTTGGTTTTTAGATACATACAAAAATGCAATTATTGAGCAGATGGGATTTGGGACGGGTAAGGATAAAGCTAAAGGGTTCCTTGCCAATGACGGAGACATGCAACAACAAAGGAGAAGAAGCTGGGAGATGCCAGGAATTCTTTCTAAAATTATATCCAGTTTGATTCAGAAAAGTCACAAAAGCACTAAGCAGTTGAATTTTTATCTCTCTCTCTAAGGATTGGGAGATACCTTATTTTGAAAAAAGCCAAAATACAAAAGTGAAACATACAAACATATATGTGTGACTGCTTTTTTGTTCCTATTATCCCATACTTGATTTCTATTACTGTTGCCACTGTACAATTACAATTTTCTCTCAGGGGTAAGATTCAATTTTTTTAACAACTGGTTCTGTGGGCGTGGCTAGGTGAGAATGGCCATGTGACTGGGTGGGCATGGCTTCTTCTTCTTCTTCTTCTTCTTCTTCTTCTTCTTCTTCTTCTTCTTCTTCTTCTTCTTCTTCTTCTTCTTCTTCTTCTTGCAGCACCCCCACTCCCATTTTTTTGCCTCCTGGGTCTCAGTGAAGCCTCCTGGGGGGGGGCGTTTTTCCTCCCAGGAAGTTCCCCTGGGGCCCAGGAAGGCAAAAAAATGGGGGGGGCTCAGCACTCCCCCATGCTCTGTTTTTGGGCCTCCTCGGCCTCTGGGAAGCCTTCTGAGGGGCGTTTGTGTTCCCAGGAGCTTCCCTGGGCCCAGGAAGGCAAAAAATAGAGCATGGGGGGGCACAGCCCCCCACCCTACCCCCACCCTGTGCCTTTTTTGCCTCCTGAGCCTCAGAGAAGCCTCCTGGGCAAAGCAGTAAGACAGCAAGGGGGATCCCGCACAGCTTATCATCAGAATAGCTGATTGTTGGGAGGAAAAAAAGAAAAGAAATACCTCAAGGAGTGACTGGGCAGGGAGAACGCAGTCAGCGATGTTGGGTATGAGCGCGATGTCACATATGTGTGATAAGGACTGACTGGGAGGGGAGGGGAGGACCGGGTAGAGAGGGGCAGGGCCAGCCAGGGGCATGATTTTCCAGTTCTCCGAACTATGCAGAATCATAACAACCAATTCTATAGAACCAGTCCAAACTGGTAAAATCCTACCTGTTTTCTCTGCACTATATTTTACTTCTATTACTTCTTTACTATTACTGATTTGGAGTAATGTATTCCTCTTAACAGAGTTTGTTAACTTCAATTCCTCTACCCTCTCTCTCTCTCTTATTCCTTCTATTTTTTTTCTTTTTTATTAATTGGGCATCCCATAAAGCACTTGCACTTTCCATGTTGTGCTTTGTTTTGCTGTGCTTCTTACAACCATGTAAAGTGAATCACCATGATCATTAAGCAAATTCTGTGGTTGTTAAGTCAATTCAGCATATCTAATAAACTTCTTTTTTTGCCATTTTCAGTTGGAAAACAGCAGAAAATGTTGCAAACAGCAGTTATGTGACTGCATGGTGCTGCAACCCAGTTAACAAATTAATAAATGTGACCCAGTTACCAAGGGTCCAAAATATGATCATGTGACTATGGAGGCGAGGTGGCAGTTGTAACTTAGAGGATGGGTTGTAAGAAGCTTTTTAAAAAGTCTGCCATAACTTTGAATGTATGTTAAGCAATTGTTCATAAGTGGGGGACTTTTTGCAGATATGTAGCTCTCCATTTCCCTTGAGCATAGAATCTTATTTATACAATGCTAGAAGGTAGCTGGTTTTCCATATAAGACTAAAATGCATTATTTTGAACTGAAAAAAACCTTGTGGAATGGCAAATATTGTTTTCTTCTTTGAATGGTATTCCAGTGAAATTAACCAATATTTGGTTAAGTTTAAGGATGAAAAATACTTGGTCCACTTAGGCCATACAAGTGGTCAGAGATACCATCTAATTTTGCCACTCAATTTATTTCCTGGAAGTCTACACAAAATCATATTTCTCCATTTGGTTTTGATACTAATACAGCTGGAGAGCACCAATCACAGATGGTTCTATAATGTCACAGTTCCAAATATGGTGTCAATCCATAGTGAAACAGAGTGAAAAGGAATCATGACGATCAAACAAACAGCTAGAAAACCAATACATGCCTAACAATGCTTCCCTCTGTCTGTTGTGATAAATAACCATCTTTCTGGTGAAGCTCATCAAGATGGGCAGAGCCTTCTCCTCTCAAATAGTCTAGTTGATCTCTGTGCTCCTGCCTTTTCTCTGCACTGTGTATTTTCAGATCAGTGCAGAAGGCAGTTACTCCTCCTCTTCACTGGCTGGCTGCCACTGCACGCTTTCCATAGCTGAAGTCTCCTCCAATTCTCTTTCATCCAACTGTTCAGAGCCATTAATCAACTCAGTTCCTGATGTGCCAGGAATGGGCTCATCCTCCCTTGAACTGACCTCTGAGGAGGAATCTGGGAGTTGTCCAAGGGAAACATTACACATTCTGGGACCCAGATTCTATCATAACATTTCTTTAAGAAGTTAGCATGGTAGATTTCTTTTTTCTCTTCTTCCAATTAGATTTCATAATTCAATAGCTCAATTTTTCTCCTTGCTATGTGGGACCTTGCCACCCAGCTTGTACTTAGATACTTTTTGACTTCCAAGTCTGTATCCCTGGGATTTTCTGCTGATTTCTTACCCAAGTTCTAATCATCCTCATACCTGTGCAGTTCTTCTGAGATCAATCATGCTTAATTTGGTGCTGTTGCTGTATCATATATAATCCAAATTGTTCAAGCAGACTGTTCTGACCCAGACTTTATAAACCGTAATTATTCAGAAACTTGTTTTAAAAGCAAAACCTATTTTATTGCAACACTGGGAATTGTTATCATTCCCAGCCAGAATTAAGCTCAAACAGTCCCCCAAGATAAGCACACACCTTTCAGTTCTGTGAAGTGCTGCCAAACCATAAGTATCAAATTAACTAGAAAAGAAACCAACTGAAGTACAAGAAAAACCAACCAAAGTATAAAGTATAAAGAGCTTCCAGGATGACCAATCATACTACTTTGCTTCCTGTAAAGGTTTCATCATCTTGGCCTGACTTTTATCTCTTATGGGAGGGGCAATCACCTCCCAGCCTTACTACCAAGTCACCCCTTTTGTTTCAGCTGCTCTTGCCTTCTAGCAGCTCTGAGCACACACGCACTGGGAACAGGCTCCCCTGGGTCCTCTGTCTTGCTGCTGCCAGACTCCGAAGGCTCCGAAGGCTCCGAAGGCAGCACCCCACTCCCAGATGGTCCTGACCCCATCTCTGCATTGGACACAGGACTCTCATCCAAGTCTTCTGCAGACTCCCTGATTGGTCCCCATTCTTCCACTGTCCAACTTTGCTGTGTTCTGCACCAGCTGCCGGAGAACCACAACACAGACTCCTGGCATTAATCCTTCATTTACAGGTAGTACTTGACTTAAAACAGTTCATTTAGTGACTGTTCAAAGTTATATCAGCACTGAAAAAAGTGACATGACTTTTTTTCACACTTAACAATTGTTGCAGCATCCCCTTGGTCACAGGATCAAAATTCAGATGTCTGACAACTAACTCATACTTATGACAGTTGCAGTGTCCTGGAGTCATGTGATCACCTTTTATGACCTTCTAACAAGCAACACCAATGGGGGAGCCAGATTCACTTAATAACCAGGTTACTAACTTAACAACTGCACTGATTCACTTAACAACGATGGCAAGAAAAGTTGTAAAGTGGGGGGAAACTCACTTAACAAATGTTTCACTGAAGAACAGAAATTTTGGGCTCAATTGTGGCCGTAAATCTAGGACTACCCATATTCTTGTGCACAAAACTTATATTACAAACTACCTCATTTTACTAGCTGGTAATTTAAACATTTTGAGTGAAAAATGAAGGAATTTCTCCTGATACACCTCGGATATATTTCTAAAAACACATTTTAGAAATATAGAGAGAGAAATGTGACATATGTCCTAAAATATCAGTGGCAAAACATTCATTTTTAATGGATGAATTTTACACCCTCGATATAGATGAAGCTATCTAATTCTCTTTCTGTGTCTCACAGCAATGTTTTAAAAATCATTCTTATCATAGAGTACACATATCTACATATATCTAAGTATTGTCAATTCAAGATTAATGATTGCTGCCAAACACTGCTGAAAGTGTATAGTTATCTAATGTAGACAATTTCTTCCAAAAGCATCAGTTCAGATTTTCACCATTCAATACAATCAGCTGTGATGGCCGAGTGGTGAAGGCGTTGGACTCGAAATCCAATAGGGTTTCCCTACGCAGGTTCGAATCCTGCTCACAGCGTGAAGCCTGTCTTCAAAAAAAGAGAATCAATAGTATACCCAAAAAGGCTTCCTTTGCATTTTTTAAATATTATTTATAACAGTACGAAAATTCAGGGTACTCTCAGAACTATTCTACAACACTGAGTTCATTCCAAAAATGATAGCCTTCCAAACAAGTCAAAATAATAGTGCCACAAATGTAATCCTACATCTATGATGGTGTTTTTTTCCCCGATTTTGGCAAGTTTAAGGTGTGAACTTCAATTCCAGCCAACTTCTGGGAATTGAAGTTCACACATCTTAAACTTGCCAAGTTTGAAAAACACTGCTCTATGGTAAATGAGATGTTTAAGCCGAAAATCTTCCAAGGCTGGTAATATATGCCTACTCATCTGTTCTCTGTCTCAAAGGCATATTGATTCAAATCTTTTACTATGGAATTAATCAGCTTGATATACAAGTATAGCCAATATTAGATACAAAAATTAATTTCCATCAAATTGTTACAGTTTACATGAGGCTTTACCTTTGCTGAAGCTTCCCAGAGACTCAGTCTGACATGCCTAAAAGAGCAGCTACTACAAACAGTTGACAGTTTCTCACATTTTATTATGATTGCTGAATATATATCCTCTCTAGGTTTAAAGTCTAGAGTACACTCCCTGAAAAGTTCTCTATATAGCAATATATTTTTGTTTCCATACTTGCCAGTAGGTAGTGATTCTGTGTTTATGTCAACATCCAACTTGAGTATCCAAATAAAAATCCAGGATCATTTCAGTTCTGAAAAGCTTCCTGTTTATTGAATACATAGCATAGGAATGGGGAGGTAAAACTGAATTTCTAAGGCATTCACATTCACAGTATTAAACAATGAATTTCCAAGTCCAACCCCCAAGCTTCCACATAGATGATATAAAAAAAACTTCTCTTTGCTATGGGAACCATCTGCCTTCTTCCACACACCTATTTATCTGACCTTGAAAAGTTTCCAGAGTTTCACAAGCTCACAAGTCATTTCTCCAAATTAACTCATTCATAGTCAACATTCCCTCCCCCCTTATTCTAATGAGAAGTTGAAATGAAGAAGCACATAGCTGCCCATGTTTCACTCTTGACAGTGGTTCTTAACCTTTTTGAAAGAATCGCCCCCTTGAGCCATTGAGGAAATTGTCATCACCCCCCTCCCCCAACATAATCGCCCCCTGCCATCCCCAAGGGTGCAGCAGAGGGGCGCTAAGAGGCGGTAGGGGGGTGGTGCATCGAACATGGTGCGTCAAACGTGGCATTGGAGGCGACGGCTCCGGAGCAGTGCTAGTCAATGGGTGAACCTGCAGGGCCAGCCGGCACCTTGAATGCCCCCCTGTTGTCTCTTAGTGCCCCTCTGCCAGCCCCTTGGGGCAGAGGCTTCGAGGCACCGCCCTGCAGGCTCACTCCATTGATTGTTGTACCGCACCTGAATCGGTGCCGCGGCAGCATGTTGGAAAAGCTGCCACTGCTTTCCCAAAGTGCTGCCGCTCTTGTATTCTTTCTGTCTGTCCATCCATCCGTTCGTCCATCCATTCATCCATCCAAAAGGTCTGTCTGTTTGCCTGCCTGCCTTCCTTTCTATCTACCTACCTGTCTGTCTTTTTGTCTACCTACCTACCTATCTACCAATATAGATCTCTCTCTCCCCAATATATCTCACTCCATCGCCCCCATATCACCCCCCTTCTGTTCCTTTGCCCCCATGTCCCCCCTTTTCATTCCATCGCTGCCCTGAAAAACAAAATCGCCCCTTGGGGGGCAATATCGCCCAGGTTAAGAACCACTGGTTTACATGATTATGTGTTTACAACCTTCACATTCTTGATTTGGGAAGCTCTAGCTACCTATAAAACTCAATTTAACAATTTATGGTAAAGTATGCCTTACATGCATTATTCAAATATCTTCTTCCAGGCATGAACAATCAGATCCTCAAGTGAAGAGTTCAATTAGCTAGTTTATTGCTCAAGCCAATAACACAGGAATCTTCTCAAACTGGTAGTTTGCACCTGGGTCAAACTAGTTAAGTTTTAATGGCATTCAAAGGGAAATCAGACTTCCTCTGTTATGCCATCACAGGGATTCCCAACTAATTCCCCATTTGACTCTTCCCCCATACTCAGCCAATCTCTCTTCCACATCTACATCCAAAGCAAACTTATGTTTTTATTGCTCCAATTTGTATAGCTCCCCTATATGGCTCTGGGCAGCTTACAACAGCTAAAGTACAACAAAACAGTAAACATTGTCAAGGCTTGTGTAAAACATCATTGTGGAATAGGGGTGGGGAGGGAAGTAAGGCTGCACTGATCTGCTTTAAAATCAGAGTGATACAATCAGGCTGCCATTACTCACTCCAATTGGAGTAACACCTGTGATCAGGTCATCATGATTTGCCTTAATATCAGGGTCTTGAAAGGGTGTTGAAATAAGGTAGACAAGACCTCTTGTTCAATCACTGGTTAAATCAGGACTAGCTAGAGAGCTCAAGGAAAGACAAATAAGGACATATTTCAGATAAATTTTGGGGACAATTTGTAGAAGTTACCATCTTTTGATCATGCATGCTGTTGTGAAAAACCTGAGCATTATGTAGCTAGATGGCTGTATAATCAGTGATCACAGTGATAGCAGGATAGAAAATGTTGAAACAAACACTGTTATGTTAAGATGAGATGCATTTTAAAAATATACTTACACTCATTAAAAAAATCAAGATGTTACAGCTTTCTGCCAATGTAATAAAACCGTTCCCATAACCTTATGGCAGTAGCAATCATTCACAAGGTTACTGGCTTTAAATAAATATTAAATACTATATTATTCTGCTTCTTTCTAACCCTATCATATGGCAAAAGTATGACATTCTTCTTATATTATTCATCTTTGGGCAAAGAGTTTTATCACTAGCTGAAACACACAATTCATAGTGGAAGATGAAATATTTTTATAAACCAAAAGCATACATTGTATTATAATATGCACCAAGAATTTGGAAACAAGAAATCTGTCTCTCCCACAGAAACCAAAGGCAGGTTCCTGACACTTATTAGTGATCAAGAGTTCTCTCTTTGTTTGATTTTCCAAGCAGAGAACTCATCAATATGAAAGGTTGTTGTTGCTATCAGAAAATACATTTGAATGGCTCTGAGCTAAAAACAACAATGAACCATCAGACAGTTAGGCAGCAGGGTGGAATCCCAGAAATACAATTCTGCAGTAAGTCCTGCATATTTGAAAGATTTTTATGTATAATAAAGGAAGCATGTCCTAAGCAATAAATGTTCTACAATTTATAAATCTGGTACCAACAGAAGCAAACTGGAAGATTGTTGCAAGCTGATGAGATAAAAATTGAAATAGCTACAGAATCGGCAGGCAATAGATTAAAACGTAGAAAATGAGAAATCCACCAACACAAATCAGAATTGTTTCTAAACACAGTGGTCTGTGACTGCAAAGTTATCAAGTGTGGCAGCATTCACTTAAACAGGTCTACTCGGTAAACTATTCAATCATGCTCTGAAAAGCTGGCGCTGAGTTAGGCTGAGTTTTTAAATTTTAGGGTAGTGCAAAGGCTAATTTCAGAAATACAATTAAGCCATGGTTTCACATAAGCATAGAAAACTATCACTGGGAGTAAGTTCCTGCAGTAATGTTTAACATTTCCTGTGCTGAATGCTACCTAGTTGTTTTCTTTTTCAACACAGTCAAGGGAATCTAGCTCTCCTATCTTTGTAGCCATATTCTTTTAATAATATTTCACAATTCCAGTCGAGCATTGTTGTATTAATATCATTTCAGCTCCTGCAGCTTATTCAACTCTACCCTAGCCTACAACCTGTGTGCCCTCTTGATATCAATTTCCAGACCTCTCCTTCCAGCGTGGTTGTTGCTACCAATTCTGGGAAGTGAAGTGCACACATTTGGACAGCACCCAAGTTCAAAAAGCTATCTCACCGCATTCTTTCATGCTGTCTGCATGAGCACTTCTATACTTACATGAATAACGATGCAAAAATTCACCTTTTTTTTGACAAATGGGATCCTCTATTTGCAAGCTGCTTAACATGCTTGGGTCATCGAAAGTAACTGATATGTACTATATGGATACAAACATACCCATCATACTTTTCCCTTTTAGGATGTATTGTTAAACGAAGCATGGAACCAGAGAAAGAAATATTAAGAGAAAAATCAAAGGCATAAGCTAAGAAGGAGGAAACACAGCTAAATTTAGCTCATACCAATGCCGTTCACTATGCACAATTCTGTGATGAGATTTTAACTGCTTGTTCCTCTTACTGTTTGTGGCTGTTAAGAAATTCCAAGCTAGATTGCAGTCGTTCTTAATGGGGCCAGGCTGGTGCTTTACTAAGACCATGGCTGATTGGTCATTATCCTGCTACTTCTCCATCCTTTATGTACAAGGAAGGAAAATCACATTGATTGGCTTCTGTGTAGACCCATCTACCACTGCTTGGTTTTTCTTTTATGGATTGCTCCTTTCCCATCAGTCCCTCTGTTTCTCTTTTGCTTTTTCCTGATGCTTGTATTATAATTTCCTTCTGCCTTCCTCACCTTCTTTTAAATTATCTCCTTTGACACAAGCAAAGCTTCTTTCTTTTTATCTCTTATTGTGTCATCACTACTCTGATGATCTGTGGTTCTTTTGTTTCTAGTTCCTCTCTAGGTTAATTGCTATGTTGTAATAATAATAATGAACTGGTATTTTACTTTCAGAGAAATAATGTAGCAATCTTCAGACATTGCAATGTAAAATGGTTAAAAAATATATAGTAAAGGAAAAAATAAGGAGTTTCCAGTACAGTGGGTGGGAAGCCAAAGGGAACATACTTCACCAGCCTGGAGATAGATAGATAGATAGATAGATAGATAGATAGATAGATAGACTTAATATTTACAAAATGTGAGGGGGCGTACTCACTTCTGTGATATACTTTGTGTGTGTGTTTGTGTGTGTGTATGTTTCAAGCAAATGAATATCAACAACTGCCAATCAACATAGAACCTAGTAGCTCAGTAGCTCAGTAGCCCAGGATGAAACAACTGTCCAAGACTACTGGCCACCTATTGAAATAGCCAGCTACTGATGAGAAAGGGTCATGCAGCCCATCATTGCTGGGACTATTGCTAGAATGGATCAAAGTGCTGGAGACCACCTACTTTAAAGCATCTAATTTTTTTGTGGAGAGAGGAGAATAGTTTTACATTAAAGCTTGAAAACACAATTGCAGTGGGATGAGAGTGAGATGAGAATGATGCCAAGCAGTCCTGTATGAGGGAACAGTGAGTGGCAAGCAGTGATTGTGAGCTAAGTAGAAAGTATGGATTTACTTATGTCCCTCCATATCCATCTATCCTTAGAAATCATCCTTGTTTCTACCATGGTCATACACACCTTCATATAGTTCCTTCTGTTCTTTAAACTTCTCATTTCTCTTTTATTCAATATTTCATCAATTCCATCCATATATGCCTATCATGATGTTATTGTTGATGCAGATTCCATAATTTGCATGATGATGTGATGTCAAACTGGACATTATGGCTTTTACTGGACAACTCTATTCTCCTTTTTGCCTTTCTTCTGATAAGACTAAAATTACCCATCCTTTTTTTTGAAGACCCTCTATAAACATAAACCCATTTGTAGCCCAAAGGCATTCTTGCAAATAAATATAATAGCAGGATTTTTAAATATACAAGTTTCCCCTTTTAAAAATCAAAATATTTTAAAAGAATTAAAATTGGGGAAAGAAGGAGGCTGGCAAGTGACAAAGGAGGAGGCTACAGCTGCAGTGTATATGTGTGTGTGTGTGTGTGTGTATGTATATGTATATATTCATAACATCAGGAATGGCCAACTTGGATAAAGTCTCTCCTGAGTTTAACTGTTGATAACCACATGGACATATCCATATAGTTTTCTTGATAACAATATAGAAGTGGTTTGTTATTGCTTTGTTCCTATATTTTCTCCCTTCCCTTCCCTTCCCCTTTTGCAGTTTATCCTGCAGCTCAAGGATTTTCTGGTGGGTGCTCAAGTCTAACCCTGCTTATTTCTTCTAGTTCAACCAAGATTTCCTAGCTACTACCATCTGTTGTAGAAAGATGATTATAAGAGATGCCTTCCTTATATCTCAAGCTCTCTGCAGCTAAACAGGGAAATGGTCTGATTTGAATGCTGGTGTTTAGGTAGAATTGGAAACAAGTTGGCTGCGTGCCAGCCTTTTGAAAGCATTGGAAATGCTGATTTAGAGAATTCTTCAGAGGAAATACTATCACAGTCAAAGTGAATATATTAAATATAGCTTACTTTATCTTTGGAATGGTATACAACTTAATG
Source organism: Naja naja (assembly GCA_009733165.1). Classification (NCBI taxonomy): domain Eukaryota; kingdom Metazoa; phylum Chordata; class Lepidosauria; order Squamata; family Elapidae; genus Naja; species Naja naja. The sequence goes on from CM019148.1 coordinate 106,861,940, forward strand.
CTTAACTCAGGAATCATTCAACAGCTGTAATACACATATGCTGAAGAGTTTACATCCAATAGGGAAGGTCCTCTCATTCTTATTGAAGCAATGCTGTCTTGTGGGATCTTGGAGGCATGCCTTTCCTCTGGCAGCCTTGCCTTTTGGAACAAACTGTCCTTACCATCATCATCATCATCATCATCATCATCATCATCATCATCATCATCATCACCTCTATACTGCTGCTGCCAACCTCATGTATCTTTAGAAAAGCAGTCAAGACCTGGTCTTTCCCAGACCTTTGGGTATGATTCATTCCCCTCTGGATGAGATGTAGTCTGTTTTAATCAGGTTGCAATTTTATATATTTTAGTTGGTTTTTAACACACTGTATTCTTTTCTTTGAGGATTCTAATTGCTATTGACTTTTTATATCTTGTTCAGAATATGTTATTTGAGTTGCACAGCCATACAAATATGACAAACGCTTTCCAATACATCAATACATTCAAAAATCACAGTGCTGGTAGCACCATTTTAATCCTCCCTGCTCCTACATCTTTGTCATCTTAATTCAGTTTTTCTGGCCATGCCAGCCTGATCACTCCCATATAAAACTACCTTTTGGATCAATTTGGACTGCAGTAGATCTTCTGTTAGATATTTCCTTAGATGCCATGGATTATTTGTTATTGCTGTACATTGTTTGGATAGGACCTATGCCTCATGCCAAAATAACTTGGATGGCTTGATTTAGATAAGGGGGGAGACGGAACTTGTTTTTTATTTGTTTTTCCTCATATAAAGTTTCTGGCTGGATTGACTTGGATGTGTCTTTCATACTAAGCAATCTGTGGTAGAACTTTCCACTACAGCAATCCTTCTTGTGGTGGTGTAATCCCAACTCCTTGATTTGTGAGCCATAGCTTCCTGTAAAGAGTAAACCCAGCCATACTGTGATTTAGTTAACAAATCCATCAACTCTGAATCCAATCAAGCCCACAGCAGCCATCTTTCATTTCTCAAGTTGCCACACAACTTGGAGAGGCGGGAGAGGAATGGAATGCAAAGTAGCCAAAACAACCTACTATCTCATGGTGCCAGTCAGAGACTGAGACTGATCATCAAAGAGATGCAAGAACACCTAATTGGACAATGTGACACTGGGGGAAATAACTAGAGCTGGTTTTAGGATCATCCATGCTGAAATGATGCACTCAATAAAGCAGTTCTTTGAGGAAATGGAAAGTCTTGAGTGCTGACTCGTTTGATTTTATTAGTCAGAACCCTGATATGCATGGCCTGTCACGCATTCTGCCACTTCTTCACCGTTAAGATGTTCACCATCACCACATTGTCCAGGTAGGCTGCTGTATACTGACCCAGGTGAGCCCACACCTAGTTCAGGGATTAATTCATGCATGGATTAAACTTGATTCAGGTTGACTCAGCCTTCCATCCTTCCGAGATGAGTAAAACGAGAACCCAAATTGTTGGAGGCAATATGCTGACTCTGTAAGCCGCTTAGAGAGGGCTGTAAAGCACTGTAAAGCGGTATATAAGTCTAAGTGTAATTGCTAAATGCTATTGCTATTGATTGCTTGGGGAATCCAGTCAATGTGCTGGCAAGCCAGAATACCCAGAATCTTCTTTAGATGGGAGTGTACTTTGTTAGCCAACAAACAGTAAGTTAGCAATGCTGCCATTGATATTTGCATCCGTCTGGTGTCATACAACAGAAAGAAACAGAAGGAGAGCAGCCAAAACTCCTTTTTGTAACCTAAAAAGCTTTACAGACAAGCTGCTTTGCCTCTAAGCTGTGAGAAAGGAGAAATGTAGTCCTGCAGATTCTTCTATTTAAATGCAGATCACAGCTCTTGTCCAGCTGCTTAAAAGCTGTTAAACCTTTAAACTGCACTTTTCTTTGCTAGAGAGGAACAAGGGGATAAATGGTACACTCCCAGCATTTTGGAAGAGCAGTGATTTGTGATAAACTAGTGAGAGTGCCATCTAATTTTCAGAGGGCATCAAACTAAGAACACACAGGCATTTTGCTTCAATGCTGATATAGTCCCATTCATTCCAACTGATGCCTTAATGATGCCTGGAAATGTCAACTTAGATGCTTTTGGAAGACAAGTTTAGCGTATGAATGTTTTGTGTGTCAAATAAATGCTTTAGGGTCAGCAATTTCTGCCTAAACTGAACAGTTATGATGCATTTGCTATTAGATCCAACCAAACAAGAATTCCCAGGTGGCAGAACAGATGTTGTTGAGCTTCTTCTGAGGCCCATCTGCAGGTACTTGTGCTAAATGAAAGATAAGGCTGGCAGTGGGATTCTGGCTATGACCAACTTAGCTGACAACTGCATTACAGAGAATAAATTACATTCTTTTCATCTAAAATGAACCTTTTAGTTTGTGTGGGTGTATGTGTGTGTGTATTGTAGTGTGTATTGTAGAAGAGACTGTTATTAGCATTAGTGGTTTTTGTTTGCCTCTGATCCCACTACTCTCCAGAACCATGTTTATGCCTTCCCATGATTTTAAGCCTCACTGTAAATTGCCAGATGATTGTTTTTCTTGTTTTGTTTTTACCTGTATTGTAAATAAACAAATATCCATTCAATTCGGAAACAAATTTGGACAGGATCACTAATTGTTCTTTGCCTAATATTTTTTAAAGAATTGATCTACAGCATGTGTCTGATTTAGTTTTAAATGATGGTTTAAAACTAAAACAATGTTCCTTTCACCAAAAATTGTGGTATACATTAGTGGGATGTACACTGACTAATGTTTCTGAAATTTATTCTCTATATTATATTGAAGCAACTAGTATCTGAGTTGGGAATCTAAGCAATCAGTGTACTTATTTTTAGCAGAGATTTCTATATATAATTACAGATAACAAATGTTGATAATCTTTTGAAATTCTGAAAATCATATGCTATTGTACTGTTATATCAGTTCTTCTGTAGTCCTGGTTTATAATAGATGCTCTTGACTGTTTATTAATTCACCACATTGGTAGGATGCAGGCTTGTAGTCAACTTATGACCACAATTGAGCCTAAAATTTATGTTACCAAGTGAGAAATTTAAGTGAGTTTTGCCTCAGTTTATGACTTTTCTTGCCACATTTTTAAGCGAATCATTGCAGTTGTTAAATTAGTAACACAATTGTTAAGTGAATCTGGTCTCCCTATTGACTTTGCTTGTCAGAAGTTTGCAAAAGATGACCCCAGGACACTGCAATTGTGGTATATATGAGTCAGTTGTCAAGCATCCAAATGTAAATCATGTGACCATGGGGATGCTGCAATAGTCATAAGCATGAAAGATGGTCATAAGTCAATTTTTCAGTACTGTTGTAACTTTGAATGGTCACCAAAAAATTTTTAAATTACATTTATATGCCGCCCTTCTCCGAAGATTCAGGGTGGCTTACAATTTTGGGGATACAACCCAGTGTGCTCAGCAATAGCCTTCCTTCCATTGTATATGCCTGCTTATTACTAAGCGGCATTTTTACAAAGTCAGCTTATTTCCCCCAACAATCTTGGGTCTTCAATTTACCTACCCCTAGAGGCTGGAAGGCTGAGTCAACCTTGAGCCTGGTGGGATTCGAGCCTACAGTAATTGTAGGCAGCTGGAACTTAACTGCAGGCATTTAACAGCCTGAGCCACCAAGGCCCTATAAGTGAACTGTTGTAAGTCAAGAACTACCTGTATAACATCTATACTATCTGGCTTGCATAGAATAGCATGGACATACTTGAGGTAAAATTGAGCTTTTGCTGTGCTTGCAGTATGCTGACAAAATGTTCCAAAAGCTCATCTATATTGTTCTTACCATTAGTATGGAAGCATGGATGAGACTAAGTCTAATAACCAAGTCCATATCTTTTTTATCTTACTAAATGTTTTGGAAGGGCCACAACTGTCCAAAGCCATGAAGGGTAGTGAAATACAGTTTTCCTAGGTGATGTGCAGCTTGTATTGCTAAAGTATATGATAAGCTCAAATTAATTCATGAAATAAATATGCATTGAGTCTATGACATTGAAAAAGGGAGGAAGGATATAACAGATCTGAACAAAGACAGACTGACCTTACATAGCAGAATGGGTGTACAATCAGAAAATGTATGAAAAGGCTAAATTGTGTGTCAGATGCTATAAAGCAGTATCATCTAAGTTGCTGTGGGTACATATGAACATAAAATTCATAGGTCAACTTAGCTCAGCATCATGCTTCCCTAAGTATTAAAAGCAGAACAGTGAGCTATAAGTTTGAGGAGGAAATATGCAACTTTTTGAATTAATGCAATCAAAGATAAATTATTACTCTGATAGATGACACAAATATATGTGTTGGAAAGAGATAATGGAGTACAGAAAAAGAATTGCTTAGGCCATTAGGAGGCACAAGAGTGAACAGGATTGGTGAGTATCTGATCAGATAAAAGTCTGCTATGAATGTCTTTTAAGCATAAGTCTATTCATATTGTCCAAATGGCAAAGGAATGAACATAAACCTGAAAAGATGATTGATTTAATCCTTCATTATGAATTACTGAGATAACTAGTGAAAAATACACGGGTGATCAGAGTTCCTCAATGTGAGACAGACCATTGTTCTATATATTATAGAAGGAAAAGATGTAAGAAAAACTAAAGGGAAAGATGAATGTCTGCAGAATGAGACATGTTTTTCCTCTATGAAAAAATATGATAAACTACAGTAATCTCCTAACTCAATAACTATAAAATAGACATAAGAAGAGGAGATGTGAAAAGTACCTGGAACCAAATGAAAAGAATGATGTGAAGATTTATGGTGATATACTAATAGAAAGTAAGAAAAGAGGTTTTGGTGGAACAACAGTTCGGTGAAAGAGACTCTGAATAAAAAATAATGCGTGTAAAAGAATGGTTGCTGCAAAAAGTAAGGAAAAGAGGAAGAGATGTTAAGAAACAAATGGATAATGGCAGATGTAGTCAAAAAGAGCAAGGGAGGGTTAAAAGAGGCAGAACAAATGTAATGTAAATGGGTAAAGAAGGCTAAACAAGAAGCTTCCAGCAGAATCAATGGAGTAAAAATAAAACGGATGACTTAGGATGAAAATGAAGGGAGGAAATTTTGAACATTTGTATCAGCATGGTAGTGTTATGTTGAAGAATACAAATGAAACCAAAGCCGTAACTGTAAAGACCAAGGGAAAAAAATAACACAGAGGAAGTCATAAATGCTGTAAATGTATTGAAAAATTTAAGAATCCAAGTATAGATGGCGCAACTGGATCTGGTTCATAAATAATGGGGCAGTGTAACTTCTTTAATATATAAAAACTGTGCCTAGTGATTGAAAGATGCAAATGTTATTTTCCTATGCAAAGCGGAGAAGGGGTTTTCTTAAGTGTGCCTAGGAAGGAGGTTTGACAGAACTGTCATCCAACAAATTCAACAAGTGATAATGAGCAAAATTTAGAAGTTGTGGCTTCAGGAAAAGAAAGGGAATTGTAGCCTGAGATTTTTGCTCTTTAGCACTTCACTGAAAAATGCATGAATGTGTGAGTAGCTGTTAGTGAAGTGGCTGTTTTTCCCAAGGGCTGGGAATGCTCATTCAGAGAGGAAACAAAGCCAAGGAAATCAAATAACCTTTTTTTCCCCTTTTCTTAATGTCTCCTATTTTAAAATGTAAGACAGCACTGCTCATCCGCTGTTCTTGTTGCTGAGGCAGAATAAGTCTTGGGTCTTAGAACAGTGATGTTTTCCTATAGCATACTTTTTTACTAGTTCAAACATTGATGGATTATACTTTAATACAGCAATCCAGAAGAGTTTCACATAACTTTTCAAACCTTTATTTACATTCATTCATTTATTTATTTATTTATTTATTTATTTATTTATTTATTTTTCATGATGGGATTTATATGCCGCCCTATCTCCTGAAGGACTCAGGGCAGCTCACACCTATAAGAAGACATAGAATACAAAAATTAAAAATATTAAAAATATTAAAAATATTAAAAATATTAAAAATATTAAATCCCAACAATAATTTAAAACCCACAACAAACAATAAAACCAGTAAAAGCCAATTACCCCCCCCACCCCTCAGTCCAGGTTGGCCTGCTGGAAGAGCCATGTCTTCAGGTTGTGATGGAAGGATCGAAGGTCAGGTGCCAACCGCAGCTCCAAGGGCAGCTGGTTCCACAGCGTGGGCGCTCCCACAGAGAAGGCTTTCCCCCTGGGGGCCACCAGCCAACACTGTCTGGCCGACAGCACCCTAAGGAGGCCCTGTCTGTGGGGGCGCACCAATCGCTGCCGGCAGTAGATGGTCCCACAAATACCCCGGCCCTAAGCCATGTAGAGCTTTATAGGCAATTACCAGCACCTTGAATCTCACCCGGAGGGCAACTGGTAACCAATGCAGTTTATGCAGGAGGGGTGTAATATGGGAGTATTGGGATACTCCCATCACAACCCACATGGCTGCATTCTGCACCAGCTGAAACCTCCAAGTGGTCCTCAAGGGCAGCCCCATGTAGACAGCATTGCAGTAGTCCACATGGGAGGTAACAAGTGCATGAGTAACCGTACGTAAGGCATCTTGGTCCAGATGGGGGCACAGCTGGGGCACCAGGCGAACCTGAGCAAACGCTCCCCTGGCCAAGGCTCCCACCTGATCCTCTAAGCTGAGCCGTGCATCCAGGAGGACACCCACGCTGCGCACCCATTCTGCCCACTTTTATTACTTTTATACGTGATTTAAAGTGGTGAACATTCCAAATTATCCTTCTTACTCCCATTTTCTTCATAACCACCACCCTGTGAGGTGAGTTGGGATGAGAGAGAGGGACTGGCCCAAAGTCACCTTCTGGATGGCTTTCATACCTAAACAGGATTAGCATTCTAGTTTTCTAATTTCTAACCTGGTGCCTTTAACCACTAGCACAGGGTGTCAAACTCATGATGAAACGGTGTCATCATGTGATGTATCATAACTTTTTTCCCTTTGCTAAACCGGGGGTGAGCATGGCCAGCAGGTGATGCATCTGGCCCATGGGCCATGAGTTTGACACCCCTGCATTAGCAGTTTCTAATGCTCCACCCTTCTCTTAACTTGATTCTATTTCTCTGACTCTTTCACCAGACTGAATGAGAATTGATAGAGAAAAAGGCAGAAAATCAAATCAAAATTGAGGACAGGCCAGGAAGAGGCAGAAAAAGCAGCTGAATGGGCTAGAGCTGCCCATTGCACCCACCTCTCTATATGGAAGGTGGCTAGAGTGATTTTCAATTTGTGTCAAGAGCCTCAGTGGATAATACACATGGACGGTGCTGGCTTGAACTGTAGTGAATTAGCATAGTCGTCCCTGCTATATTACAAATCCTACCTTGAATTTAGATAGACTTTCCCCACTTGTAACAATACCTGAAGAGCACTGGAGTTCAGGAGGAATTAATTTCTAACTTAGTGAGTCTGGCCAGGAATTTTGAAATATTTAACTGAGGATTAAAGGACACCCTTCTTTTTGTCAGCATTGTAAATCTGGCTCAGATCTATTTGTTGGAAGAAAGTTAATAATATTCTTGCTTCCTTCCTGCTTTGGTTTTGAATCCCTTTCTTGTGAAGACAGAGGAAAGATGGAACGGAGGAAAACCACATCCAGGGGCACCAGGAGCAGGATTTTTTTTTCTAATAGAATTGGCTGAAAGAAAGTATAAGTCCTTGCAGCCCAGGCGGAGTAATCCTTCTCTGAATTGAGTCCCAAGATGCTTTATTGAATTAAAATTAAAACAATAGGGTCAAACACACACTATGTATTAAATGTAATGAGACAGAACTGGCACTTGCAGTTCAGTCAAATGAAGTAGCTATGCATCTATTTGCCAAGTCCTAACTTGTAATAATAGGCAATTTTGATTTGATGCTGCACAGAAGTCCAGCTTGGGGGGTTGCTGTACCTGAAAACAGGGTAGAGTGGAGCAGAGAGACAAAATAGCAATTATAAATATGGACCTATGGGCTGTACTGGAACACTTGGTTGTCATTTGACCCTAACAACTCTCCCGTGCTTTGATGACTGTAGGAGATGACCAGGAAAAGTCCAAGGAAGGGATCAAGCATGCATAAGTCACGAGAGATCTAAGTCCAGTCCACCTTGAATGTTTCTCTTTTGTCCCGCTCATTTCCAATTGGTCAGGTTCTTGTAGAGAGTTTAAGCTTGCAATACATCTTTATGCTCATTTGAAATGCCTGAATCTTATGATTTCCCTGGTGCGTACAATGACTGTTTGTAGGCAGAAACTCAACAAGCTTGGCTTGGATTTACAACTGGAAAAGAAAGCAGAAATGTCGAAAGCTCTGTATATAGGCAACTATGGATACCTTGCAAGAAACAAAAAAGGGTAGAACCAACCACATTGAAACCTGGCATCAAATATAATGGAATCATGTCAATATATGTCCATGCTGACCCTGGCCTTACTTGTACAGGAAAGGCTTTTGTAGCAGCAATCTCAGTTAGACAACCTAGAAATTAAAGCCCCATTTCCAAATTATATAAAGACAGATTACATGAAAATAGGTAGATTAATGGAGGTAAGTATAGTCCTAGTAGCAGGCTATGTCAAGTGCCTTAGCAATATAAGCTGTCTGGTTATGCATATGTGCTTTATCTTATTCTTATATTTGGAAAAAATAAAGAAGGAAGTAAAGCCTCTGAGGAATTGCTTTAAATTACTGGAGTCCCCAGGAACTAATTGTTGTTTGATTGATTGGTTGGTTGGTTGTTAGGTGTCTAAGCATGTATCTATAGTTTGCAAGGCTAACAGAAATAGAATAATCCTGCTGAGTGGATGAGAGAGAACCCATTTGCCCTTGCATTGTTCCATACAGTCCTTCGATAAAAATGAAGCTCCATAATGCTTACAATTCTTGTTTTAAATCATGGAATAGATTAATACATTCCTTTGTCTCCAGAAATCTTCAACCAACTATGAGTGGAATGAGTCATCTCTAAAAGCTGTGGCTGAGGTCTTCCTTTTACAGCACTTCAAGGCCATTGGCTATTAGTATCATTTCATTGTAGAAAAATCCATTATAAATTGTAATGTCCTTTGTGCTGTAAATTACTAACAGATAATCAAAAATATCCATTATGCAGTATAAAAATCATCACGTATACTGTATATAACTTTTGCTTGTTTCCATTATAATCTCATTTTCACTTTTTGCTTGTTGAGCTCCTTTGATGTGCTATTTTCAAAACTTCTTAAATGTTTAAAGTGAAATAAGTAGCAAAATGCTAGAGTGCTTGTTTGCATTTCAGTCGGTCAATCATTTTTGTCCTCAAGATGTTCCCTTCCCCTCTTCACCTGGGTGAACTGGGTATATTGGTTCAATGGCATATAACAGATCTCACTTTCCATTCATCTTCTTCTACTCCTTGCTGTCAACTTCTAAATATGCCTATGCTGTTGCAGCCATGTTCTCGTTTCTCAGCTACCACAGAGTAAAGGCGGAGGGAAAGGTTTGGAATGCTAGCCTCAGATGATAACAAGAAATCATCCCATAGGAACCAAGGTCATCTCAACAGAAGTTTGGCAAAGACTTGGCAGAGTTGCCATAGCAACACCAGAACACCTAATTGGGCAATGTGACCTGTGCTAATGAGGGGAGGGAACAATCTATTATTTATTTATGCAAAAATCCACAGGAAATAGGTAGAGTTGGTTTTGCTTCCATGTGTGCCAGAATGATGTACCCAATAAAGTTTTGCTTAAAGAAATTGGACTGTCTCAACTTTGCTGGCTTGTTTGGGTTCATTAGTTGGAATCTTGACACTTGCCTTCTGGGGAAAAAAAACCTAAAGACTTATTGACCTCTAGCTGAACTGCAAATACTGAGCAGAGTGGCATTCATGTCAACCCCCTAACAGTTGATGCCTGCTCCATTGAATAAAGTGGGGCTTAACCTTCAAACTGAATGGAGATTGCAGCACAATAATGCCTCTGGATATACAAAGAGCGAGATCTGATAAGGGCCAAACTGTCCCAGAATTATCCCAAAGGGGCTTTTTCAAGGGACAACTGAACTTTCTGGTTTTTTCTTTGCAAACATTTTGCTTCTCATCCAAGAAGCTTCTTCAGCTCTGACTGGATGGTGGGAAATGGAATCCAGTCAGAGCTGAAAAAGCTTCTTGGATAAGAAACAAAACATATTCAAAGGAAAAAAAACCAGAAAGTCCAGTTGCCTCTTGAAAAAGCACCTTTGGGATATCCATGACCTGGATGACAGAGAATCTCCATAGACATGTCCCAGAATTACATCCACTAACTTTCCTATATCTGTCCAGCTCAGAAATTGCCTCTCAAAGACATTGACTTACCTTATACAATCAATGGTACAACCCAAAAGTAAAAGTACAGTCCAAAACTTGATTTCTTTTCCAGATGAAATGTGGATCAGATTGAAATTACAAGTCAGACATTATGTGGAAATCTCCTTATCTATGATAGGCCACTTGATGGATGTGTTGATATTCCCACTCTGTGGACTGATTTCCTAAAGGATAACATTACACTCAGTCTAACTTTTTGTTCCTGCTTTAAGTATCACACTAGCTTTAAATGAACAGATTCTTTAAAACAACAGCTTACATGGAAATCTGAGAAAAAGTAACCAGCTTTAATGAATAGCAGAAATATGTCTTTTTAAAAATCATTTTTGAAATTGCCATCATCATTTATGTACAATTGACTATCATTGTTATGGAAAAGGAACAGCTTTCTAATCAGTGACTCTATAGCTGTTTTTAAAATAGACTTTTTGTAATGTGGCAAGATTGTGGTTTGTTCAAGTTGTACATGGAATACAGTAGTTATGTTTATATGAATCCCCTTTTTCCTAGCAGAGTTTATCACAATACTTATATTTTAATGCTACAAAGCAAAAAGTGCAATCTTCAGATATTGGTGCTTCTATGTTCTGTCTTTGAATTTCTTTGAACTTGAAAATGGTTATATTGTGGCTACATGTATGGTAGAGTAGACCCACAGACAGAAGTAATATATACAAGCATAATATCCATCAGCTTTACTCCAATGCTGACATTTCATGGTTTGATATCTTCATACTATAGTCACTGATTACAATCATCGCGGTCATTACAGCCACTACAATCAGTATGGACTTTCAGTTTGCTTCCTGTTTCTTTAGGAATGTTTGCTGCCAGTTGTGCTCTGCACAGGATGTAATGATAATGATGATAATATCCATAGCTAGAATGCTTTCTTTAAAACAGGGTTCTGCAAGGAAGTAAGGCAAGAAGAACCTTCTCTGCAGGGAATTAAAGGAAGTAAAAAAAACCTACAGCCATCCACTCCCACCTCAACACTGCTCTTTCCCTCTTACTGGTTTCCCTCTCACTGGTAAAATCCATGCAGAAAGCAACCAACCATCTTTTTGCTCTATTTCAACATTGCAGGCATACACATGCCGACATAGTACACTGCTCAGAAGCTGACACAGATAAGATCAGGTAGGCATGTAATTCAAATGCCTATCAGAGAGTGCTTGCCTGAAAAATGCCAATTACAGTCCAAGAAGCAATGTTCCAAGAATTACAGAAAGCCAGATCAGGTAATCAGCCAGTCAAAGGGTCACAAGTTAGAAAGATAAGTAGTTGTTTCCAGCAAAGGCTGCAAGCAAAGCAGCTATCTAAATCTGTCTGCTGACCTCATCCATTGCCTAGTGAGGAGTCTCATTGAGAAATGTTGCTCTGCTTGCCTCTGTTTGTGCTTGACTCTGTTTGGGTCTAGACTTGAGACTTGGTGATTGTATTGCTTCATCTAACTTTTCCAGCTGAATAGGAGATGCCTGTGACTGCTGAGCCTCAGTTGAGTTCTGGTGTATTGATTGAAGCCTGGATGACAATCCCGGCTTACTGACTGGCAATCCTGAAGCACAGGCTCAGCTGGAGCAATATCATTGGATTCAAGATTAAATTAGATTCTGAACCACTTGCCCATAACATTGGTCCCTTGCCATGTGTATACACACAAATCTTGACTCCATGCCTGCTCCCAAACTGACAAATTTCTAACTCCACAATGAGATGAGCAACTACAATGAGTTTGACCTCTGTTTAATAATCAAGGTGGCAACTTGTGCATGCCTACTTACACAGCACTATTGAGCAGTGAGAATATTAATAAACAGAGTACCATGCAGCTTCACCACAGTGCACATGTGCAGCAAATCCCTTTGGATTTCCCCTGGAATAAAAATACATGAGAATCATGTTTGCAAAGGCAAGTGAGTAGATGATAGAATGTACAAGTGGCTTCAACCAACAAAATCCATGCCATCTATATCCATCCTAGGTGTATGCAGTATCCCTTGGTGTACTTGGTTTTCTTGATTAGGCTTAACAAATTTAATAAAGGCCTAGTAAATCATTGTGTTTTCTCAATTAGGCCTAATAAATTGTTATGCAATGTGAACATTTTCCCAACTACAAGCAGTACAATTACAGATATGCAGGAAAAAATCCAAACAAGGCTAGGAGAGAAAATTAAGCCATTTTGAAAGAAAGAAATTTGCCTGAAGACTGATACCATCTAAAGATACCAGTTGTATTTTATACTACTGCTTGAACAACAGCTCCTAGAATCAGATTTGGTGAAAACAATAATGTGTAGTGAAGTGTGGGTAGCAGAAATATATTTTAACTGCAAGGGCAGCCAGAAGATGGTAATTTTCCATGACATTTTGTTGTCAATGGGAAGTCACAGAAACTATCTCCTGTAGGTTTCTCCATGAAGGTAGGGAGAGATAGAAAAATGTAGCAAGTCTCTTTCTTTTGATTTTACATGCACAGTTTGATCTACATTTGTATAGCCAGTCAGTTAACCCCTAGGCTCTGCCTTTATTATAGCTGAACCAAACAAGCTGCCAACCCGAATTATTTAGCCATGATTCACATATTGTGTCAGAGAGAAACTGGATTTTAACACACTTTATAGTAGAAGAAGAAAATGGAGATTATTTGCTTTAACAGATTCATTCATTCATTCATTCATTCATTCATTCATTCATTTTAGTTGTTGCAATGCCACCAGTTTTATCAGTTCCCATCCACGCTTGAGTCTTACATGACTTTGCAATCAAGATTCGGACTGAGATATGGGGAAAAAATAATTCAGAAGGCCAAAAGATCGGTCTACAGAAATATCTAGTAACTAAAGATAGTTAAGGAGATGATAGAGATTTGGAGAGGGAAGAAGCCGCCTCAGTTTTAAATACTGTAGAAATTAAACATGGCTCCTTATGAACACTGTACTATATAAACGACATTTGATATTTATGACCAAAAAACTTGAGGAAGGATAGCAAATCCAGCATATTCTCTAGACGAATTGCAGGTACAGATGCCTTCTTTATAATCCTTTCAGATTTCTTTTCTCACACATTTCCAGTTCATTTTCACCAATTCATTTTTTTTAATTCTCACAATATATTGCCCACGCATGTTTGCTGCTTATACTTGCCATTCATTGAAAATTCAGTTTTATGTTGTCATATCTGCTAAGTAAAGTACATCATTTTTATCTGTCCACTGTGTCAACAATAAATCAGAATAAAGTTGGAAGGGACCTTGGAGGTCTTCTAGTCCAACCCCCCTATTTAAGCAGGAGACCCTATACCATTTCAGACAAGTGACTGTCCAGTATTTTCTTCAAAATGTCCAGTGATGAAGCACCTACAACTTCTGACTGCAAGCTGTTTCACTGGTTAATTGCCCTCACTTGATTTCTCCTTAATTCCAGGTTGCTTCCCTCCTTTATTAGTTTCCATTCATTGTTTCTTGTTCTGCCCTCTGATGCTTTGGAAATTAAATTAATCACCTCCTCCTTGTGGCAGCCTCTCAAATACTGGAATACTGCTATTGTGTCCCCCTTAGTCCAAAAGAAGAACATCTAGACTAGCTTAAAAGAATATCTAGACTAGCCAAATCCAAATACTGCAGTTGTTCTTCGTATGTTTTAGTCTCCAAGCCTTTAATAATCTTAGTTGCTCTTCTTTGCACGTTTTCTAAAGTCTCAGCATTTTTGTTGTAATGTGGTACCCAAAACTAGATGCAGAATTCTAGGTATGACTTTACTAAGGTTTTTAAAGGGCTACTAATATTTCATGTGTTTTTGATTCTATGCCTCTGTTTATACAACCAAAGATTTTATTAGGTTTTTTTGGCTGCTGCCACAGACTGTTGGCACATACTTATGTGATTGTCTACTAGGACTCCAAGGTCCCTCTCACAATGTTCTTGAGCCAGGTTTTGCCTAATCTGTACTTGTATCTTTGGTTTTTCCTAAGTGTAAAACCTTGCTTTTCTCCACATTACATTTCATGTTGTTAGATAGAGCCCATTGTTAAAGTATGTCAAGATCTTTTTGGATCCTGAGCTTATCTTCTGGGATGTTGGCTATTCCTGCCAGCTTAATATCATCTGCAAATTTGATGAGTTCCCCTTCTATTCCATCATCTAAGTCATTTAGGAAGATATTGAAGACTACTGCAACTAAGACAAAACTTTGTAGTACCCCACTGCTTACTTCCCTCCATATAGATGCAGTATAATTAAGGATGATTTGTTGAATACAGTTTGTCAGCAAGTTAGAAATCCATTTGGTGGTGATGCTGTCTATTCCACATTTTTCTAGCTTACCAAGAAGTAGGTTGTGGTCTACTTCATTGAATGCCTTGCTGAAATCTAAGTATACTATGTCCACAACATTTTGCTAGTCTACTAATTTAATCACTTTGTCAGAGAATGAAATAAGATTGGTTTGGCATGATCTGTTTTGAACAAACCCATGCTGACTTCTAGTTTTTGTTTTCAGATGTTTTCAGATATGTTTTTTGATTAACTTTTCCAGTTTCCAGTTTCTTCCCAGTATTAATGTTAGGCTGATTGGTCTGTAGTTTCCTGGGGTTTTTTTCCTTCCTTTTTTTGAAGATGGGAACCACATCAGCTCTTTTCCAATCCTCAGGTAATTCCCCAGTGTTTCAGGGTTTTTGAAAGATACGGTACAATGGTCCTTTCCATATGAAGTTGGAACATACCCTTTTATATTAGCCTCATTTCTTAACTCACTAGTCAAATAAATCAAGGAGTTATGTCTATTTTCATAGCTTTTACAATCAAATATGCAGCATTTATTAAAAGCTGGAGTTTCAGATATGAAATAATAAAGATGGCTTGGTAATAAATAACTTCATAATAGTTAGTGTTGTATCCCAGGTTTTAATTCCCTATTAAGTATAATTTTATAATATTCATAAGAAAACTTGACTCAAGCAACATTTGTAATTTGCTCACTAAACTATTAAGTCTGAATTACAAACTATAATAATGTTCGCTAGAATATCTTCTGTATCCCCCCACCTAATGAAGACATCCTTGCTTTCCATGAATCATATACAACATGTTCTTGTTTCTGATTTTCTGCTATCCCCTATTTTCTTTTTCTAAAAGTATAGATAAACAATAGCACAAAAGCTGTAGAAGCAGAAAAATGTCAAAATATGCCTCTTTGGAAAAAGAAAACCCTCAGCGTATTGGATAAACATCAGAATGCAACCATTCAATCATGTTAGCAATGCAAATGATGCAGTTGCCGAAACACCAATTCAGTTATAATCAATTCAGCACAAGGATAATATGAATGTTATTGTAGCTTCCAAGAACTACAAAGTAATCTGTTTGATGACATCTAAGTGTGGGTCTGAAACAGTGGTGGTATTCAGCAGGTTCTGACCAGTTCTGGAGAACCAGTAGCGGAAATTTTGAGTAGTTCGGAGAACTGGCAAATATCACCTCTGACTGGAGATTTTACAGTATCCTTCCCCTGCCATGCCCACCAAGCCACACCCACAGAACTGGTAGTAAAAAAAATTGAATCCCACCACTGGTTTGAAATTCTGAGGCCCAAGGAGAAGAGGAGGTTAAAGGTGTTTGTCACAATGTTCGCAATATTTTCCTACAGCTGCTAACCTTTGAAGAATAGGAAATGTATTAAATAAGTAACCTGATATTTAAACTATGGAGGAGCTATTTGGTTTTATATATGTGTGTGTATATGCCTTCAGTGCTTACTTATAATTACCCTGCAAATAGCATATTTGGAGCTTGTGACCTTTGCAGATGGAGTAAATTTGAAATCCATGCCTGACTGTAATCTCACATAACTGCTTTCTAAGCAACAAACTTCTGTGTGATTATAGATTAGAGAGAGAGACAGAGAGAGAGAGAGAGAGAGAGAGAGAGAGAAGAGATTATAGATAGATTAGATGATAGATAGAGATAGATGATAGATAGATAGATAGATAGATAGATAGATAGATAGATAGATAGATAGATAGATAGATGGATGTGGATGGACGGACAAATGGATAGATGTAAGTTTGAGTGTTAACTTTCTGGCTATAGAAATTAAGTTCATAATTCTATAAAGTACAGTCACAATATGGTCTCTGTTTTATTCCTTGGGGGAAAAGACAGGAGTTGTTTCTCTCACACTATTTCTATGTGACAATAGTTATGACTAACATTAAACATCCTTAATGACTACGTGGCCCATTTGATAAAATCTGCAAACATTTACTTTTCCCAAAGCTTAACTAGGAAGCTGATGGAGATGACTGTATATGCAAATGTATGAAATGTTACCCCAGTGGCCTGAAGTTAATGCAAATCAGGCCATATTTCCATAACCACAAAATATTTCATCCGTGCATCTGTACAACTTCTTTAAAAAACCATTTAGTGACCTTATTTTAAAGCATAATATAGCTGAAAAGGATTGAAAAAAGAAAAAAAATACTTTCCTAGATTTTTATGGGAAAGGTGTTTGCAAATATCACAATATGTTACAAAAAACAATGAGAATATAGTATTTAATGATATGTAGGTAAGGTATGTTTCACCCAGCAGGACATTGACTTCTGAATAAAGACCCATAGTAGATCATACAGATAAACCAGGGATGAAAAAAATTAATTTGATATATATTTTAATGGAAACTTAATTAATTTTGCATTTTCAAAATAACACACTAAATAGTCATCCCAATTTTGCTCATTTCTAAATGTTGAAAATCTGTTCATCAATAAAAGGAAAATGTTATTAGAGGTAAGATTGCTCAGGATGCAAATCCTGAAATGTGTTCTGTTGGGAAGATTCCTTGGGGGAAAACAATACTTTAAGAACATTAAAAACATAGTGCATTTGGCCCCTGCTATACACAAATATACTGTAAGTTTGCAACCTTTTGGGTTTTTTTTAGTTCAAACTAATCTAGAAATTGGACAAACCAACATGAAGAATTTTATGAGGAATGAAAAACTGAGAGGATGAGCTGGAGCCATTCTAAGAAGTTAATATCTTACTCTAAAATTGTCCATGGCTCTAAATTAACTTATTGCCCTTTGGACTGCATCTCATCTTTTCAAGGGGAAATGGGACAACTTGCTACAGCCAAGTTGCTGTAGCCAACTCACCACAGCCAACTTGCCATGGAGCAGCTCATCACAGCCAACTTGCTATGGGACTCACTATCATCACTGTGGGACAATTTAACAATTCTATTGAATTATTTAAAATAAAAATATATATTTTAATTTTTGCCATTCACATTTCATTCTGTCCCTCCTTTTGCATCTTTTCTTTAAGGATTCTATTCCAACATTTCCTTGATATTAGTGTAACTCTTGTCCTGCAATGAGTTGTCCTGCAGCAAGTTGGCCATGGCAAGTTGGCTGTGGTGAGTTGGTCATGGCGAATGAGTTGGCTGCAGTGAATTGTCATAGACCCTTTTCAAATCTCAGACTATATTTTATT
This sequence comes from Naja naja, assembly GCA_009733165.1. Taxonomy (NCBI): domain Eukaryota; kingdom Metazoa; phylum Chordata; class Lepidosauria; order Squamata; family Elapidae; genus Naja; species Naja naja. The sequence continues at coordinate 106,879,842 of CM019148.1, forward strand.
TATTTATTTATTTATTTATTTATTCGACTTGTATGCCGCCCTATTCCCTAAGGACTCAGGGCGGCGAACATTAAAACAGAGAAAAATTTACAATAAAACAAAATTAAACAACTAAACAAGCCAAATAAAGTTAAAATAAAACCCAACCCCCGGTCATTCGAGCCGCCCGTTGGAACAACCAAGTCTTCAGGTCCCATGCGGAAGGAGCGGAGGTCAGGGGCCAAACGGAGATCCACGGGGAACTGATTCCAAAGGGCAGGTGCTCCCACAGAGAAGGCCCTAGCCCTGGGGACCGCCAGCCTACAATGTCTGACTGACGGCACCCCAAGGAGGCCCCTCCTATGAGAGCGAACAGGGCGATCGGAGAGTGATGTTCCCCCTTTGGCCTTTATTAATTAAGTACAACGTGAAAAGGAAAGAAAAGTAAGGGAGAGGAGAAAGGTAACAATACAGGGTACACAGTATATTTACAGCTGCTTATACATATTAAAAAGTTCTGCATATGTACTTGAATAAATGATAGATTTTTTTTCAAATTGGTTTATTGAAAAGAGCTCAAGTCCTGATTGTCTGATCACTGTCTTGGAGTGGCTCTTCCTGCTACTTCTCAAAGGCATTATCACACCACTTAGTGATGGCAGTGGAGCCCATTTTGCTCACTTGGGTCATGTCTCTGGATGGGACCACACTCCGGTGGAGAAAGGCCAGAAGGAAATCCTGGACGAGCCCCCACGTGTAGTGCTACCCCCGTAAGGGTCACTGGAGTCTGGGTTCTCCTGGCCCTCTTCGTATATCTGACAGTTCACACTGGTCCCGCTCTGATGCACCTCCACTTGCCAGGTCACATGATGGGGTGGTGGTCAGCCTCCTCTCAGGAGGCAGTTTATGTGGTGAGGTGATGGTTAGTCTTTTCTTCAACAGGTGGGTCATGTGATGTAGTTGTATTCAGGTGGCTGGTTGTACCTTCTCCCTCTTTCTCTCTCTTCACTCTCTCTTGAACTGCCTTCTGGGCTCTCCTTCCTCAGCCTCTGCTATTTCATTGTTTCCTCTACTTTCACTCAAACTCTTCTCTTCCTCAGGACTGCCCCACAGAAGTCTGTTATCCTATCCCCTTATTTCCCTCAGGCTTGGCCCATAGAAGCCTCTCCTATCCTATCCCCTTTTCTCCCTCAGGCTTGGCCCACAGGCCTCTTTCTCCATTTCCTATCCATTTTTCCCTCCTTTTTTCCTTTTTTCCCTCCCTCCCAAAGGTAGTTCCCCTCTCTCCTTACCTTCCAGCCTCCTTTCCCCCCTCCCCCTGTCTCCTCCTCTTCCTGCTAAAAAACCACCTCCTCCTCTTCCCCCACCCCTTGCTACACTTATGATCTGTAAAGTACAATTCAAACCTTTAAATCCTCAAATTCTTTCCCAAATATGCACCTTGTAGAAGGGTGCGAGCCAGGGAGCTTCAACCAGTGACCTGCCTTCTCAGCCCAGATGGAGACTGGACAAATGGAGTGTTATGTATGTAGGTTTGAATGTTATTGGTTTATTTGAACTGTTCTTGTAAAATGTCAAATGGTATTGGTTTAAATAGTGCCGGGAAGAATCCCTGCACTCCCTTGGCTGGCAGCTACGGCTGCAGGCTATAAGAAGCAGCGTAGCCAAGCCAGGACGGTCTATTCGAGCTGTTGTCACTAATAAAGTCTTTTGCTGGAACTCCTCCGTCTGACTCTTCCTGCAAACATAACACTGGCGACGAGGGTGGGATTTCCCTGAAGAGAAGATGACGCGAGCTAACAAGCAACTGAGCGAGATGGCTGGCTGAACACCCCCAGCACCGTTCGATCCGGCGACGGAAGACTGGGAATTGTATGCGGATCGTTTCCACAGTTCCTGGAGGGAAACGATCTCGCCGGCATCCCGAGAGGCGGAAGAGGGCGGTCTTTCTCATGCACTGCGGTCCGCAGTCTTCAAGATGCGAAGGCGTTGGCGGAGCAGCGGAGCTGAAGGTAATGGAATGGCCCGAATTAGAAAGACTTTTGAGAGCCCATTACGCCCCACAAGGTATCGTGCCTCATTAAGAGACACGAATTTTACCGTCGGGATCAAGGGATAGCGAGAATGTTAATGAACTTCGTGGCAAGTTTAAGGACATTGGGGGGTGTTTGTGACTTTACCAACTTAGAAGAGGCCATGCGTGATCGGTTTGTTTTAGGCCTTAAGATAAGGTGTTACAAAGGCAAACTATTAATGAAACCTAAGATCCTTTTAAAGGCCATTGAAGAAGCTGTTTCAGCGGAAGCCACCAAGTCCTCAGCAGCGGCCATGAAAAAGATTAACAAGCCTCAAGCCAGGCCTCAAGCCATTCTGATGGGGATAAATCCACATCTACTCACTGGAACAAATAGACTCTGATTCTGAAGGCAGTGAGGCAGAAGAGGGATTTTAAACTCAGAATGGAGAAGAAAGAAAAGACTCTGGGAAGAATAGGCAAGGGTTCTATTGCAGAGGCTGTGGGGGCACCCCCACGCTGATTGCAAGTTCTTTGACTCCATTTGCCTACGTTGTGAGAAACGGGTCCTGTAGCCAGAGTCTGCAAATCATCCAGAACCCCACCAACTAGGAAAAAATTTCCTGATAGAGACTTTAAGCCCAACAATTTCCTCGAAAAATGGGGCGAAATTTGGAAGCAAATGGCAAGAATGAAACTCACCAACAATCACTATTGGTCATTCTTCACCTTTAAAAAGCAGAAAAGTACATGTGAAGGTGTTTATTGAAGGAAGGCCTTGCCAAATGGAAGTGGACTCAGGCTCTTATTTATCCATGGTGTCATGGGACACCATCCACAGACTCTTTCCCAAAATTCAGAAAAAGCATTTCCAGAAGCAAGCACTGACTCTCAAAGACTACCAAGGGAACAAGATTCCAGTAGTTGGAGCGAGAGATTTCAACGTGCAGTTTAAAGGCCACACCAAACGTTTGCCCCTGACCATCGTGGACAAGGATCGCCCAAGTTTGCTGGGACTTGAGTGGTTCAAGCCACTTGGCATCGAGGTGACTGGCATCCATCACGTGAGCAGCTCTGAATGGGAGGAGTCCTTGAAGTCTGAGTTTCCAGAGGTCTTCAGCGAAGGACTGGGCAAGTATATGGGGACCCCTATTGCTTTCAGCCTAGACCCCAAGGTGCCCCCAATTCGTTTAAAGCCCAGGAGGGTCCCATTTGAAAAAAAAAAAAAAATTGATGCACAATTAGATAAACTCATTGCTCAAGGGGTTTTAGAGCCTACTGACCACTCCAGATGGAAACACCCATAGTCACACCAGTCAAGGCTGATGGGTCAGTGAGAATCTGTGGTGACTACAAGGGGACACTGAACCATGCGCTGCAGCAGAGCGTATATCCTGTACCAGTTGTGCATCATCTGCTCCATTCCCTTGGCAGGGGTACGGTATTTGCTAAACTGGATTTGGCTCAGGCATATCAACAATTAACAGTTGATGATGCCACTGCAGAGGCACAAACAATTGTGACCCATAGAGGTGCCTTCAAATGTAAAGACTACAATTTGGAGTAAGCGTGGCACCTGGCATTTTTCAGAGCCTTATGGAAAGAATGTTGCAAGGACTGCCTGGGGTAGTGCCTTATTTTGATGATGTATTAATCTCTGCTGAAAATGACACTCAGCTTCAAGAAAGACTCAGAGAAGTCCTTACCAGATTCAGAAAAGCGGGTTAAAAGTCAAGGAAGACAAATGTACACTCAAAACTGACAGAGTTGAGTTCCTGGGGTATATGATTGACAAGCAGGGCATCCATCCTACTGATGCCAAGGTTAAAGCTATCAATGAAGCCCCTAACCTCGATGCAAGGCAGATTTGCAAGCCTTCCTTGGACTTATTAATTTTTACCACATGTTTCTACCTCACAAAGCATCCATTGCTGAGCCCTTACATCGCTACTTGATAAGAATGCTGTTTGATCTGGGGGCGGAAGGAACAGTCAGCATTTAACAGTATTAAGAGACTAATCACTTCTGATGCTGTGTTGATTCAATTCTCTGAGAATTTGCCTGTGTTCTGACTTGTGATGCATCCCCTTTGGAGTGGTGGGGGTTTGAGTCACAGGCTTCCCAATGGACGGGAGGCCCCAATGCATTTACTCTCGCAACGCTGTCCAAAGCAGAGAGGAATTATAGCCAATTGGACAAGGAGGCTTTAGCAGTTGTTGCAGCTGTTAAGAAATTTCATGAATATCTGTATGGCAGGTCATTCACCATTGTTACAGATCACAAACCTTTACTTGGCATTGTGGCAGGAGACAAACCTACACACTAACATCCTGTCACCAAGAATGCTGAGGTGGACTGAATTTCTTGCAGCATATTCCTACAAACTGATTCACAGGCCTGGCAAGGACATTGGACATGCTGATGCACTGAGTCGTTGCCCACTACCTTGCCACAAGGAGGACTTTGAATTTGAAACTCACACTTTTTCCTGAGACTGTTGCTAAGCTTCCAGTCCATGCTGCTGAGATCGCCAACAAACTGCCAAAGATGCTGTGTTGGCACCTGTTATGGGCTGGATTAAGAAAGGTTGGCCTCTACAAGATCTACCTCACTTTGCCCAACCTTTTAAGTCCAGGCAAACTGAATTATCTGTATTAAGAGGATGTATTTTGTGGGGTAACAGGGTGGTTATTCCTACAAAACTGCAAAGGAGGTTTTGGAATGTTACATGAGGGTCATCCTGGGATTGTAAGGATGAAAGGTTTGGCCAGGAGTTATGTATGGTGGCCAGGTATTGACAAAATGGTTGAAAACTGGGTAGCATCTCTTGTCCCAATTGCCAGGTAGTTAGACCTGCCCCACCTCACGCCCCCACACAGGAATGGGAATGTCCTAGGGGCCCATGGTCTAGAATCCACATTGATTTTGCAGGCCTACAAGAGGGCACACTTTTCTAGTGATAGTAGATGCATACTCTAAATGGCTAGAGGTAATTCCCATGACATCCACTACAACTGAGGCTGTCATCAAGCAGCTTAGAAAATTATTTGTCACCCATGGGTTACAAGATGTCCTTGTCTCTGACAATGGCCCTCAATTCACATCTAACATTTTTGAATCCTTTCTAGCCCAACAGGGTATCAGACATCCTCCTCTGCCCTGGGCACCCTTCGCCAACGGCCGGGCTGAACGCATGGTACGCTTTACCAAAGAAAAGCTTCAGCAGCTGGGTCCTGGGGATATCACTGAGAAGCTTGAAAAGCTTCTTAGTGTTCAACACATCACTCTAGCCCATCAACTAACTTGTCCCCAGCAGAGTTATTGATGGGCAGGAAACTTAGGTCTTCCTTGACCGCCTTCATCCCACTTACGCACTCCACGCACCACTGATTCCACTTCCAAAGTTCGTTCTTTTAGTGTGGGAGATTCTGTTTTATGCTAGGAACCTATAGGTGAACCTTTGTGGATTCCCTGCTGAAATAACTCACATCACGGGCCCTCGTTCTTACAGGGTACAAACAGGATGGCCTCCTCTGGAGCAGGCACATTGACCAACTTAGATCCAGGGTCCCTCAAGAACACGCCCCTGTCTTCCTCTAGGTCCCTCACCTGATGTTTCTTCTAGGGGGAAGGGGGGGAAGGAGGAAAATCAGCAAACAGGAATCAACCCCATGTGTAACGAGCCATTGCGACAGGAACCATCCGAACCCTGTCACAAAGCCAAGATCCATCCTTAGAAGTGGAAGATTGCACATCACTACCTGACTTGGGTGCTGACATTGGAATGGAGATGGGTTGGGAGGAGAGACCAGATTCTAACAATTCAACAGCGCCTCCTTTCACAGGAAGTCCCAACAGGGAAATGTCAGCAGACACATTTCCTCTCTCACTGGGTGAGACGTTAAAGCTTCTGAACCACGAAGGTCTCAACGTACACGTAAGAGCCCCACCTATTTAAAGGAATACATTAGATAGGTTGGGGTTTGGTATGGACTGAACCTAGTGGGGAGGGGTGTTATGTATGTAGGTTTGAATGTTATTGGTTTATTTGAACTGTTCTTGTAAAATGTCAAATGGTATTGGTTTAAATAGTGCGGGAAGAATCCCTGCACTCCCATTGGCTGGCAGCTACGGCTGCAGGCTATAAGAAGCAGCCGTAGCCAAGCCAGGACGGGTCTATTCGAGCTGTTGTCACTAATAAAGTCTTTTGCTGGAACTCCTCGCGTCTGACTCTTCATGCAAACATAACATGGAGAACATCAAAAACGTCTTGAAGCTTTCTGCCCACTATAACCCTCATAAGGCAATTCCTTCATATTTTGTTCTAGTTATTGTCAATCACAAATAAAAACACATCAGAATGTCTTGAGGAATCTTAAAATTATGAAGTAGTAAGAAGTAAAAAAGTAAATTGAACACCTGAGCTAGTCAGAAGGCATGGCCAAGATTATGAGGATCTGAATGTCTTGCTCTTAAGACCAGCTGGAAATAAAACATAAAGGGGGTGTGGATCATTTTGAAGAAAGCACATTAGATCCTAACATGAAACCCATTTAAAACCTAAGACTATAGAATTGTTGTCCTGGATCAGGCCTATCTATTCTAGCATTTGGTTTCCATGGAAACCAACCAGATGCCAATGTTAAACCGGCAAGCAGGAGGACAGCAAAGTGGCCTATTTCTAGTTTTGCTCACCCACAATAATATTTGGAGGCGTGCTGCTTTTGTTCCAGAAGGCAGAATTTAATGATCACGACTACTAGCCATTAACAGTTCATTCTCTATGGATGTGTGATGACCTTTAAAAGTTGCTCAAACTAGGGACCTTGCTCCCTTTTCCTGCAACAGATTCCCAAGTTTAAGCAAGCATTCTCTCAAGAAGTACTTCCTTCAGACTTTCTTAAATCTGATATGGCTCAAATTCATCAGACTGCCCAGAGGCAAGTATTATGAATAAGAATTGTCCTATCCATAATTATTTTAAAACATGCATATTCTCACCCTCCTAATTATTAGCCATTTTTATTATCCTAACCTATTAGGTTTTGTCAACTAACTTAGATAAGCCCTTGCTCCTGTTTCCAGATCAATGATTAAAAAGCTTACTACCAATACAGATCATTGGGGCAAATACTGTTCATTTCTTTCTATTGTGAGGAATCAGCACTTTATTCCTACTCTCTTCTTTCTGTTCTTTCTTCTCTTCCTCCTTGAAACATCCCTATATTTCATTAGCCTTCTGAAAGTGTAAGGTCAGCTGAGTCTGTATACAGTAGATACTGACATAAATCTTTCTTAGTACCTACACTCCGTGTGACATAACAGCCTCCTTGACCAGGTAGCTACTTCGATTTGTAAGCAATTATTCTAGTAATTGCAATTATTTCATGGAAACAGATAGTAAAATTCAATAATTTGCCACCTCCCCCCTTTGGAGTATGAAGAAAATCACCCTATTATCATAGCAAAATAAAACAATGTACCTTTATGACTTGGCATGCTGATGCTGACATGCTGAGAACTTTCCTACAGCAGACAAGAAAACATTGGTCAGGTTCATTTGATGTCATTGTATTCTTTACCTATGGTTGTAAACTAATTATTCAATTACTCTGTTATCTTTTATAAGACTTGAACCTTTTGGCATCAGAGCTGTAGCTCTTGCTGGCAGCCTAGTGATCACTGTATTTCCAATAAAGAAATTATTTCCAATAATTCTTCAATCAATTTAGCTCAGTTTCTTTAAGGTAAGAGTTTTCTATTATTTTTAACCACTTACCAGTTTGTAAAAAAAAATCCTCTTATGATTGCTAAGTTTTTCCAGGTGTCTTAGGAAATCACCCTGCCTTTATCTAATAGAATAGGATAGGATAGGATAGGATAGGATAGGATGGGATGGGATGGGATGGGATGGGATGGAATGGAATGGAATGGAATGGAATGGCATGGCATGGCATGGCATAGCATAGCATAGCATAGCATAGCATAGCATAGCATAGCATAGCATAGAATAGAGCTGGAAGGGACCTTGGAGGCCTTCTAGTCCAGTCCCCTGCTCAAGCAGGAGAACCTATACCATTTCAGATAAGTGACTGTCTAGTCTCTTCTTAAAAACCTCCAGTGATGGAGCACCCACGATTTCTGAAGGCAAGTTGTTCCACTGGTCAGTTGCCCTCACTGGATTTCTCCTTAATTCCAGGTTGCTTCTCTCTTTGATTAGTTTCTAACCATTGTTTCTTCTCCTGCCCTCTGGTGTTTTGGAGAATAATTTGACCTCCTCTTCTTTGTGGCAGCCCCTGAAATACTGGAATACTGCTGGCATGTCACCCTTAATTCTTCTTTTCTTTAGACTAGCCAAACCCAAAACCTGCAGCCATTCTTCATATGGTTTAGTCTCCAGGTCTTTGATCATCTTAGTTGCTCTTCTCTGAACTTTTTCTAAAGTCTCAACATCTTTTTTTTGTAGTATGGTGACCAAAATTGGTTGTAGTATTCCAGGTGTGGTCATACTAGGGTGTTATAAAGTGGTACTGATATTCCACGTGACCTTTTTCTATGCCTCTGTTTATACAATCCAAGATTGTATTAGTTTTTTTGGCTGCTGCTGCACACTTCTGGCTCATATTCAATTATCCACTAGTACTCCAAGATCCCTCTCACAGTTACTCTTTTTGAGCCAGGTCTTGCCTAATCTGTCCTTATACCTTTGATTTTTCCTTCCTAAGTGTAAAACTTTGCTTTCCTCCACATTAAAATTCATTTTATTGGATAGGGCCCATTGTTCAAGTTTGTCAATATGTTTTTATTAAAGTAGTAACTTTAGAGCTGTTAGAAAATTCTGTTGGTTCATTTTCCAAGCTGGGTCATGAAAATAAACACTCTGGGTAACTTGCTTGAGGTGGAAGATGGTTTCTTTGATAGCATAGTGGACTGTACAGGTCCTGAAGGTGGGCATAAAGTCAGAAAACTGAGAGCAATGCTGTGTATAGTGAAAGTGGGTTCATAGTGAGATATGTTGATCTGAAGTGCTTTTGCCCTGAGGATCATGTGAAAAGGTTTCTACTTTTGTAAGTGTGGAATCTTCTCTAGCTGTGGAATTTTATGAGGGGTGTGATGTCAAAGGTCTGGGGTTGGATATTGTGATTTAGATTTCCATATTGTGATTTATGGGATCTTGCTTCCTGATTGATTTCCTGGTACTGGCTGACTGCACTTTGTCAATTTCAGCTTTAAAAGGTTTTAAGTGGGTTTTTTTGCTTTTGTTTTTGTAACTGTGCATGTGGGCTGGGGAGGCTTTTGCCTATGGAATGTGAGGAAAGGAGTGGTTGCTGTGTGGCCTAGCTAGCAGATGCGTCATAGAGGTTTTGGGGTTTTTTGCCTTCCCATAAAGGATAATACCATATCTCACTAGAACAGAGGTAGGCAACCTGGTGTTGTCTAGGTTTTTGGAGTTCCACAGTCATGGCCTTGTGACAACAATGATAGATACAGAATTCCAAGAAATTTGAAAGCAGTAAATGTCTGTCTTTGAATGGCATTACTAGAAAATCCAATATTTCCCTCAACACAGTCCTTGAAAAAAGAATTATGGAATTACATAATAGAATTTTGACAGGTTAAAAGGGATTTACGGACACTCCAGGTCCTAATCCTCTATCTTTTGTGGATGATTTTTAAGGAACAGGGTATCCCTTAGGAAAGCCGCACAGCTCACAATTGTGTCAAATACAGAAGCTTTGTGTGAAATTCACTTTTGGCTGTATTCATTTCTTAGAGATAAGGGATAGCTAAGACCCATTCAGGAAAAGTCATAAGATTAAGTTCATAGGAGAACAGAAGTAGTTTTTACTTGATATTAAATGAAAACCTGATAGAAAGAACCACAAAAACTTCAAGAGAGCAAAATAACAAAAGAATGCATAGTGTAGCTAAAAGCAAGTTCTGATACCTCATACCAGTCAAAAGATTCTAACCCTTAGATTTTAATTCCATGCCAATAAAAGAAAAAAAGGATCTTACCAACATTTCTGCACAGTTAAGGGAACACTATCACAGATGTTATATGTTTTCCTTTTCATGATCCTCCCAATCTTTTCCTTATATTGTGTTTCAAAAGGAGTTTCTACTCTCTGAAAGATTTACAGAGTTATCAAGAGAGACAATTTTAAAGTGTTTCCCTGTAAGAGGCCGTTTAAACTCCCAGTTAAAATTCCAACTTATTCCATCCATCCCTGTGACTTTTGCCTGTATTGTTATCTAAGCCTGGTTGTTGCTAGATACTACAACTAAGTTAGCATGCTGTGTTTTCATACCTTTCTTATTAGAATGGGTGGAAAAGTGCTTGCTTTCCATGAAAAACCAACTGCTCAATCTAGTTGGTGCTTTAAAAAATGGCTGAGGAGTTATCCTTTTAGTGAAATATTCTGATACCCCCCTCAAGGCAAATCATCAGTATAACAGTTAATAATTACTATATTTTCATGAGCACAATTATAAGTTTAATAATTGTAATTATTAATTATTATTGTTAATAATAATAATAGATATTAAACAAGAGTTTGCATTTGACAAGTTAAAAGGTCTTGTTTCACAAGTGACACTTCAACATAATAAAATTTTATTTTTACACAGGTCAGCTGGTGCAACTCCATGAAAGGCAAAATGGATTTCTCTCACTTTTGAGAGTCATCTTAGGCTTTTGGTAGATTAAAGAATTTCAAGTGTCAAATTTTCTTCATATGGTACAATACGTTGTTCTAGCAACTAAAAATTGAAATGTACTGTTTTCTCTTGGTGCAAAGTCTGCAATTATAATCTCTCAAAGGCAAAAAGTTAGTTTAAGCACAAAACAAACTTTTAATTAAAATTTATGATACTAGAAGCATTAAATATTCTTAATAACTGAGATCATTATATTTTCTTAAAAAGATAAGGAAAAAATATAATTTCTACAAAAATATGGCAGAAAGACATGAGAACAGACCAGTGATTCCCCTAGAAAACTGGATCAGTTAACCCATTTATGAGTGTCGTTCCAGCATTCGTTAGAATGGATACTGCATTTCCTGTGAAATTCTGCAAATTATTAAAACTATTTCCTTTCTTCCTCGTGCCTTTACCTTGAAAGAGATGCTGAGCGAAGTTGATGTTAAAAAAAATAAGGTACCTAGGACATACATTAGGAAATACGTGAACTGTTTCTCCAAATGGAACATTATACAGGTGCAATCTAATCAAGTAACATTTGAGCACTGAAATTGCATTATAGCAAGTGGAGAATTGGAATGGCAAAGGCACTAGGTAAGATAGAGGAAGCCAACCAATCCGAGCCTCTGTCAAAAAATGAATGTGTGTGTATTCATCACTGTGGTCTGGAAACACAGGAATACAAAAAGGATTACAACACTTACTGAATTACAAAGGGCCTAAGACAGGGAGTGCATTGTAATGAATGCCGTTCTAAATCAGCAACACATACATTTAGATTTTACATTTTGGGCTTGCAATTAAACTTTTTGCTACTCTTACAAACTCTGCCCATGCTTTTTTATTCATAAGTAACTCATATTGTGTTGAATGAATTTGCTTCCAGGTTCATCAGTTTTTAACCTTCATTAGCTTATATGGTAAGTTTGTAGAGTGAAGCTTTTGTTTATTTGCTTATGGGTGACAAATTTAATCAGCCAGAGCAATTTTTTTCATCTAAGATGCTGGAATTTAGGATTATTTATTTTCTATTACAGTGGAAGTTGAAAATATTAAATATAGGGTTTCCTTTCTGAGAGTGAGCGAAAAAGTATATGCTGTTTCTGTTTTTGCTCAATAATACTTAAACTGCAGAGAATTTGGTTATATGAAAATGAATGTAGGTGTAATGAATTGGGTACTTAAAAGGTAGAGAAAACCAACTTTTCAATTAATTGTCCTACAGCCACTGAAAAGCTTTGTGTTATAGAGGCTATGTTGATGGCCTTGCTTTGTCAAGAAAATGAAAGAAAAAAAGAGAAGAAAAGGAGAAATCTGGCAAGGGAAGCATGAGAGGAGATATATTAATAAGTATGGAAAAAAAGGAAACAAGTTTTCTCAACAGTACATTTGAATCTGCATTGGAACTAAAGTTGCTTCCCCTTTCTATGTTGCCTAGATTTGCTGCTAAAACTGGTGGAAACTTTACATGGTTCTATTTTCTGCTAAGTATTATATTGGTTGTTTTCATTATATTTTGCCAAATATGGAGTAGGAGTGTCCTTGGGGGAAGTCCAAAATTCAAAATGCTGCTACAGACATGGAATGACACCCAATACACATTTTAAAAAGGCAGATATTTGAAGATTTTTAACCTTCCCACAAATGCTCTAGCTTTAATTATTTTAACTTTTTTTTGTTTAGTCTTCTAATGATTCAGATTCCACCTGAATTCCAAATTACATATCTCTTTTAAATCTTGAAACCCTATTTTGAATAAAATTATTGCTATTTCTAACAAATTATTGCTATTTCAGTTCTTCCAAGGAGCACAATGGCTCTGGGGTTAGTGTGCTGGATTGGAAGTTAGCTAGTCTGTATTCGAGACCCATGTGCTGTCATGGGATGTGGTGAGCTTCCATCCTTTGCTCCAACTCCTGCCAGTGAAATGAAAAGAGCCCCCAACTGGGCATCTCCCAGACAATGATGATTTCATTGGCTAATCCTTTCATCCCAGAAGCACCTAGGTACTTCCAACATGAGTGGGATGTGACCAGTTCTTTTGCCTTTTTTCTGCTAAGGCTAAAGTTTGGAAATTTTCTGTAAGTATCAGAGCCATGTATGCACAACATGGGGATGCCAAGAAAGGCAAGGTGGCACTTACAGAAGCATAAAACCCACTCTTTTTTGTATATGCATTGTATTCATGAAAGAGAAGGCTTTGAATTTGTTGTTGTTAGTTGAGAAGTCGTGTCTGACCCATCGTGACCCAATGGACAATGTTCCTCCAGGCCCTCCTGTCCTCTACCATCTTCTGGAGTCCATTTAAGCTCATGCCTACTGCTTCAGTGACTCCATCCAGACACCTCATTCTCTGTCATCCCCTTCTTCTATTGCCCTCGAACTTTCCCAGCATTAGGCTCTTCTCCAGTGAGTCCTTCCTTCTCAGTATTTGAGTTTCATCTTCAGGATCTGGCCTTCTAAAGAGCAGTCAGGGTTGATCTCCTCTAGGACTGACTGGTTTGTTCGCCTTGCAGTCCAAGGCTTTGAATACACCATCCTAAATGCCATCTTGCTATTTTTTTATTCCTTTACCACAGATGCCAGCGAGCAAATATTCCTTACAAAAAAAATGTCATACATAACCATTACATCTTTCTTTGTAGTTCCCAAACTTTCTTCAAATGTAATGATCAACAACATACTTTTCTGTTACTTTGAGGCAAAAAAAAAAATCACACAAGTAATGGAGTGCAAAGTCCAATAAGGTAGACTAGATCAGGAAATCAACTCCTCAGTAAAGCTAAAGGCACTTTTATTGAGCTTGGCTATTGTTATGTTTGCATAGAGAGGCAGACATGGAGTGCTTCAGCTCTTAAGTTTATTGTGACTTCAACTCAGAACGGACCCGACTGGCTTTGCTGCGGCTGCTACTGATAGCCGGCAGCCGCAGCTGACAGCCAATCAGAGTGCAGGGTTTTCCCACACTTTTTAAACCAATCATCTCCAACACTTTACAAGAACAATTCAAACTAAACCAATGATTTCAAACACTACATACATAACACCCCTCCCCACTAGGTTCAGTCCATACTCAAACCCCATCTATCTAATGTATTCTTTTAAATAGGTGGGGCTCTTACGTGTACGTTGAGACCTACGTGGTTCAGATGTTTTAAGGTTCTCACCTTGTGAGGGAGGAAATGTGTCTGTTGACATTTCCTTACCTGGACTTCTAGTAATGGTAGAACCTGTTTGGTTACTACAACCTGGTGTCTCCTCCTAATCCATCTCCAACCCAATGTCAGCACCTAAGTCAGGTAGTGATGTGCAATCTTCCATTTGTAAAAATGGTTGTTGGCACTGTGACAGGTTTTGGGATGGTTCCTGTCGTGTTAGCTCGTTACACATGGGGTTGATTCTTATTTGCTGATTATCCTCATAATCCTCCGCTTCCCCCCTAGAAGAGGCAGTAGGTATGGGAACCAGAGAGGAGCAATGGCGATGCTCCTGAGGTAGTCTGGATCTTAGCTGATCAAGGTGCCTGCTCCAGAGGACACCATCCTCCGTTTGTAAGACCTGCGGCCTGTAAGACCTGCGGCCTGTGATTTGGGTTATCTCAGCAGGAATCCATAATGGTTCACCCAGAAGATTTTTTGCATAAACAGAATCACCCACAGTGAATGTGTGAATTTTGCTAGTGGAATCTAGTGGTGCGTTGGGTGCGTAAGTGGGATGAAGGCAGTCAAGGGGAGATCTGGGATGTGTAAGTGGGATGAAGGCGGTCAAGGTATGAGCCTGAGTCCACTTCCATTTGGCAAGGCCTTCCTTCAATAAGTACCTTGACATGCACTTTTCTGATTTTTAAAGGAGAAGAATGACCAATAGTTACTGTTTGATGAGTTTCATTCTTCCCATTTGCTTCTGTGCTGCGCCCCATTTTCTCACTGAGGTTGTTTGGCTTGAATTCTTTGTCTTTGGTTGCAGCAAACTTCCTTCTGCTTGGTGGAGTTCTGGATGATTTGCAGACTCTTGCTAGGTGTCCTCTTTTTTCACAACGGAGGCAAATGGTGTCTAGAAACTTGCATTCAGTGCGGGGGTGGCTTCTCCCACAACCTATGCAATGGAAATCTTGCCTCTTTCTTCCCAGGTCTTTCTTTTTCCACTCCATTCTGAGCCTGTAAATTCCTTCCTCCACCTCACTGCAATCTGACTCAGAATCTAGTTCCTCACAATGATTCGTAGTGGACTTTTCCCCAACAGAATGGCTCGTGGCCCTGTTCATCTTCCTCATGGCTGCTGCTGAGGACTTAGTAGCTTCTGCTGAAGAGGCTTCTTCTATTGCTTCTTTCAGCGTGATCTTAGGTTTCATTAATAACTTGCTCTGTAACACCTTGTCTTTAAGGCCCAGGACAAAAGGATCGCGCATGGCCTCTTCTAAATTGTTGAATTCGCATGCACCCCCAATGTCTCTTAAACTTGCCACGAAATCATTTATGCTCTCGTTATCCCCCTGATCACAACGGTAAAACTCGTGTCTCTTAATGAGGCACGATACTTGTGGCACATAATGGGCTCTTAACAGCCTTTCCAAATCAGGCCAGTCCATTACCTTCACATCTGCAGCTCCTGCTAATGCCTTCGCCATCTTGAAAACTGCTGGACCGCAGTATGTAAGAAAGACCGCCCTCTTCTGCTTCTCAGAAATGTCGGCTAGATCGTTTCCTTCCAGATACATTTGGAAATGATCTGCATACGACTCCCAGTCTTCTGCCATCAGATCGAACGGGTCTGGGGGGGTGTTCAGCGCATCCATCTCGCTCTTCTTCTGTTCCGTTGCCTTCTCTTCAGGGGAATCCCACCTTCATCGTCAGTGTTATGTTTGCATAGAGAGGCAGACACGGAGTGCTTCAGCTCTTAAGTTTATTGTGACCTCAACTCAGAACGGACCCGACTGGCTTTGCTGCGGCTGCTACTTATAGACGGCAGCCGCAGCTGACAGCCAATCAGAGTGCAGGGTTTTCCGCACTTTTTAAACCAATCATCTCCAACACTTTACAAGAACAATTCAAACTAAACCAATGATTTCAAACACTACATATATAACAGCTATAATAACAGATTCTTGCAAATCCGATTGTGCTACATCTCCTCCTCTTATAGTTCTTTGATTAAGGTGCTCTCTGCCTCAGGCACTTCTGAATATTATCTCAGTCTGGACTTTAAAAATGCATTAGCTTCTTTTTCCTGGATAACAGTTCCTGTGGACTGTATCTCCATCAAGGTCATCTTTCTTACTGTCTGTGGATTTATTTGAGTTAACCATCTAAACTCCCCCTAAGAAAGAAAAAAAGAATTCACCCTGGCTCTGCTCATGTGTATAACATGATCCTTCTATCTTTTCACCATTGTCATATCCAATTCAGTTCTCTCTTTCTCATAAAAACGTTGACTATCATTAAAACGAAGAGTACCCCTGACCAAAACTGTCAAGGATACCCAGCCAGTTTGGTCAGCATTTTATAGATTGACAGGATGCCAAAAAGAGATTATAGGTTGAATACATTGAAGTCAGTGGTGGGATTCAAAAATTTTTTACTATCGGTTCTGTGGGCGTGGCTTGGTGGGCATGGCAGGAGAAGGATACTGCAAAATTCCATTCCCTCCCCACCCCAATAACCTGCTTTCCAGTTCCATTCTCCTGTGCAGGGCAACAAAAGAAGATCCATCCGATCAGCTGGGACTTGGGAGGCAGAGAATAGATGGAGATGGGGCTAGTCAGAGGTGATATTTGCCGGTTCTCTGAACAACTCAAAATTTCCGCTACCGGTTCTCCAGAACTGGTCAGAACCTGCTGAATACCACCTCTGATTGAAGTGAATCTATTGTATTAACTTTTCCATCCAAGGATCATTAAAAATAACTATACATTTATTGCTCATCCTAAAGTAAATTAAAATAAATATATTTCATGATTATGGCTGATTTGGGTATCAAGTACTGTATGGGCCTTCATCTAAGGACTCCAAGGAACATCTGAGACACAAAATCATGATATGGATGTTTTTATGCTATACTGGGTTTTTCTTAAGTGTGATCAAATGCACTTGATTATGTTTTCTTGACATGTTTATGGTGCAGAATCTTGTGGTACCATTAATCTCCTTCAATTTTGCTACAGCAAATTCTAAATCCAGTGATTTATACCTTCTTTTAGCAATCTCAATTCTCAATAATTGTTACCATTGGTTTGCTACATGTCTGAAGTTGTGCACACAAAATACAGTGTACAGAAGTAAAATAAAATGGCATCAATAACTGGACTGCTATATTCCATAATTTATACAGTAGTGACAGTGTGCGTGTGTGGGGTGGGTTAATGTTGATTCCTGATGAGTGCCTGAAGATCTTTTTACAAGATTTCAGAAGTGGTTTGCCATTGCCAGTATAACTTAAGAATATTTAAAAATTCAAGGCAGCAAGTAAGTGTTAAGTACACATTCTTTGTTTTTAACATGAATTAAAAGAAAATGGATCTTAGGTCAAAAAGAACTATACTTAGGCAAATTTGGAATTTGGGTCTCCTTTTTTTCAGCATTACATCCTGGGATCTATTTGATTATTTATGCTTAAACACTATTTTTTGTTCGGATATAACTCTGGGCCATGACTTAAATCCTCTAAAATTGTATTCTGGGTGATAGATGCTATTGTGAATACCTCTAGGCATGCCCTATTTTGTAGGGGAAAAATGTGCTAGATGGTAGTCAGAAGTGAAAAGTTTTCTCTAGCTCTTTGTTCCTACTTTCTGAATTTTTGCCAGCCTGATATACCCAACAAGCCCTGAACATTTGTTTGTAATATTTCAGGGAATTATGTGCGGAATTGGAGCCAATTCACAAGGCACCAATGAGGAACAAAGGTACTGAAAAACCTTGAGTTGGTCCAACAGAGCTTAAGCTGACCTTTTCCTATTCTTTGTTTATTCTTTCCTGTCTGTTGCGGCTGTAGACAAGAGGAGGAATAAGGTTAGGGTGAGATTATGGCCACACAGACATTTTATAGAGACTTTTTAAAACTTTGAGCTCAGCCTGGGTGGAAGACATGACAAGCTTGATCAGACAAGCTCAGAGATGGCAGATGGCCTTTGTTTTCAAGGTCTGAAATTTTACTTGAACTGGTCGATTAACATATGTAAACTGTAAGCTGAGGAAATTCAATGGAATGTAGGATGGATCATACTGCAGATGGTCAGAATCTGCAGTAGTTATATGCTTAAGTAGAAACTGAAATATTTACATAATTAGTTTCCAAAAGAATGATCCAATTACTCTCTTGTGAAACTTTGTTCATACTTCATACTTCTACCCATATAGTGATACAAAGAATTCAGAATTCCATGCACACAATAAAAAGCATTTACACATTAATTACATAATCAATACTTTGTGGCTCAGTAGACACACTTGTATATAATAATTGCTGTTCTGAAAGTTTGAACCAGCAAAGCTTAACAATTAATGAAGTTTTGTAAACTTTTTCAAAAGAGAGAAAGATTAATGGAGAAATGTGATCTGTTAAAATGACTCAAGCTGCATCATGGCTGAAGTGTACAGATTATGTGATATTGCCTATATCAGTTCTAATTTAGCTTGATGAGTCACAGTGAGTTCAATATGCTATAAAATAAATATTCATTTACATGAATTTTCATACATCCAGAAAATGGGAATATATTTCATAGAATATCTCCACAACATTTTTGATGCAATCAAGACAAGAAGAGAAACCTTCTTCCATGTCCCTTTTGGGCAAGAAAAAGCAAAGAGTTGGAAAGGACCTTGTAGGTCATCTAGTCCAACCCCCGCCGCCCCCAAGCAGGAGACACTACACCATTTCTGACAGAGGGCAGTCCAGTCTTTTCTTGAAAGCCTCCAATTTCCGAAGGCAACTTCTGTTCCATGGGATTGTCCTCACTGTCAGGAAATTTCTCTTTATTTCTAGGTTGAATCTCTCCTTGGTCAGTTTGCATCCATTATTCCTTGTCTGGCCTTCAGGTGCTTTGGAAAATAGCTTGACCCCACCCTCCTCTCTGTGGCAGCCCCTCAAGTATTGGAAGACTGCTCTCATGCCTCCCCTGGTCCTTCTCTTCACGAGACTAGCCATGCCCAGTTCCTGCAACCTTTCTTCATATGTTTTAGTCTCCAGTCCCCTGATCATCTTGATTGCTCTTCTCTGCACTCTTTCCAGAGTCTCAACATCTGTTTTATAGTGTGGTGACCAAAACTGCAGAAGTGTCAGCCTGCATGGTCATTTGTGTGAACTTTGGAACAGCTATCTCTGAAACTTTTATCTGCTTCCCTGCAGGTAGAAATTTCACCCATCTTAGCCTTTACTAGTGGTGAGATTTTTTTTTTTAACCACCCGGGAAGATCGTAATTTGGGCCTTGTTTTACCAGCTATGCCCTGACAGTCTCCAAGCTCTTCCCCTCATTTCTTCAAGAGGAGAAGCAGAGTTGACTCAGGGGATTTTGATGGGTTTGAATTCCTTTATTCAAAGAAGTTATCCTATGAAATTCCTCCAGACCTTTATGCAACAACTGTCCTAACTCGCACAACAGCAGGTCACCTTAACTCAGTCTGTACAATATGCTAATGGCAGGGATGGAACAATGTGACATTCCAGTCTTTTGTGTGAGCTCAGATCTATGATGGATGTTCTTCCTCTCCCAATGTTGCTACACAGTAGTTTCTGAACTTCCTTTTTGTACTTCTCAGATGCTGGCCCGGAGCATCATAAACAAATTCAGTAACTAACCTTTGCTGGCATGGCCATCTTGCAGCAGCCTCTGCTTCTCATTTCCCTGGGTGCCTTCAAGTAAAGGTCTCCATATCTTCCAAGCCATACCTACACTTGATCTCTTTGACCATCCCATGCATGCTTTGCAGATACTTGTACTCAAAACAGATCTTACACTGTTGTTAAACTTCTTTGGAAACAGGATTCTTCGTGGGATAGGATTTACAGATAAACTCCCTAAGGTTTCATTGTTTGTTGCCCTTTTTTGCAACATTTCCTTAAAAGAGCACAGGTTAAACTGCAAATGGACTAAATAATTAAACATATTTTACATGCCTGAAAAATGAATTCTCCTCCTCCTCCCTCCCCTCCTCCTCTGCATGCAAACAAGAACAACAAACGTATCACATACATTATCGTCATCTCTGGTATTGTCTATATTTAATTTATGTCATCTTTGAAAAAAAGGAAAAGTTCATTCAATGAACCAATTGCCCAAAATAAAAAGAAATGACTATGTGGGAAAATTGTCCCTTTGCTTCTGCAGTTTTAAAACCAGAGGCATATTGGGAAATGTAGACATGTATCATTTCTTTTATATGAATATACACCCAGATCTGCTAATGTTCATCAGTGGTGGGATTCAATTTTTTTTATGACCGGTTCTGTGGGCGTGGCTTGGTGGGCGTGGCAGGGGAAGGATACTGCAAAGTCTCCAGTCAGAGGTGGTATTTGCCGGCTCTCCGGACTACTCAAAATTTCTGCTAATTTCTCCAGAACTGGTCAGAACCTGCTGAATACCACCTCTGATATTCATCCAATCTATAGGATGCATGTTTAATTATATATTCATAATGTTTAGTCCCCTGCTAGTTGAACTGAAATTTTTAGGAGTTTCTTTCTTCATTGAAAAAAGTATCTATCCAGAAGATGGATTCTGCAACATTTTATATCAGTAAATTTGTTGTATCTATGGCAGAAATTTGTCTGCAATGAAGCATTTGAACTGGGTGAGGGCTGGGGAATAAAATTTTGAACAATTAAAATAATCCGCATTATTAACATATGCATGCAAAGTCCTGTAGTTCCACCAGCCTGGTTGATTAGTTAGTTGGTTCGTTAGTTAATTAGTTAGATGAGGGCATGTAAAAGAAAGGTGAGGTGGCATAAAGCAGAAGGAAATTGTGAAACAGAAACAAAAATCTTAACATTTCCCTTAAGAGATTGCATTCCTAAACACCCTTCTTTCAAAAAAATTGCACAATATTTTTGTAGCTGTTTGCTGTCATCTAATGGCCTTCCAACTTGGAAAGTCAAATGTTGTTCTTCCTAAAAGGCAAGGGAATACCTGTGTTTATAAGCTTTTGATGGGAAAAAAATTCAGAATGGGATGGTCTTCATCTCTAGAGACCCATGGCAGGTACCAATTGCAATGTCTTTAATCAAAATCTTTTACTTGTTAAATCCAATAGAGAGGAAACATATTATTTCACAGTTTAAAACTTTTCCATCTCCTCTTCTCAGAAAATGCTGAGAAAGTAGTTCTATGCCAGCCTTTGATATCCTTGGGGCAGTGGTTCTTAAACTGTTTGGCCCAATTATTCTTTTTCCATCTAGAATAATGCCATTATGCTCATCCCCCCAAACTCAAACTCTTTTGTGTTATACAAATGTCTCACAGCAGCAAGCCGAACTGGATCCTTGACTCACAAACAAGTTGTTGTTGTTATTGTTGTTGTTGTTGTTATTATTATTATTATTATTATTATTATTATTATTATTGGGATTTTTATTCCGCCCTATCTCCCGAAGGACTCAGGGCGGCTCACAACCATAAAAACATACAATACAAAATTTTAAAAATATATTAAATGGACATCCCAATAACCTAATTAAAACTAACAAACAAACCAATAAAAACAGATAAAACTCCCCATCAGTCCAGGTCGGCCAGTTGAAAAAGCCATGTTTTCAGGTCACGACAGAAGGATCAAAGGTCAGGAGCCATCTGAAGCTCCAAGGGCAGCTGATTTCAAAGGGCAGATGCATCCACAGAGAAGGGTCTCCCCTCAGGGGTTGCCAGTCGGCACTGTCTGGCCGATGGCACCCTGAGGAGGCCCTGTCTGTGGCAGTGCATGGGGCGATGGGCAGTTGTTGCTGGCAGTAGGTGCTCCTGCAAAATATCCTGGCCCTAAGCCATATAAGGCTTTATAGGTAATTACCAGCACCAATTATAAATTTCTTCATTACTCCCAGATTAATAACCATTATCTTAAAGAATTTTCATCATATTAATCAAAGTACAGTTCCCAGCATTCAATGGAAAACCTAGGGGAAGGCTAAGGGGTACAATATATATTTGCAATATAAATACATCTACTGAGGGCAACTGTGTTATTTAGAAACTTGATGTATGAATGCATCATATCGGAGACTGAAGCTTGTGTCCTTCTTCCAATAACCTATGAAATATATTCAGGCATTCCTCATATAATTTTGTTTAAAGTTTTATAAAAACAAAAAAAACCTCTTTAGCAAAGAAGACTTGTTATAAACTTCAGATTATGTAGCAAGGACTAGGTCACTGCAACTCTTAAAATGAAAAAAAAAACACTTGCTTGGGTTTGAAAGTAATAGTTATTTTAGCAATTGAAGAAAACGCTCCTTTGGATAGCTATTGAAATTCTTCAAATTTGCTGCACTAAACTGAAACTTGAAGGGAAAAAAAGCTATTAAATTATCTTGCTATCAGACACACCAGATGAGAATGGAAACATTTCAGAAAGAACAGATGAGGTAGTTTCCATTAAAACTCCATCTGTTCCTCACTAATGGATTCTCTGATTTATGCTTACATCAAAGTGAGATGTCCTGTTATGTTCACAATCCTTTACCCACAAAGTTTGTTGTGTTCATTATAATGGACAGAGTCAATTCACACAAGCAAATGAACACTGTATTTGCTCAAATTGACTCTGAACTAAAGTAAATGTGTGTGAATGAATATGTATGTGTGTGTGTGTAAACATACATGCACACATAGTCCTTGATAGTGACTACTTGGGACTTGCTACTTGGTCAGTAAGTAAGCAGTGACTAAGTGACTAAGTGAAATCATGACTGTATTTGTGATCTCTCTTTAGCACTCCTTTGCTTTACAGATCTACAAGGCTTGTAAATGCAAGGATTAGTCATGATGTTAGTGTTTTATCATCATCATAACTGCAAACAGTGGCTAAGAACAGCAATTGTTAAATGAGAATTACCTATACATCATATTGGGCTCCAGAATGGGTTCCAGCAATGGGCTCCAACTGAATCAATGCAGCTGTGCTATCTCCAATTTATTTGACTTGAACATATTCTCAGGTCCAAAGATGCCCCACTAAACATTTCCAGAAGATATGTGCACATGCCATATCACCATTGTCATCTGCCCACATCATCATAAGGATAACCCCTGGAATGGAGGAGATGGCTTGAGGCCATCAAGACCATCAAGTTGGGATGGTCATCTGCTCAGTGGATCAACTGAGAGATAAGCTTCTCCAGAATGGTCTCTGGGCTTAAAATCTATTAGGCAGCACTGATTTGGTTGGGAGGAGATTGAAAATCTGGTTTCCTCAGTGTTTGTTTTAATGATTGGGTTGAGTTGAGTGGTCAACCAAACCATTGGTCTATAGGTGTGTGTAGCCCTGAAATAGACCAGCCTGAAACTGAATTATCCTGGTTGCCTAACACTTATCATTGAAAGAATTTGAACCTTGCCTTTCTTTATCTGGGAATTCCTTTTCCAGTGGTGATTGCGCTCAAGAAATCCCTAGCTCCTGCTTCCCCACTTCCCCCCATATATAATGTTCTAAGGGTAGTTTTTAGCTCCCACTCTGCTCTTTACAACAAAACTCTTTTCTCAAACTCCAGGTCTTAAAATCCTTTATCACCTGATTGCATCTCAGCTGCACAAATTTGAATCACCGATGTTAACCAAGAGATACAAAAATCAAGAAACAAAAATGCTCTTTACCTCTTTGCAGTCATTAAGTAGTTCAATGCTCAATCCATAGTTATAAGGGAAATATGCATAAAATCTATTTGGACAGCAGATGAATTGTCCCAAGCTTTTGCTCCTACTGCTGCCCTTGATACCTTATTCTCTTTGATATAGGTAATTATTGCAACTAGTTTGTCTATTGAACATAATTTGTGGCAATAACACTGCCCATCCATCTTAGGTTGTGTCAGCTATTACATCTCTACCATCAAAGTTTTCCTTCCACTTTTTCCCAGAGTGGCAGCCTTTTGGACTGGTAAGATAAAGGAACAGAAACAGCAAGGATTCCTGAAATCATTTATGACTGAGAGTCCTTGATGCTCTCTGAACTTGGTTGTTTTTCTTGAAGTCATTCCATCACCAAACATGTTTGGTAATGAAATACCTGCAAGAAAACAACCAAGCTCAGAGAGCACCAAGGACTCCACAGTTCAAATATTATCTTCCATTGATATCATCTATTACTATAAGATAGTAAGGTAGCTCATTAATTGGATACAAGATGGGTAGCAAATAAATTTAATAAATAAATAAATAAATAAAAATATAACAATATTGGATACCTGTCCAAGTTTGTCTCTACCTCATACCTTTTTTCTAAGTTACTAAGACTACGTTTCCTTTTTTTCCTCTCTTAATAGCTTGTTGGTTTCTTCTCCTTCCCAAGGCCAAACTTACATTGCCTCACACAGAGTTCTCTCTGTTTATAAAGACTCTGCTTCAGATGTGAACATAGTTGCCTTTCCTTTTATTATGAAAACATTTCCCTATGGGAAACTAAGCTAACTACAGCGAGTTTCTACTTACCTGCTCCCTAGAGTAATGTGTGTGTGTCTGCATAGATACATGAGCAATAAGCAAAAAGCCATAGCTGAATGAAGATTGTTGTAATCACTCTTGATTTTCATGACTGGATCAGCCAAGTAAACAACTATAGTTCTATTTTACAGTTAAGCACAGGTAACTATATCCAGCTGTTTGATCAACAGAGTATCCAACACTGCACAAATCCTGGTATTTAGAGATTTCATTTTCGTTATAATTTTCCTTTTAAAAATATTTTTTTAAAAACTGAAAGTTTTAATTACAATGGTTAAAGATAATATAATCGGAAAAAGAAAAGAAAGAAAAAGATGCAAAAAGACAAAAAAGGAAAATAGAAAGAAAAAGAAACCTCAAGAAAACAACCTCCCATCCTCATCATGAAAAGTATAAACAATTTTACTATCTCTTCATCTCCTTTTAATTAATAGATATAAAAGTCTTCATCCCATAACTCATCTCTAAACTGTAGCAAATCCAATAAGTAATGTCTTCTCCAATCCAGGTGTCAGCAAAAAGTCCAAAACAGAGCCCTAAAATAGTAATATTAATTAACAGATATAAAACTCATCATTCCACACCTCAGGTCTTAACTGTAAGCAAATCCACATTTAGAAGGCATAAAATGGTCCCAGTATCCTAGTGTGAATAAAAGACTAAATGTTAATATGACAAAGGGACAATTGCTCCTTCAAGAGAACAAGCTCACAAATATCCCTTATTTTAAGTGGAAAGTCAATTAGATACAAAGCCAATTTAAATGCTGTCAGATAGAATATATAAAATAATTGTAGGGGGAAAGGCTTAAACAAAATGTTAACTGTAAGCAAATCCAATATACAACATTTTTTCCATGCCAGACATCAGAAAGTCTAAAAAGACTCACCCCAAATAACATGTTTCATTCAAATAAATATTCAATATCCCCACTCTTAAATATAAGCAAACCCACATTGACAAGGCATAAAGTAATCCCAGTATCCTAGAGTGAACAGAAGATGGAATTTAGCATAACAAAGAGCAATACTTTCTCTTTTAAGAAAAAAAATGATCTCACAAAAAATTCTTACTATATATAAAAGGACAGTTAGATACAAAGCCAATTTAAATGTTCAAGATTAGTATACATAAAATAAGCGTAGGAAATTTGGCCTAAACACCATAACTATAAGCAAATCCACCACACATTTTTCCAGTCCAGAAATCAGCAAATCCAGAAAGAAATAGTCAAAACAACATGCCCTATAGATAACCCTGATCAAATAACCCAACTTTATATTCCTTCTTTTTATACGTAGAACAATTTTGCCCTTTAATTCTAAATTTTAAACAGCCTCTTTTCTAAATCCGGCAAAAAGAAACAATCTCTGGGATTGTCCTTTTTATTTCCTTCTTAATTTTTAAAGTCTCTTCCATCTTTTTTTCTTTTTTGTCTAATGATATATTCTTCTTCAAATTCTTGTTCGTGGTGTCCTCAGATAGACTTTGTTGCATTTCTTTTCCTATAGCATTTTTTCTGGGAAACAGATGGTTCCCAATATGATACAACACAACTGACATTACTGATTCAAAACCCCAATGCAGTTTTTCAAAAATGTCTCTGAACACCATTTTATGTTGCTTGTTTTGTTATATCTCTGATATTAAAAAAAGTTTTTCTTTATCATGAAAATGCACACATTTTTTAAAATTAATTTCAACATCTTCTTCAAGACTCATTATTCCAACATTTTCTGAGCCTTTCTGTTATGTATGCAGAGTTTGAAATGATTGGTTGTTGTTGTAAAGTGTTTGAAATCATTGGTTGTAAAAGTGCAGGAAAACCCTGCACTCTGATTGGCTGGTAGCCACGGCAGCCAGCTATAAATAGCTGCCGTGGCTGAGCCATTTGGGTCCGTTCTGAGCTGAAAGTCACAATAAAAAAGAGCTGAAGCACTCCACATCTTGTCTCTCCATGCAAACTTAACACTGGCGACGAAGGTGGGATTTTCCCAGGAGAAGGCAACGCTGAACAGAAGAGCGAGATGGCTGCGCTGAACACCCCCCAGCCCCGCTCGATCCAAAGAATGAAGACTGGGAGTCGTATGCAGATCGGTTTCAGATGTATTTAGAAGGAAACGATCTGGCCTCCATTTCTGAGCAACGGAAGAGAGCCGTTTTTCTTACTTATTGCGGTCCTGCAGTCTTCAAGATGGTGAAGGCATTGGCTGCCCAGCAGACGGAAGGTAATGGCATGGTTTGATCTGGAAAGACTTTTAAGGGCACACTACACGCCCCAAGTATCGTGCCTCATTAGGAGACACGAGTTTTATCGCCACATCAGGAGAAGACGAAGCCAGTGACTTCGTGGCAAGTTTAAGGAACATTGGGGTGCGCATGAATTCAGCTTTTAGAGGAGGCCATGCGCGATCATTTTGTATTGGGCCTTAAAGACAAGGTCTTGCAGAGCAAATTACTTATGAAACCAAAATTACGCTGAAAGAAGCCATAGATGAAGCAACCTCAGCAGAAGCCACCAAACCTCAGCAGCAGCCATGAGAAAGATGAACAAGACTACGGGCCATTCTGATGGTGAAAAGACCACCACAACTCATTTTGATGAACTTGAATCTGAGTCAGAATACAGTGGGAGAAGAAGAATTAACAGACTCAGAATGGAGCAGAAAACGAAACGACCTGGGAAGAAAGAGGCGAGATTTCCATTGCATAGGTTGTGGGGAAACCACCCCCGACTGAATGCAAATTCCTGGATGCCATTTGCCTCCATTGTGAAAAAGAGGGCACATTGCAAGAGTCTGCAAATCATCCAGAACTCCACCAAACAGAAGGAAGTTTGTTGCAAACAACAAAGACAGAGAAGTCAAACCAAACAACACCAGCGAGAAAATGCAAGCACAGAAGCAAATGGAAAAATGAAACTCATCAAACAGTAACTATTGGTCATTCCTCTTCATTAAATAATAGGAAAGTGCATGTCAAGGTACTTATTGAGGGAAGACCTTGCCAAATGGAAGTGGACTCAGGTTCATACCATCCATGGTGTCATGGGACACTATTCAAAGACTAATACCAGACATTCAAAAGTCTCATTTCAAAAACAAGCACTAACTCTTAAAGACTACCAAGGAACAAGATTCCAGTAGTTGGAACAAGAGAATTCAACGTGAAATTCAAAGGCCACATCAAACGCCTACCACTGACCATCGAGATAAAGATCGCCCAAGTTTGCTGGGACTGGAGGGTTCAACCCGCTGGGCATCAAGTAACTGGCATCAATCACGGAGCAACACTGATTGGGAAGAATCATTGAAGTCTGAGTTTCCAGAGGTCTTCAGCCACGGATTAGGCAAGTACTGGGGACCCCTATCACTTTTAACCTAGATCCCAAGGTACAACCAATCCGTTAAAACCCAGGAGGGTACCATTTGCCTTGAAGGGAAAAATCGATGAACAATTAGATAAACTAATAGCCCAAGGGGTACTAGAGCCCACAGACACTCCAGGTGGGAGACACCCATAGTCACGCCAGTCAAGGCTGACGGTTCTGTGAGAATTCATGGGATTACAAGGGGACATTGAACCATGCTCGCTACAACAGAGCGCATATCCGTTCCAGTGGTTCATCATTTATTACATTCTCTGGGCGGGGGCACAGTTCGCAAACTGGACCTGGCCCAAGCATACCAGCAGTTAACAGTAGACGATTTAACTGCAGAAGCTCAAACCATTGTAACCCATCGGGTGCATTCAAATGCAAGAGGTTACAATTGAGTAAGTGTGGCACCAGGCATATTTCAAAGCCTTATGGAGAGGATGCTACAAGGGTTACCTGGGTGGTGCCTTATTTTGATGACGTTTTAATCTCTGCTGAAAATGACACTCAATTACATGAGAAACTCAGAGAAGTCCTGACCAGGTTCAAAAAGCAGGGTTAAAAGTAAAAAGAAAAGTGTACACTAAGAACTGACAAAGTAGAATTCTTGGGATATGATTCATAAACAGGGCATCCACCCCACAGAAGCCAAAGTCCAGGCAATCAAAGAAGCCCCAGACCAAAATGCAAAACTGACTTGCAAGCATTCCTGGGACTTGTTAATTTCTACCATATGTTTCTACCTCAGAAAGCAACCACTGCAGAACCCTTACATAGATTACTGGATAAAAAATCTGCATGGGTTTGGGGCAGAAAGAAGAAACTGCATTTAACAATATCAAGAGACTAATCACTTCTGATTGTGTATTGATACAGTTTTCTGAGAATTTACCTGTAGTATTAACTTGTGATGCATCCCCTTTGGAGTGGGGGAGTGCTGAGCCACAGGCTTCCCAGTGGGAGGGAAGCTCCCATTGCTTTTACTCTCGACTTTAACTAAAGCAGAGGAACTACAGTCAACTGGACAAAGAAGCTTTGGCAATGTTGCAGCAGTCAAGAAGTTCCACAATACGTCTATGGAAGAAGATTCACCATTGTCAGATCACAAACCACTTTTGGGAATTGTGGCATAGACCAACGCCAGTCATCCTGTCACCCAGAATGCTGAGATGGACTGAATTCCTTGCTGCTTATTCATATAAACTTATCCATAGACCTGGAAAAGACATTGGGCACTGAGATGCTTTGAGTCGCTGCCCACTTCCTTTACGCACTGAGGACCCTGCTCCTGAAACTTACACCTTTTTTCTAGAAACTGTTGCCAAGCTTCCAGTCCATGCTGCTGAAATTGCTAGAGAAACTGCCAAAGACACTTTATTGGCTCCTGTTGTGGGCTGGGTTAAAAAAGGTTGGCCACTTCAAGATCTACCTCAGGTTTCCCAACCTTTCAAATCTAGACAAACTGAATTATCTGTCTTAGGGGATGTATTCTGTGGGGTAACAGAGTGGTTATTCCTGCAAAACTTCAAAAAGAGGTCTTGGAAATGTTACATGAGGGTCACCCGGTATTGTCAGAATGAAGGATTGGCCAGGAGTTATGTATGGTGGCCAGGTATAGACAAAATGGTAGAAAACTGGGTTGCATCCTGTCCAAACTGTCAAAGTCAGGCCTGCACCACCTCTCGCCCCAAACAGGAATGGGAATGTCCTAGGGTCCATGGTCCAGGATTCATATTGATTTTGCTGGCCCTACCAGAGGGCACACTTTCCTTATTGTGGTAGATGCATACCCAGATGGTTGGAGGTTATCCCTATGGCCTCCACCACAGCAGACGCTGTTATCAAACAGCTTAAGAAATTTTTGTAACTCATGGGTTACCTGATGTTATTGTTTCTGACAATGGTCCTCAATTTACTGCCAACCTTTTTGAATCATATCTAGCACAAATCAGACACGCCCTTACAGCCCCTGGGCATCCTTCGACTAACGGCCGGGCTGAAGCATGGTACGTTTTACTAAAGAGAAACTCCAACAATTGGGTCCAGGGGACATCACTGAGAAAGTTGAAAACTACTCAGTATCCAACACATCACTCCTAACCCATCCACTAATTTAACTCCAGCCGAGCTTTTGATGGGTAGAAAACTCAGGTCTACCCTGGACGCCTTCACCCCACTTACGCACCCAATGCACCATTAGATTCCACTAGCAAAACTCGCCATTCTCCGTGGGTGATTTTTTTATGCTAAAAACCTTGTAGGTGAACCATTGTGGATTCCTGCAGAGATAACCCAGGTTACAGGCCCCAGGTCTTACAGGGTTCAAACTGAGGATGGTGCCTTGTGGAGTAGGCACATAGACCAGTTACGGTCCAGACTGCCTCTGGAGCATCGCCCTTGCTCCTCTCTCTGACTTCATCCCCACAGCCTTTCTAGGGGAAGGGGAGATAATGGAGGTAATGAGCAAGTAAGAATCAACCCCATGTGTAACGAGCTAACACGACAGGAACCATCCCAAACCCTGTCACAGTCCCAACAACCATTTTACAAATGGAGGATTGCACATCATTACCAGACTTAGAGGATAACACTGGGTTGGAAATAGATTGGGAGGAGAGACCAGGTTGTAGTAACCAAACAGGTTCTACCAGTACAAGAAATCCTAATAAGGGAATGTTGGCAGATACATTTCCTTCCTCACAAGGTGAGATTCCCAAACACCTGAACCACGCAGGTCTCAACGTACCCGTAAGAGCCCCACCTATTTACAAGAGTATATTAGATAGATGGGGTTTGAGTATGGACCAAACCTAGTGGGGAGGGGTGTTATGTATGCAGAGTTTGAAATGATTGGTTGTTGTTGTAAAGTGTTTGAAATCATTGGTTGTAAAAGTGGAAAACCCTGCACTCTGATTGGTTGGCAGCTGCGGCAGCCGGCTATAAATAGCTGCCGCGACTGAGCCATTCGGGTCCGTTCTGAGCTGAAAAGTCACAATTAAAAAGAGCTGAAGCACTCCGCATCTTGTCTCTCCATGCAAACTTAACACTTTCATTCCATTGAAAACTTTCTATAGCCAAAACTTTTTTTCTTTTTGATGTTTATTTTAAATTCTGAAGAGTGCAAAGATACATCTCATTTCTACATTAAAGATTGGAAGGTATTCACCCAGAGTTTCAGCCTGTCATTCTTTGAAGGCCTCTATTTCTTTTAAAGAAATTAATAGCAATTTCTGAAAATTATGAGCAAGGGAATAAATTTTAGTTCTTTTGAAGACTCTGCTTCCATTGCACAAGTAAGGTAAATTCCCTCAGTTCCGTTCTCACCACCCTCCTCCCCAAGTCTGTTACTTTGCAGTCTCCTAATAAGAAGCAACCATGTGGAGCACAGCTTTGATTGTATCTTTTCTTTATCTAGGAGTCAGGTGACAATTTATTGTCTTTTTTAGTTGCAAACATCACACCTTTTACAGAGCCATCTTCAATCTGCCAAACTTCCTGAAGTTCCACTGTAATTTTTCCCAAAGGGGAAAACAGCAAGGAATCTGATGTTCCTTATCATTTTTGTACTTAGTATAAATGATGTGATACTGCTAATACATGTTAGTAGTTAAGGTACTGAATTAGGACCAGGTAACCACCATTCAAATGTAATTTTAGGCACAGAGAAAGACTGGGCCTTCTTTCTATCCAACCTATCTCACAAAAATTATGAAAAAAAATGAGATGGAGTACTGAATGCCTGGAAGAAATGTAAGATATAAATTAACAAATAAATACTATATTTCCATCAAGCTTTCTGTGCATGCATCTGATTCTTAGTTGGAAACTAAATTGACAATACTAGAGTAAACAAAGCCAGATTTGTGAACTGTATTTCCAAACCCAATATAACAACTATCAGAATATGCCAAATTATCACTAGCTTAAATATGGCATAAGTAACTTGGAGATTTTTCTCTGGTGTGTACAGAAACTATGATTCTAGCTTCAAAGGATGCACCATTTCATTTATTATCTTCTAGCCTTTAGAATTGTCCCATCTATTTCTGCTTGATCAAAGTACATTTAAAATGAAATTGTTTAAAATACAGAATAAAAAGCACTTTTGGTAACTTCTTTAAAATGCCACAAAAACAACCATAGAGTTGTTGTTAATGGTCCTATTTTAACAGCTGCTGTAATAACAGTAACTTCTCAGAGCAGCTTCTCATTGTTAACAGAACAAGAAAGAATGAAACCCTTCAGAATGAAAATCAACTAAATGCATGACATTTTCTTTCACTAGCAGCCCAAGAAATGTAACACACGATGGTGATAGTGGAGAAATTAAGATCATTCTTAGCTGCAGTTCTAAATGAACTCATCTTTGCTATTAAAAATATATTAATGTATAGTGCCTCCAAAATGTGTTTCTATTATTCTGGTTGGCATTTGTATGTACAAATACTGTATTTGTAGATTCACAGGTATTCTTCATTTAACTACAACTGAGCCTAGAATTTCAGTAGTAGGTCATTAGGATTGTTAAGCAAGACACCCATGTGA
>CM019148.1:106913110-107139361 GCA_009733165.1 Naja naja
TAGCCAAAACTTTTTTTCTTTTTGATGTTTATTTTAAATTCTTGAAGAGTGCAAAGATACATCTTCATTTTCTTACATTAAAGATTGAAGGTATTCACCCAGAGTTTCCAGCCTTGTCATTTTGAAGGCCTCTAGTTTCTTTAAAGAAATTAATAGGCAATTTCTGAAAATTATGAGCAAGGAAAATACAAATTTAGTTCTTTTGGAAGACTCTGCTTCCAGCTGCAACAAGTAAGGTAAATTCCCTCAGTTCCAGGTTCTCACCCACCCCTCCTCCCCAAGTCTGTTACTTTGCAGTCTCCTAATAAGAAGCAACCATGTGGAGCACAGCTTGGTTGATCTTGTATCTTTTCTTTATCTAGAGGGAGTCAAAGGTGACAATTTATTTGTCAGTTCCTTTTTTTTAGTTGCAAACATCACACCTTTTACAGAGCCATCTTCAATCTGCCAAACTTCCCTGGAAGTCTCACTGTAATTTTCCCAAAGGGGAAAAAACAGCAAGGAATCTGATGTTCCTTATCATTTTTGTACTTAGTATAAATGAGATGTGATACTGCTAATACATGTTAGTAGTTAAGGTACTGAATTAGGACCAGGTAACCACCATTCAAATGTACCCTTAGGCACAGAGAAAGACTTGGGGCCTTTCTTTCTATCCAACCTATCTCACAAAATTATTATGCAGAAAAAAAAATGAAGGATGGAGTACTGAATGCCTGGAAGAAATGTAAGATATAAATTAACAAATAAATACTATATTTCCATCAAGCTTTCTGTGCATGCAATCTGATTCTTAGTTGGAAACTAAATTGACAATACTAGAGTAAACAAAGCCAAGATTTGTGAACTGTACTTCCAAAACCCAATATAACAACTATCAGAATATGCCAAATTATCACTAGCTTAAATATGGCATAAGTAACTTGAGAGATTTTTCTCTGGTGTGTACAGAAAACTATGATTCTCTAGCTTTCAAAGGATGCACCATTTCATTTATTATCTTCTAGCCTTTAGAATTGTCCCATCTATTTCTGCTTGATCAAAGTACATTTAAAATGAAATTGTTTAAAATACAGAATAAAAAGCACTTTTGGTAACTTCTTTAAAATGCCACAAAAACAACCATAGAGTTGTTGTTAATGGTCCTATTTTAACAGCTGCTGTAATAACAGTAACTTCTCAGAGCAGCTTCTCATTGTTAACAGAACAAGAATAGAATGAAACCCTTCAGAATGAAAATCAACTAAATGCATGACATTTTCTTTTCACTAGCAGCCCAAGAAATGTAACACACGATGGTGATAGTGGAGAAATTAAGATCATTCTTAGCTGCAGTTCTAAAATGAACTCATCTTTGCTATTAAAAAATATATTAATGTATAGTGTACTTCTCCTATAAAATGTGTTTCTATTATTCTGGTTGGCATTTGTATGTACAAATACTGTATTTGTAGATTCACAGGTATTCTTCACTTAATAACTACAACTGAGCCTAGAATTTCAGTAGTAGGTCATTAGGATTGTTAAGCAAGACACCCATGTGACTTTTTGACTCAACCATTGCAATCCCAGCTCTCACATTTGAGGTTGTTAGGTGGCTGCATGGGTTGTTAGGAGGGCAGTGTGCTACCCCATTCACTCACACATGCTCATCAGCGTGATTTATGGAGAGTTTTACTGGTATTCCCCAGCAGTTCTCTTCACCTGGCTTTAAACTGTCGCAAATGAAGCCAACTACAAGCAACCCCAGAGTAAGCCCTCAGGCAATGGCCAATTAGTCCATAAGACAAATACCAAGCATCCCAAACAAGTAAGTTCCATAAACATACACAAATCCCCCAGACAAAAAAATGAAAGTCTATCCATGTTAGCTTACTGGTTATAGAAGTTCAGAGTCTCAAAAGTCAAGCAGGAAACATGAACAAACACACATCCATGACCCACACACGTTCCCAGCAATGCCTCCCTCTGCCTTCTGTGCTAAATAGCTTCCTGGTCCAGCCCATAAAGAGGGGTGAAGCCTTCTCCCCAGCAATCTGATAGACTTCCGTTTCTCTGCCCTGCGTGCTCTGAGGTCCACCACGGAAGGCAGCTCCTCCCCCTCATCTTCACTGGTCTGCAAGCTGTCCCCAGCCAAAGCCTCTACTTCTGCTGGCCATTCAGGATCAATAATTAACTCCATTCCGGAGAGGGGGTGGAGCTGGAGTCGCCGCGAGACGGAGGTGATCTTGACTCCTGAGATCACCTCTGATACTGCCGCGGGGACGGTCCCCGGGATCTAAACTGACTCGTAGGGTTGGTGAAAGTTGGGGGCGCCTCCTGTTGATCCCAGGGATGTCGCAAAGTCCCTGGTTGATCCAGGACAGCCCCTTTACCCGAAGCGCGCTGAGGCAGCCATCGGGCTGAAGAAGCTGTGACAGCTCCAGAGGAATGAGATTGGAAGAAGTTTGTCGGTCGGTGAGATCATCTTGTTTTTAACCCTTTGGGAACATCCTAGCAACTCTAATGGTGTGAAATTGAGAGTGATATGGAATAGGCGGCGGAAGAGATTGTGTTTGAAAGTAAAGGTTTTTGTTTCTTCTTTCTTTTTATGGCTTTAAAGACTTTCCTTTTACTTTTTCCTCTTGGGACTCTCTGAATACCTTTTACATTTTGTTGAATCTTGTCTCTTTTTTCCTTTTTTGGCATTAGGGGCTCTAACGTAATTTGGTTATTTTGATTTGATTACTTTTTATTTTTGCATATAAGAAATGGCCACCGAGATTTTTTACTGTCCTTCTTGTTTTGAATAAGACAGGAAGTGATACATTTTGGAAGTCACTTGGCAAGGAAGTGAAAGTTGGTTGTAAGATACAATATTGCTACTAGAGACCTGTTATCTTATATAAACATACACACTTGCAAGGACTGTATCCAAGGCTCCGTTGATTAGAAAGTGCTGGATAGGTGCTTTTGGAATATCTCTGAGCCTTCAGTTTGGAACTGAAGAATAAAATGACCTTGGAGAGCTTTTTAAAATAAAAGAATTGGATCTCTTCGAGAGGCAAAAACAGAGGAGCTGCTATCTTCCTGCCTTCACTAGTTAAGCTCTGGACTCTGCATAGTGGCAATGGAATAAAGAGTGATATTGCTTCCTGCCAAGACTTTTTATTGTTTGGAATTTAATTTTTTATAATTTGAGCCCCTAAAAATATTTTTTGTTATTCCTAAAGGGAATTTTACTATTTTACTATTTTTTATCCTTTTTCTTATTGATACCTTCCTATTTTTTAACTCTTAGCCTTTTTTCTTTTGAGAGTTGGTTTTTTTTTTTTTTTTTTTTACGCATTGGAAACAAGATAGTTAACTATTGGACTTTTTTTTTATTATCCTATTTCCTTTTTAAATTCAAGTTTTTAAATTTTTGCCTTTTTCTAAATTATTGTTGTATTATTGATATGTAATTGAACCCCTTTTTTTCCTTTACTATTCTTTTTCCTTTTTTTCTTGTTAAAAAGGATTGTTCTTCTCCCTTTTTATAACACTAATTTTTATTTTTATTTTTTGCTTATTGGCCTTCTTTTTTTTTTTTCCTTCCTTCTTTTTGGAATTGGTTCTGACAACCTCTGCAACAATGAGTAGAAGACCTTCAATTCCACAAGTAACGGCTCCCACAACAGAAGAGGCAATACAGAAGATATTACAAGCAGTAGGTGAGATTGGAAAAAGAACAGAGATAATTGAACAGAAGCTAGACAAGACAGATAAAAAGCTAGACAAGACAGATGAAAAGCTAGACAAGACAGATAAAAAGTTAGACAAGACAGATGAAAATATAAAGGTTTTACAGCAAATAATGGAGAAATATGGTGAGAGGATGAAGAAAATTGAAGAGCAGCAAGAACAAAGAGACAAGGAAATGAAGAGTTTTAATACCAGATTAAGGGAAGTTGAGAGCGACCATAATGAATCTCTGCAAGTGAAGTTGATAGATCGGAATTCTATTTGAGATTCCAAAATGTTGAGGAAGAGAAGGGTGAAAATCTACTGGAGAAAATGACACAGATTTTGGCAGAACTGTTAGAAATAACGGAAGAGAAGATGAGGGATGGAATAGATGAAGCATTTCGTGTCTTTACAAGATATGCAACGAGGAATAAGCTCCAAGAGAAATTCATATTAGATTTACTAAGAAGAGTATTAAATCACAAATTTTGCAAACAGTCAGAGACAAGACGCTGAAGCACAACAATAAAGATGTCACGGTATTGAAACAGATACCAAGAAGAATAAGAGAGAGGAGAGGAGAATATGCATTTTTATCCAGAGAATTATTGAAGAGAGGGATAAATTATAGATGGCTAATACCAGAAGGCCTCTTGTTTGTCTGGCGGGAACAAAGACATAGAATCGACACAGTGGAGAAGGCAGAGTTATTCTATGAGAGCTATTTTAGAGGAAAAGAGGGAACGGAGGACATGAAGAACTGATTGTGGAACTTCCAAAGGAAGGTGCAATGATAAGTGAAGAAGAAGAACAACTTGGAGCAGTAGGCGGTCTACCTAGAGAACAAAAAGAAGTTAGAACGACTAGAGCAAAACAAACTATATATAAGACCTAAATGGAAGGGAAAAATTGATCTCAATGAATATAAATGGACTTAACTCAATTGTTAAAAGAAGGAAAACATTTCATAAATTAGAGAAATTAAAATTTGATATAATTTGTCTGCAAGAGGTCCATATTAAAAGCAAAATGAATATGTATTAAGGCAAAGAAAGTTAGGAAAGCTATTTACATCATTGGCGCAATGTAAAAAAAAGAGGAGTGGCTTTATATATTAAAGATACAATTACTGCAGAATTGATTTATACAGATGAAGATGGGAGGATTTTAATAGTGGAGATAATAGATAACAACACTAAAATGCTTCTGATAGCAATATATGCACCAAGTGAGAATCAAGAAGAATTTTATAAGAAATTATATCAAAAAGTGATTGAATTAGACTATGCAAATATCTTTCTGATGGGAGATTTTAATGGGATAATTAATGACCAGCTTGATTATAAATCTGAAAGAACCAAAAGAAAATTAGAAAAAAGCTACCCAAGTCCTTCTTTCAAATGATAGAAGAAATGAATATTAAAGACATATGGAGAGAGAGAAATATTGGAAACAAAGAATTTACTTTTTATTCAAATAGACATGAATCATGGTCAAGAATAGATATGGTATGGGCATCTGCAGATATGCTCCCTGATATACAGAAAATTCAAATTGAAAGTGGGATCTGGGGGATCACAATCCATTGACAGTTGCCTGGAAAGGACAGAGGAGAAGATCGAGATGGACATTAAATAATATGATCTTGAAAGAAGAAGAATTTAAAAAGAAAATTGAGGCAGAACTTACCTTTTTTTCAAGGAAAATAGAAAAGAAGATACATCTCTACAAACTCGTTGGGATGCGATGAAGGCTTATACAAGAGGTTTGATAATTGACTATATAAGGAAAAGAAATATTAAACGGAAGAAGACACTCAAAATCTTGGAAGATGATTTTAGGAAATTGGAAGAAGAATTACAACAATCACCGCAAGGGAAAGATATTAAAAGGAAAATGGATGTGATTAAACATAAAATGGCTCTAATGGACAAGGAAGAAATCGCTCAAAAGATTAAAGGCGCTAAACAAAATTACTTTGAAAACGGTAATAAGCCAGGAAGGTGGTTAGCGTATAAAATTAGAAAGGAAAGAGAAATAAAGAAAATTGGCCAATTAATAGATGGAAAAGGGAATATACAGCATGGGAATGATGAAAAGAAAAAAATTATCCGAGACTACTATGAAAAACTGTACTCCCAAGAAGATATCCTAGAAGAAAAATTGAAAAGTATTTACAAAAGACAAGACTACCACAGATACCTGAAGATATTGAGACAATGTTAGAGGGAACATAACCATGATGGAATTAACAGAAGCCTTGAAGAAACAAAATACAGGAAAAGCACCAGGCCCAGATGGTCTACCGGCGGAATTTTACAGGACCTTCCAGGAAGTGTTAAGCACTCCCTTCTAGAAGTGATGAATGAAGTCTTATTAAAAAGAGAATACCTGAGACATGGTTGGAAGCTTATATTACCCTAATACCTAAAGAAGAAATGGACCTACAAGAAGTTAAAAATTATAGACCTATCTCATTGTTGAATTCAGATTATAAAATCTTTGCTTCAATTTTGGCAGAAAGAATGAAAAGATACTTAAATGAATTTATCCACACAGATCAAAATGGATTTTGCCAAAACGACAAATTAAGCAAAATGTGAGAATAATTTTAGATACTCTGGAGTATTATGAAACACATTCTGAAAAACAGATGGCACTGATGTTTTAGATGCTCAAAAAGCATTTGACAATGTGAACTGGCGATTTATGATATTGCAAATGATGCAAATGGGCTTTGGAAAAAACTTTATACAAACTATTGAGGCAATATATAATAATCAAACAGCAAAGATATTGGTAAATGGAGAGCTAACAGAATCTATAGGGATAAGAAAAGGAACCAGACAAGGTTGTCCTCTGTCACCCCTGCTGTTTGTTTTAACACTAGAAGTACTGAATAGAGCTATCAGAGAAGATGAAGAAATAAAAGGAATGAAAATTAAAAAGAAGAATATAAACTACAGGCGTTTGCAGATGATTTGGTATTCATACTAGAGGATCCACTTAAATCAGCACCTAAGTTGATAGAACAAATAGAAGAATATGGAATGGTGGCAGGTTTAAAAATTAATAAAGATAAAAACAAAGATCCTAACAAAGAATATGTTAGCAAACGCAAGAAAGATTTAGAAGATTTATTAGAGATCCAGATTGCAAATAAAGTTAAATATTTGGGAATAAATATAACATCAAGATGCAGTACATTGAAAGAAGATAATTATATAAAACTCAAACAGCAGATAGCGACAGATCTTAAAAGATGGGAAAATATGCAATTATCTCTTATTGGCAGAATATCGACAGTTAAGATGAATGTTTTACCCAGAATCTTATACTTATTTCAGACAATTCCAATTAGACTTGGGAAAGAATACTTTGAAGATTTAAATAAAATCACATCAAAATTCATATGGCAGGGCAAAAAGCCAAGAATCAAATTTAAGCTATTACAAGATGCAAGGTCAAGAGGGGATTCGCACTACCAAATTGGGAATTGTATTATCAAGCTGCAAGCCTGATGTGGGTGAAAGAATGGATAACATTGAGAAACAATAGATTGTTAACTTTAGAGGGTCATGATCTATTACTAGGATGGCATGCTTTCTTATGGTATAGGGAACTAAAAACAAGGATATTTTAGAAGACACTATGTTCGAGAAGCTTTGTTTTAAATTGGGAAAAACCAGAAAACAACATTATATACAAATTCCATTATGGGTATCTACTATTGAAGCTTTTTCATATGCAATAATATACAAGAAGGAACAAACAGTTAGATATGAAGAGATTTTAAATGAAAAGGGTGAACTCAAATCGATGCAAACACTACAAGAACAAGGTATAAAAATGAATTGGTTTTCATATTTGCAAGTACAATCTAGATATGATGAGGATGTTAAGAATGAAGGGATTTATAAAAAGCAAACTGAATTAGATAAAATTTTGATGGGCACGAACGAAAAAAAAAAAAAAAAACTTTACGGTTATTTATTAGAAGTTAGAATGGAAGAGGAGCAGGTTAAGGAAACAATGATTGCTTGGGGAAAAATTTTGGTTATGGGATAGATTTAGAGAGATGGCAAACACTGTGGGATCAGAATTATAAAATGACAATGTCAACTGCATATAAAGAAAATTTGTATAAGATGTTTTACAGGTGGCACCTATCCCGAGAAGGATTGCAAGAATGTTCAAGGATAAATCGGATAAGTGTTGGAAATGTCACCAGATACCTGCTCCTACTACCACATGTGGTGGACTTGCGTTGATGCTAAAAGATACTGGACTAAAATCCACATGTGGCTGGAAAAAATGATACAACAACATATAGACTTGAAACCTGAGATATTCCTGTTGGGAATTGTCCCAGAGACATTTAACAAAGATTTGAAATATCTGATTGTTAATGTACTGACAGCGCTAGAATTGTATTTGCTAAAAACTGGAGAAATGATAAGACACCTACGCAGGAGGAAGTGATTAAGAAGATTTTGGATTGTGCCGAAATAGAGTAGATTAAGATTAACATTGAAATTAGGGATCAAGAAGAAAAGCAGTTTTATAAGATATGGAATATGTTTTATCAATGGTTAGACAAAAAAGTTTGGTAATGTATTTTTGGGAATATAAAGATAGATAGAACTGTTGAAATAATATAGAGATTATAATATGACAAAGGATTAATAATAAGGATTATAGCTTTTCCTTTTTGTAATATGAGCATGAATAATAATGAGGGTAGGCACTGTGATTTTTGACCGACCGACATACTTGAAATTGATATGGATTTATGTGTTGTATGTTTGTTTGTTATGTTTGTGTTTTTGGAAAAATAAAACTTTTTATAAAAAAAAAAAAAAAAGGATCAATAATTAACTCCATTCCTGAGTGCCAGGAATGACCTCCTTCTCTCTCAAGAATGAGCCTCCAAGGATTAGTCGGAGGAGTCATCCAAGGGAGACATCATAGGCAGCTCTTTCACTCTATGTGCAGAAGAAGACTTATTTACTGGGTGGGCTGGAGTGACTCCTTTACTAGGTGCGCTTAACCAACTAGGGAAGGAGTTCTCTTACATATACATATAAATATACATATACATATACATATACATACACATACATACATACATACATACATACATACATACATACATATAAAACAGCTCTTTGGAAAAGAAGGGCAGGGAGAAAAATTGCAGAAGAAAACTCCTTCTCTGGGTGGGCTGAACAGGGCTTAGATTTTTAGGATTGGAGCTTTATTTAGCCAGCCCAGCACAGAAGATAGCAAATGGTGATTGTTAAGTTTGCATGAAGAGTCAGACGCGAACAGCTTCAGTGAAGAGTTTATTAAGTGACTACAGCTTGAATGGACCCAACTTGGCTGGGCTACGGCTGCTATTTATAGCAGCAGCGCAGTTGCAGCAATCAGAGTGCAGGGTTTTCCCGCACTTTTTAAACCAATCATATTTGACATTTTACAAGCACAATTCAAACTAAACCAATAACATTCTAACCTACATACATAACACCCCTCCCCACTAGGTTCAGTCCATACCAAACCCCAACCTATCTAACATATTCTTTTAAATAGGTGGGGTTCTTACGTGTACGTTGAGACCTTCGTGGTTCAGATGTTTTAACCTTCTCACCCAGTGAGAGAGGAAATGTGTCTGCTGACATTTCCCTACTGGGACTTCCTGTGAAAGAAGACCCTGTTTGATTGTTAGAATCTGGTCTCTCCTCCCAACCCATCTCCAGCCCAATGTCAGCACCCAAGTCAGGTAGTGATGTACAATCTTCCACTTCTAAGGATGGATTTTGGCATTGTGACAGGTTTTGGAATGGTTCCTGTCGTAATGGCTCGTTACACATAGGGTGGATTCTTGCTTGCTGATTATCCTACTGTTCCTCCCCTTCCCCCCTAGAATTGACATCAGGTGAGGGAACAAGAGAGGAACAAGTGCGATGTTCCTGATGGAACCTGGATCTAAGTTGATCAATGTGCCTGCTCCAGAGGACTCCATCCTCTGTTTGCACCCTGTAAGAACGAGGGCCTGTGATTTGAGTTATCTCAGCAGGAATCCACAAAGGTTCACCCATAAGGTTCTTAGCATAAACAGAATCACCCACACTGAATGTGCGAACTTTGGAAGTGGTGCGTTGGGTGCGTAAGTGGGATGAAGGCGGTCAAGGGAAGACCTAAGTTTCCTCCATCAACAACTCTGCTGGGGATAAGTTATTAGATGGGTTAGGAGTGATGTGCTGAACACTAAGAAGTTTTTCAACTTTCTCAGTGATGTCCCCGGACCCTTGCTGAAGCTTCTCCTTGGTAAAAATATACCATGCGTTCAGCCCAGCCGTTAGCCGAAGGGTGCCCAGGGGCAGTGAGAGCATGTCTGATACCCTGTTGTGCTAAATAGGATTCAAAAAGGTTGGATGCAAATTGAGGGCCATTATCAGAGACAAGAACATCAGGTAACCCGTGGGTTACAAAAGTTTTTGAGCTGCTTGATGACAGCATCAATTGTGGTGGATGCCATAGAGATTACCTCTAGCCATTTGGAATATGCATCTACTATAATAAGAAAGGTGTGCCCTCTGGTAGGGCCTGCAAAATCAATGTGAATCCTGACCATGGGCCCCTAGGACATTCCCATTCCTGTTTGGGGGGAGAGAGGTGGGGCAGGCCTGACTACCTGACAGTTGGGACAAGATTCAACCAGTTTTCAACCATTTTGTCAATACTGGCCACCATACATAACTCTTGGCCAATCCCTTCATCCTTACAATACCCGGATGACCTTCATGTAACATTTCCAAAACCTCTCTTTGCAGTTTTGCTGGAATAACCACCCTGTTACCCCACAAAATACATCCTCTTAATACAGATAATTCAGTTTGCCTGGACTTAAAAGGTTGGGCAAGGTGAGGTAGATCTTGAAGAGGCCAACCTTTCTTAATCCAGCCTATAACAGTAGCCAACACAGTGTCTTTGGCAGTCTCTCTGGCAATTTCAGCAGCATGCACTGGAAGCTTGGCAACAGTTTCTAGGAAAAAAGTGTGTGTTTCAGGTTCAAAGTCCTCCTTGTGGCAAGGAAGAGGGCAATGACTCAGTGCATCAGCATGTCCAATGTCCTTGCCAGGCTTGTGGATAAGTTTGTATGAATAAGCAGCAAGAAATTCAGTCCACCTCAGCATTCTTGGTGACAGGATAGTAGGTGTAGGTTTGTCTCCTGCCACAATGCCTAACAAAGGTTTGTGGTCTGTAACAATGGTAAATGTTCTCCCATACAGATATTCATGAAATTTCTTAACAGCTGCAACAATTGCCAATGCCTCCTTGTCCAATTGGCTGTAATTCCTCTCTGCTTGGTCAAAGTGTGAGAGTAAAATGCAATAGGGGCTTCTCTCCCACTGGGGAGCCTGTGGCTCAATACCCCCCTCCCACTCCAAAAGGGGATGCATCACAAGTCAGTACCACAGGCAAATTCTCAGAGAACTGTATCAGTACAGCATCAGACGTGATTAATCTTTTAATACTGTTAAATGCTGATTGTTCCTTCCTGCCAGACCCAAACAGACTTTTTATCAAGTAATCTGTGCAATGGTTCAGCAATGGTTGCCTTCTGAGGTAGGAACATGTGATAAAAGTTAATGAGTCCAAGGAAGG
Source organism: Naja naja (assembly GCA_009733165.1). Taxonomy (NCBI): domain Eukaryota; kingdom Metazoa; phylum Chordata; class Lepidosauria; order Squamata; family Elapidae; genus Naja; species Naja naja. Next base: position 106,924,487 of record CM019148.1, read on the forward strand.
CTTGCAAATCTGTTTTGCATTTAGGTCTAGGGGCTTCTTTGATTGCTTGAACCTTGGCATCTGTAGGGTGGATGCCATGCTTGTCAATCATGTAGCCCAGGAACTCAACCTTGTCAGTTTTAAGAGTGCATTTTTCTTCCTTGACTTTTAACCCCGCTTTCCTGAATCTGGTAAGGACTTCTCTGAGTCTTTCTTGTAACTGAGTGTCATTTTCAGCAGAGATTAACACATCATCAAAATAAGGCACTACTGTTAGTTGTTGATATGCCTGGGCCAGATCCAATTTGGCAAAGACTGTACCCCTGCCAAGTCAATGTAACAGATGATGCACCACTGGAACTGGGTATGCGCTCTGCTGCAGCACATTGTTCAGTGTCCCCTTATAGTCTCCACAGATTCTTACTGACCGATCAGTCTTGACTGGTGTGACTATGAGTGTCTCCCATCTGGAGTGGTCAGTGGGCTCTAAAACCCCTTGAGCTATTAATTTGTCTAATTGTGCATCAATTTTTTCCTTTAAAGCAAATGGAACCCTCCTGGGCTTTAAACGAATTGGGGGCACCTTGGGGTCTAGGCTGAAAGCAATAGGGGTCCCCATATACTTGCCCAATCCTTCGCTGAAGACCTCTGGAAACTCAGACTTCAAGGCCTCCTCCCATTCAGAGTTGCTCACATGATTGATGCCAGCCACCTTGATGCCTAGTGGCTTGAACCACTCAAGTCCCAGCAAGCTTGGGCAATCCTTGTCCACGATGGTCAGGGGCAAATGTTTGGTTTGGCCTTTAAACTTCATGTTGAATTCTCTTGTTCCAACTACTGGAATCTTGTTCCCTTGGTAGTCTTTAAGAGTCAGTGCTTGCTTCTGGAAATGTTTCTTCTGAATGTTGGGAAGTAGCCTGTGAATAGTGTCCCATGACACCATAGATAAATAGGAGCCTGAGTCCACTTCCATTTGGCAAGGCCTTCCTTCAATGAGTACCTTCACATGTACTTTTCTGCTTCTTAAGGTTGAAGAATGACCAATGGTGACTGTTTGATGAGTTTCATTCTTCCCATTTGCTTCTGAGTTGCGCCCCATTTTCTCACTGAAGTTGTTGGGCTTGAATTCTTTCTCAGGAAATTTCTTCCTACTAGGTGGAGTTCTGGATGATTTGCAGACTCTTGCTAGGTGACCTCTTTTCTCACAATGTAGGCAGATGGTGTCTAAAACTTGCATTCAGTGCGGGGGTGCCCCCCACAGCCTCTGCAATAAAAGTCTTGCCTCTTTTCTTCCAAGGTCTTTCCTTTTCTTCTCCATTCTGAGTCTATAAATTCCTTCCTCCACCTCACTACAGTCTGAATCAGAATCTATTTGCTCGCAATGGGTTGTTGTGGACTTTTCCACATCAGAATGGCTTGAGGCCTTGTTAATTTTCTTCATGGCTGCTGCTGAGGACTTGGTTGCTTCCACTGAAACAGCTTCCTCTATGGCCTCCCTTAAGCGTGATCTTAGGTTTCATTAGTAATTTGCTCTGTAAGACCTTATCTTTAAGGCCTAGAACAAACCGATCGCGCATGGCCTCTTCTAAGTTGGTAAACTCACAAGCACCCCCAATGTCTCTTAAACTTGCCACAAAGTCGTTAACATTTTTGCTTTCCCCTTGATCCGACGGATAAAACTCATGTCTCTTAATGAGGCACGATACTTGTGGGGCATAATGGGCTCTTAAAAGCTTTTCTAAATCAGGCCATTCCATTACCTTCATGTCTGCAGCTCCCGCCAATGCCTTCGCCATCTTGAAGACTGCCTTACGCAGTGCATAAGGAAGACCGCCCTTTTCCGCTTCTCAGAGATGCGGCGAGGTCGTTTCCTTCAAATACATTTGGAAGCGATCCGCATACGATTCCCATTCTTCTGCCACCAGATTGAACGGGGCTGGGGGGGTGTTCAGCGCAGCCATCTCGCTCTTCTGCTTGTCTTCCACATCGTCTCTTCTTCAGGGGAATCCCACCCTCGTCTCCAGTGTTAAGTTTGCATGAAGAGTCAGACGTGAAGAGCTTCAGTGAAGTGTTTATTAAGTGACTACAGCTCGAATGGACCCAACTTGGCTGGGCTACGGCTGCTATTTATAGCCAGCAGCCGCAGTTGCCAGCCAATCAGAGTGCATGGTTTTCCCGCACTTTTTAAACCAATCATATTTGACATTTTACAAGAACAATTCAAACTAAACCAATAACATTCAAACCTACATACATAACAGTGATTGCATGATGGGGTGAGGTGTTGGCAACCCATTGTAAGTGGAAACAGGTTATCCAGCACCCAAATCTCAATCACGTGATTGTGGGGATACTGCAATGGCTATAACTTTGGCCCTGGGTAAAAAGTCCCTTTATTCATCACCATGGTAATTTCAAACAATTGCTGAACAAAAGGTTGTTTAGTGAGGACTACCTATAACTCATGTCATTGTCATGCCAAATCTATGTCAAGTGATACTCCTAGGTAATAGGGTAGCCCCACATCCACAGAATTATTAAAATTTAAATGAGATAAGATACTACCTGTTGCATGTTGGTCTTAGAAGGACATCCAACAAAATTAACAGCAACTCTTCTCATTCCAGCTGTAAAACTAATCTGCAAGGAAACATAATACAGTTCATAATTGGTTTAATATCATATCTCCTGTAATCTTCCATTACAACAGTTTATATAATTTATTTATTACTGGGCTTCTAATGATTTTAGTCTAGTTTCTGATATACAAAAGAACAAGAAAAAACTATTTTGAGTGGAAAAAAAATCCTATACACTTTGACTCGGAAAAATCCTATACACTTTGACTTGGAACAATTCCTATGGTTTCTGCTTAAAGAGGAGTGGATTTGAACTGTATGGTTTTTATTCATGCTTCAGTAATTAAGTTTAAAAATTGACATTTGTTTTACCCAGAATTATATTTTTATGGGAAAAGCACTAGAACACAGTAATATATGGCTTTAAAATAAAAAAGAAACAGCAGGATGGGTAAAAATATATTACAAAACCTAAAGGGGGAAAAAGAAACAGTTTCTATAATGAAAGGAAATGTGAAGAAGTGATTTACAGCTTTGTAGAAAATTAAAATGGCATCTATTTTCCCCCAAGGAATAGTTTGATATCCCAGTTTTATGTATGATTTGTTTATTCATAACTTCATACTTTTTTTAATTGTACACTGTAATCTCTCCCTTTTGTACTTTTGACAAATAACTATCAGCATAACAGCGGGTTTTTTGCTGCTGAGAAAATGTAAGAAAACAGATGCTTGAAATGAAAATTAAGCAACTAGTAGCCTAAAGCAGCATGTGCCACAACATTATGGTTTAACTTTTCCTTCCAAAAAAACAGTGCTTCTGTTTCATGATTAAAGAGCACATAAGGTGTTGTGGCAAAAATTGTCAGTGGAAGGCTACTAAAGGCAACTCCAGTTGAGCTAACACATATAGTATAGATAATGGTCTGATGCCTATAACCTGCATTATAGTCATTATTGTGCATTTATTTCTAGAGAAGCATAGAAAGCTCAATAATAAGCAAAGCAGCCTTCCAAACAGGCTTGAAATCTAAAGCTAAAATGTTGAAGAAATGAACTAGGAGGCAGAGGAAAACAAGGAATCTCAGAGATAAGTTCTTAGAATTATTGTCTTTATGAAGCCAAGTCGAGCAATGCTTACCATGAACTCCTCCATAGGTGATTGATTTCAGTTCATGAGAAACAGTGACTTGATTTTCAAGAGAAATGAAATGCAAATGTATCACAACATTCCCAGTTTTGATGTTACGGCTACATTTATTTGCCATGCTACTTATTGTTGCTTTGATGTAAGATTGCTAAATGTGAGGAAAGGAATAAAGAAATAATGAAAAGAAGACAATCCAACCATCCCTGCAATGATATATCACAGAAAATAAACCTACACAGTCAAAACTGATGTCTCAGTCCCAGTTGAATGATTTCTTTTCAGGAAGCTTCTTGCAAGTAGACAATTACTGTACATATAGATTTCAGTGTGTTGCATGTAATCAACACTTTAACATCAAAGTACTATTACAGAACAACGTATTATGGGGAGGAGCAAACCAAATAACAGATAGGCAAAAATGTACAATTTTCGCTTCCATTTTCAAGATCACTTCCCAGGTTTCAAGATTTTTGAAAATGTATGTAACCCCTGCCCTACAACAGAAGCTGATCCCCAAGAGTTCCCAAGCAGGAACTCTATTAGTTTCTGAAGGAAAAAAAAACCTGCCTTCAATTGTGGACTTTTTATAACTCTAGAGTATAAATAGCACATAGATGCATAACAATGGTATTGCAGGGACTTCAAACAATAGCTCTTGAACTCAGGTGAAAATCTCACCCTGTCTGTCTCTGAGACTTAAGGTTCAGTGTATTTCCAAAAGTATGCAGACCAAGCCTATCCTTTCTGTAGGCAAATAGACTTTCCTCTAATAACATTTGTAGAAGATCTTCATTCTGTAGCTGGTCTCTTGTCATTCATTCCCTTTGTGGCTCCCAATTTTTCTAAACCTTGACCCTTCCACCCGTAAGTGAACCTTCTCACCTCTCCTTATACACATTGGCTGAACTCCTGAATGTTTGTACCCCATCATTCCCAGGGTGATCGGATTTGGCAGGGGATGGAGAGGTGGGGGGCCGTATCGTGAACAGGGAGTGCGCTGCCACTGTTTGCGAGCTGTGGTGCACTCCGGCCCCCATGCCTCTGCCCACTCCCCTGGGGATACGGGACCTGGAGCCCCTGGGCTCCGGCTGGTGTATTTTAATGCCAGGTCCGTGACTAATAAGGCATCCCTCCTCCAGGAAGTGATTGAGGAGGAGGCCGCGGACCTGGCTTGCATCACTGAAACCTGGTTGGGGCCAGAGGGTGGAGTTCCTCTGGTTGATTTATGCCCCCCAGGTTTTTGGGTTTTGCACCAGCCTAGGGCCCAGGGTAGGGGTGGTGGGGTGGCTGTTGTTATTCGAGAGACCTTGATTCCAAGGGAGGTCTCTGTTCCACAGACAGGCGGGTGTGAGGCCCTCCTCCTGCATTTGGGGCCTGGAGGTCAGTTGGGCCTGCTGCTTGCATACCTCTCCCCCAGCTGTGTAGCAGCAGCCCTGCCTGGGTTCCTTGATGCCCTCTCGGGAGTGGCGGTGGAGTTCCTGGGCTTTTTGCTCTTGGGTGACTTCAACCTGCCCTCCCTGGGGGGGTGTCGGGTTTGACCCAGGAGTTCATGGCTTCCATGGTGGCTATGGCCTGACCCAGATAATACAGGGTCCCACGCATGAGGGGGGCAACATGCTTGACCTTATCTTTGTCTTGGAGCAGTGGCGTAGTGATCTGGGGGCTGGCAGTGTCAATGTACAGCCCGTTGAATGGTCAGATCACTATCGCATACGGCTGGTCTTCCAACAGGCCGCCCTGCCCTGCTGGGATAAGGAACACCAAGATGGTTCTGCCCCAGATGCCTGATGGACCCTGAGAGATTCCAGGCAGAGCTGGGGTTTCTGCCCGCTTCCCTTGTCCATAGCTCAGCCAAGGTGCTCGCGCCTGCATGGCAACTGGCTGCCGTGGAGGCCCTCGACCGGGTTGTCCCCTTACGTCCCCTCACTCGTTGCAGATCCCAGGTGGCTCCCTGGTTTACAGAGGAGCTCCGGGAGATGAAGTGGCATAGGAGGGATTTAGAGAGCAGATGGAGGTCGACCCGTTCCGAATCCGACCGAACCCAGCTAAGAGCCTATATTAGGACTTACCTGGGAGCTCTGGGGGCAGCGAGGAGGGCTTACCTCTCCACCCTCATAGTGTTCGCAGATAACCACCCGGCTGCCCTGTTCAGGGTCACGCGCTCCCTTTTACATCGGGAGCTGGAGGTGGACCCTCTCCAGGGTAGAGCCAAGGAATTTGGACAATATTTGTTGGATAAGATCACTCGGATCTGGGAGGGGTTGAACTCTAACTTGCAGTGGTCTGAGGAGGAGGTTACAGAGAGTCTGGCTGATGTCATCTGGGATGAGTTCGATCCTGTTTCTGAGGATGAAGTGGACAGGATTATGCAACGACTGAGTTCCACCACATGTTTACTGGACCTGTGTCCTTCCTGGATTGTATATGCCTCCAGGGAGACCATGTGCGGCTGGCTCTGGGCAGTTGTTAATGCCTCACTGAGGAAGGGGTCTTTTCCTGCTGCCTTGAAAGAGGTGGTGGTGAGACCCCTCCTGAAGAAGCCTGCTCTGGACCCAGCCATTTTAAACAACTTTCATCCAGTCTCCAACCTTCACTTTTTGGCGAAGGTTGTCGAGGGTGTGGTGGCTCAGCAGTTTCCACTTTTCCTGGAGGAAGCGGACTATCTAGATCCATATCAATTGGGCTTCCAACCCGGGTTCAGCACGGAGACGGCATTGGTCGTGCTGATGGATGATCTCTGGAGGGCGCGGGACAGGGGATTGTCCTCTGCCCTAGTTCTATTAGATCTCTCAGTGACTTTCGATACCATTGACCATGGTATCTTATTGTGGCATCTCGGGGGGTTGGGAGTGGGGGGCACTGTTCTGCAGTGGTTCTCCTCCTACCTCTCGGGGCGTTCGCAATCGGTGTTGGCAGGAGGGCAGAGGTCGGCCCCGAGGACACTCACTTGCGGGGTTCCTCAGGGGTCAGTCCTCTCTCCCCTCCTGTTCAACATCTATATGAAGCCGCTGGGTGAGATCATCCGTGGCTTTGGGGTGAGATATCATCAGTACGCTGATGATACCCAGTTGCATATCTCCACCCCAAACCAAATCAGTGATGCCCTCTCCGTGATGACCCGGTGCCTGGATGTGGTACAGATCTGGATGGGCAGGAACAGACTGCAGCTCAATCCGGCCAAGACTGAGTGGTTGTGCATACAGGCATCTCGGACCAGTCAATCGATTCCATCTTTGCTCATAGGGGGAGAGGTGTTGCCCCCTGTGGATAGGGCTCAGAACCTGGGAGTCCCCCTGGATTCATGGCTTAGTTTGGAGGAGCAGGTGAGGGCCGTGACCAGGGGGCCTTTTGCCCAGGTCCGACTGGTTCGCCAGCTGCACCCATATCTGGACCGAGATGCCCTTCGCATGATCACTCATGCACTTGTGACGTCCCGACTTGACTACTGCAACACTCTCTATCTAGGACTGCCCTTGCATACCATCTGGAGGTTTCAGCTGGTGCAGAATGCGGCTGCACGGGTTGTGATGGGAGCCCTCGATACTCCCATGTTACACCCCTCCTGCGCGAGCTGCATTGGTTGCCGGTTGCCCTCCAGGTGAGATTCAAAATGTTGGTTTTAACATTCAAAGTTCTTTACGATTTGGGTCCGGGGTACTTGCGGGAGCATCTCCTGCCAACATCAAATACCGATCGCCCTGTGCATGCGCACAGACAGGGATTCCTCAGGTTGCCATCGACTAGACAATGTTGGCTGGCGGTGCCTTGGGGGAGGGCCTACTCTGTTGCAGCCCCTGCCTTGTGGAATCAACTCCCTTTGGAGCTCCGTTTGGCCCCCGATCTTCGCTCCTTCTGCTGCGGTCTGAAGACCTGGCTATTTGAACAGGCTGGGCTGGACTGACTTCCTGGGGGGGGTGTTAATGTATTTTTAACTGTTTTATCGATTGGGCTTGTCAGGTTTAATTGTTTTTTATATATTATTGTTGTGGCATTTTTATTGTGAGCCGCCCTGAGTCCTTGCGGAGAGGGGGTGGCATACAAGTCCAATAATAATAATAATAATAATAATAATAATAATAATAATAATAATAATAATAAAAGGAAAAATGCACCACACTTTCTTGTCTCTTGACCCTTGACCCTTACTCAGAAGTAGCTCTTCTCCCAAAAGAGGGAGAATGTCTTGCTGTGCTGGTTGCCAAATACTTTCTTCTCTCCTTCTTCTGCCTTACCACACCTTGAACTTGGGATCTTGATATGCTTCATATGCCTTTTTCTACTATCTGACCTATTTAGCTGATGGTTAAAATATATCCTGAACAAAAAAAAATCTACCAGAAGACCAAACTAGTTCTTTGTGCTTTTTCCCCCTACTAACTTTATTGTCACTTTTTTCTGTGAACACACTGGCACACATTAAAAATGAAATTCTGATGTGCTTTCTCAAAAGAAAATACGGACACACATACATACACACACACACACACACACATGTGCATACGTGTGTGTGTATACACATACACGTATATACATATACATGCACACACACCCAGAGACAAATATCTCACAGTCCATTTTGAATACATAGCAGAAAAAAAAGAGTCTTGGGAGTTAACAAGGTTGATACTATATGGCAGGGGTGCCCAACCTGTGGGCCACAGCCCACTACAGGACTGTGGCCTTTTGGCCACTGGGCCATATGTGTGTCTGGACAATGTGTGTGCACCCTCCACACTCATGCTAGCATTGCGCAAGCACTGCATGGGCACTAGCATCACTGTGAGTATCGCACATGCTCATAATCCCATTTGTGTTATGTTCATACTCATGGCCCCATTTACACATGTGCATGAGTGCATAAAGGTACCTGCTGCCCCTCCCCCCTGGGCCGGCTACCAACCCAGAAAGGTTGGAGAACTCTGCTATATGGAATGAGCTAGTACAGAATCTAGTTGTTCTGGTTTGCATACTGCAAAGCCTCCTCTCAGAAGGTAATGAAGAAAAGGATAGAGTCATACAGAGGATGTGTAAAGTCCCTAACAATTCTGCAGATCCTGGTTAAACATCACTTATATGCTATATTCTGAATAGAAAGAAGTGAACTTCCAATAATCTTTTCTGCCATCCCTACCACTCTCTGCACAGCCTTACTCTCTGTGTTTCCTGTTCTGTGTCAATTTGGCACAACCAGTTGGGCTACATATCCTTTTCCCCCCATGGTTAGAATCCTCATCAATTAATTAGATGTGCGAGCCAAAGAGCTAAGTAGCTGTTGTAGGTTATAGATGCAAGGAGATGATCCATCATTCTAGAATAGCTGTCATGCAGTTTTTATAAGCCCAAGGTACTTCACTATTCATAACATAAATAGAAAGGGATAGGTTTGTGGCAGTACAGAGCTCTCAGATGTGCTATTTGCCTTGCTAAGGAAATGAAATAAGCTCAAACAGAGATGATATTGGAAGCAAAGCTTAAAGAGTTCAGATATGTTTGTCCATTTTGGTAGTTGGTTTTAATTTTTTAAAAAACATGAAAATTACCTGCTCTGTATTCAAATTATTAGGAAGCAAGCTATCCCTCTTAAATGCAAGTGTACATATTTAAAATAAATGCAGAGGTGTACATGTTAAAACACATTCTCATCATACCAATTCACAATTAATGCAGCTCCTGAGCAATTGACATGCAGATTATAGATATCAGTCATATTAATATTTTAGCATGCTGTCATAGTAACACCTCCAGGACCTGTATTATTTCTGATGCTGGCTTGTCTCATCACCATCAGTGTTCATCGGAGGAATTCATTATATGCTATTCATCCCTGTGTTTAAAAACAGAGGAAACTTATTCTCGGCATCTAGGCCTATTCCTTTTAACTTTTCCAAATGGCCTAACAAGGTAAGGACACACAGAGAGGTGGGCTTCTGGAACTCTTTCTAGCATGTTAAGAACAGCTCTCCTCTGGGTCATGTGACCAGGTGGAGGGAGGGAGGGTGAGTAATTATAGCCCCTTTATGGCTTGTGGACTTCTATTCCCAGAATTCATGAGCCAGCAGTTCCAAAAACTCTGGGGATTGAAGTCCACAAGTTGTAAAGGGTTCATGGTTGCCCATCCCTGCCTTTAAGGATGCATTGGAAGAACTGTCTTTTCTGCAGCCTTCAGCTCGATCTGCCCATTTTTAAAAAAACAACCCTTTAATTTGTCTCCTTCCCACCATTTCTTCTCCCTTGCTGGTTCTACTTATGTGGTAGAGATTTCAAAGGTTCCACTTATATGGTAGAGGTTTTAAAAAATCCAAAACCTTTAGCCACACTGTTGTTTCTTCTGTATTGCAACAAAATAGAATACTTTGAGTGAAGCAAAATAGCCTACAAGAATAGGCCATTGCTCCTTGTTTGGCCTCTAAGACATTATTGCAAGCATGCAAGTTTGCTAAAGCGTTCCAGCCATGCTTAGCAAGATAGAGAGGTGTTATGTATGTAGGTTTGAATGTCATTGGTTTAGTTTGAATTGTTCTTGTAAAATGTCACATATGATTGGTTTGAAAAGTGCGGGAAAACCCTGCACTCTGATTGGCTGGCAACTGCGGCTGCTGGCTATAAGTAGCAGCCGTAGCCCAGCCAAGACGGGTCCATTCGAGCTGTAGTCACTAATAAACTCTTCACTGAAGCTCTTCGCGTCTGACTCTTCATGCAAACTTAACACTGGCGACAAAGGTGGGATTCCCCTGAAGTTGAGACAATGCAGAAGACAAGCAGAAGAGCAGATGGCTGCGCTGAACACCCCCCCCAGCCCCGTTCGATCTGGTGGCAGAAGACTGGGAATCATATGCGGATCGCTTCCAAATGTATTTGGAAGGAAACGACCTCGCCGACATCTCCGAGAAGCGGAAGAGGGCGGTCTTTCTTACGCACTGCGGTCCGGCAGACTTCAAGATGGCGAAGGCATTGGCGGGAGCTGCAGACGTGAAGGTAATGGAATGGCCTGATTTAGAAAAGCTTTTAAGAGCCCATTATGCCCCACAAGTATCGTGCCTCATTAAGAGACACAAGTTTTACCGTTGGGATCAAGGGGAAAGCGAAAACGTTAATGACTTCATGGCAAGTTTAAGAGACATTGGGGGTGCATGCGAGTTTAACAACTTGGAGGAGGCCATGCACGATTGATTTGTTCTAGGCCTCAAAGACAAGGTGCTTCAGAGCAAATTGTTATTAAAACCTAAGATAACGTTGAAGGAAGCCACAGAAGAGGCCTCCTCAGCAGAAGCCACTAAGTCCTCAGTGGCAGACATAAAGAAAATGAACAAGGCCTCAAGCCATTCTGATGTGGAAAAGTCCACAACAACTCATTGTGAGCAAATAGATTCTGAATCAGACTGCAGTGAGGTGGAGGAAGGAATTTATAGACTCAGAATGGAAAAGAAAAGGAAAGACCTGGGAAGAAAAAGGCAAGACTTTTATTGCAGAAGTTGTGGGGGGGGCACCCCCGCACTGAATGCAAGTTTCTTGATGCCATCTGCCTTCGTTGTGAAAAAAGAGGTCACTTAGCAAGAGTCTGCAAATCATCCAGAACTCCAGCGCACAGAAGAAAGTTTCCTGACAAAGATTTCAAGCCCAACAACTTCAGTGAGAAAATGGAGCACAACTCAGAAGCAAATGGGAAGAATGAAACTCATCAAACAGTCACCATTGGTCATTCTTCAACCTTAAGAAGCAGAAAAGTACATGTGAAGGTACTCATTGAAGGAAGGCCTTGCCAAATGGAAGTGGACTCAGGCTCCTATTTATCTATGGTGTCATGGGACACTATTCACAGGCTACTTCCCAACATTCAGAAGAAACATTTCCAGAAGCAAGCACTGACTCTTAAAGACTACCAAGGGAACAAGATTCCAGTAGTTGGAACAAGAGAATTCAACATGAAGTTTAAAGGCCAAACCAAACATTTGCCCCTGACCATCGTGGACAAGGATTGCCCAAGCTTGCTGGGACTTGAGTGGTTCAAGCCACTAGGCATCAAGGTGGCTGGCATCAATCATGTGAGCAACTCTGAATGGGAGGAGGCCTTGAAGTCTGAGTTTCCAGAGGTCTTCAGCGAAGGATTGGGCAAGTATATGGGGACCCCTATCACTTTCAACCTAGATCCCAAGGTGCCCCCAATTCGTTTAAAGCCCAGAAGAGTCCCATTTGCCTTAAAGGAAAAAATTGATGCACAATTAGATAAACTAATAGCTCAAGGAGTTTTAGAGCCCACTGACCACTCCAGATGGGAGACACCCATAGTCACACAGTCAAGACTGATGGGTCAGTAAGAATCTGTGGGGACTATAAGGGGACACTGAACAATGTGCTGCAGCAGAGCGCATACCCAGTTCCAGTGGTGCATCATCTATTACATTCACTTGGCAGGGGTATAGTCTTTGCCAAATGGATGGCCAGGCATATCAACAACTAACAGTTGATGATGCCACTGCAGAGGCCCAAACCATTGTGACTCATAGAGGTGCTTTCAAATGTAAAAGGTTACAATTTGGAGTAATCGTGGCACCAGGCATCTTTCAAAGCCTTATGGAAAGGATGCTCCAAGAACTGCCAGGGGTAGTGCCTTACTTTGATGATGTGTTAATCTCTGCTGAAAATAACATTCAGTTACAAGAAAGACTCAGAGAAGTCCTTACCAGATTTAGGAAAGCGGGGTTAAAAGTCAAGGAAGAAAAATGCACTCTTAAAACTGACAAGGTTGAGTTCCTGGGCTATATGATTGACAAGCATGGCATCCACCCTACCGATGCCAAGGTTCAAGCAATCAAAGAAGCCCCTAGACCTAAATGCAAAACAGATTTGCAAGCCTTCCTTGGACTCATTAACTTTTATCACATGTTCCTACCTCAGAAGGCAACCATTGCTGAACCATTGCACAGATTACTTGACAAAAGTCTGTTTGGGTCTGGGGAGGAAGGAACAATCAGCATTTAACAGTATTAAAAGACTAATCACATCTGATGCTGTACTGATACAGTTCTCTGAGAATTTGCCTGTTGTACTGACTTGTGATGCATCCCCCTTTGGAGTGGGGGGGTTTGAGCCACAGGCTTCCCAGCGGGAGAGAAGCCCCTATTGCATTTTACTCACGCACTTTGACCAAAGCAGAGAGGAATTACAGCCAATTGGACAAGGAAGCATTGGCAATTGTTGCAGCTGTCAAGAAATTTCATGAATATTTGTATGGGAGAACATTTACCATTGTTACAGATCACAAACCTTTGTTAGGCATTGTGGCAGGAGATAAACCTACACCTACTATCCTGTCACCAAGAATGCTGAGGTGGACTGAATTTCTTGCTGCTTATTCTTACAAACTTATCCACAAGCCTGGCAAGGACATTGGACATGCTGATGCACTGAGTCGTTGCCCACTTCCTTGCCACAAGGAGGACTTTGAACCTGAAACACACACCTTTTTCCTAGAAACTGTTGCCAAGCTTCCAGTGCATGCTGCTGAAATTGCCAGAAAGACTGCCAAAGACACTTTATTGGCTCCTGTTATAGGCTGGATTAAGAAAGGTTGGCCTCTTCAAGATCTACCTCACCTGGCCCAACCTTTTAAGTCCAGGCAAACTGAATTATCTGTATTAAGAGGATGTATTTTGTGGGGTAACAGGGTGGTTATTCCAGCAAAACTGCAAAGAGAGGTTTTGGAAATGTTACATGAGGGTCATCCGGGTATTGTAAGGATGAAGGGATTGGCCAAGAGTTATGTATGGTGGCCAGGTATTGACAAAATGGTTGAAAACTGTGTTGCATCTTGTCCCAACTGTCAGGTAGTCAGGCCTGCCCCACCTCTCGCCCCCAAACAGGAATGGGAATGTCCTAGGGGCCCATGGTCTAGGATTCACATTGATTTTGCAGGCCCTACCAGAGGGCACACCTTTCCTATTATAGTAGATGCATATTCCAAATGGCTAGAGGTAATCCCTATGGCATCCACCACAACTGATGCTGTCATCAAGCAGCTCAAAAAACTCTTTGTAACCCATGGGTTACCTGATGTTCTTGTCTCTGACAATGGCCCTCAATTTACATCCAACCTTTTTGAATCCTATTTAGCACAACAGGGTATCAGACATGCTCTCACTGCCCCTGGGCACCCTTGACTAACGGCCGGGCTGAACGCATGGTGCGTTTTACCAAGGAGAAACTTCAGCAACTGGGTCCTGGGGACATCACTGAAAAGTTGAAAAACTTCTTAGTGTTCAGCACATCACTCCTAACCCATCTAATAACTTATCCCCAGCAGAGTTGTTGATGGGTAGGAAACTTAGGTCTTCCCTTGACCGCCTTCATCCCACTTACGCACCCAACGCACCACTAGATTCCACTTCCAAAGTTCGCACATTCAGTGTGGGTGATTCTGTTTATGCTAAGAACCTTATGGGTGAATCTTTGTGGATTCCTGCTGAGATAACTCAAATCACAGGCCCTCGTTCTTACAGGGTGCAAACAGAGGATGGAGTCCTCTGGAGCAGGCACATTGATCAACTTAGATCCAGGTTTTCTCAGGAACATCACACTTGTTCCTCTCTAGTTCCCTCACCTGATGTCAATTCCAGGGGGGAAGGGGAGGAGCAGGAGGATAATCAGCAAGCAAGAATCCACCCTATGTGTAACGAGCCATTATGACAGGAACCATTCCAAAACCTGCCACAATGCCAAAATCCATCCTTAGAAGTGGAAGATTGTACATCACTACCTGACTTGGGTGCTGACATTGGGCTGGAGATGGGTTGGGAGGAGAGACCAGATTCTAACAATCAAACAGGGTCTTCTTTCACAGGAAGTCCCAGTAGGGAAATGTCAGCAGACACATTTCCTCTCTCACTGGGTGAGAATGTTAAAACTTCTGAACCACGAAGGTCTCAACGTACACGTAAGAGCCCCACCTATTTAAAAGAATACATTAGATAGGTTGGGGTTTGGTATGGACTGAACCTAGTGGGGAGGGGTGTTATGTATGTAGGTTTGAATGTCATTGGTTTAGTTTGAATTGTTCTTGTAAAATGTCAAATGTGATTGGTTTGAAAAGTGCGGGAAAACCCTGCACTCTGATTGGCTGGCAACTGTAGCTGCTGGCTATAAGTAGCAGCCGTAGCCCAGCCAAGACGGGTCCATTCAAGCTATAGTCACTAATAAACTCTTCACTGAAGCTCTTCGCGTCTGACTCTTCATGCAATCTTAACAAGAGGGAAAGGCTTCAACCAAGAGAATGTTGGTAGCCACTGAGTTTCCCTGGATGACACTAGAAGCTGGCAGCACTCTGCAGCCTGGTGGAGGGGGCCTCTTTTGCTATCCCATGAGCTCATCTTCTATTCATCCTCTTACCTCTTGGGATAGGGATGGGACGTCTCTCATTTTCCAGGTGTACAGGTGATATCATTTACTAACTTCACCACTAACTTCAAGTATTGGTTGAGGGGTTATGCCAATGTGATTGAAGGGTTTCACCCATGTGGATCTATTCTCCAATCCCAATGCTGTATCTATGCTGTATATATGCTGTTCTTTTCTGCTTGTGAAAATGGTATAAAAGTAATACATGCCACGTATGTAGGCAGACATCTTTGGACACTGAAATGACTGGTTATTGAATCCCCACAAATGTTCTCCTTGTGAAAAATTCGCTTCTGCATTTCCAACTTCAGAACAAATAATATTAAAACCAAGATGGGATTTTTTTAAAAAGCATCTCAGACTCCATGACAATTCTTTGGAAGAGTAGGTTCTAAAATTCTTATTGGCAGAACCCAATAACATTTTTAAGGTAAGAACAAAGCCCATAGTTTTATGCTTTCATTGTTATAGACTCCAATTTCTAATTAAATTTCATGCAATTTCTGGCAAGAGAAGAAAAATATACATCTCTCATTGTTAATAACTTTGTGCAACTTTGATCAGTTATGTCATGTCAGGCATCCAGTCGCTTTCATATTGATGTGTGCATTAATCCCATTTTTTTTACTTTAGAATTAGCATATGAAAACTGTTCTGTGAGTTATCATGGTAATATGTTCTATCAAAGACTAAATTAACATTTGATTGCAGTTAACCAGTGGCGATGCTTCACATAAATTCAATGGATGTTGCCAGCCTTTCTGCCAGCCAGCTGCTTATATTAAGGGTGCATAAACTCTAGAGATCAAATCAGCATTCCTACAAAATAACATGATAAGCATCAAATACCCTCCTGATGAACAGTGACCCAACTTTTGCACTCATTAGGAGTTTACTTTTGACTATGGCAAGGAAGCAGATGGCATCAAGAAGATCTGTTAAAGACCACTGAGATAACATAATGGCTCTGTGCTGCCTCTCCCCAGAATTGTCTTCTCAAACCAACACTCATAAATATCAGAAATGTTTAAAAACCAGGAAAGGGCAGGAATTATAAATGTTAGGGTTACAATATCTAAATGATGATGGCAGAGGTGATATTCAGCAGGTTCTGACCAGTTCTGAAGAACCGGTAGCAGAAATTTTGAGTAGTTTGGAGAACCGGCAAATACTACCTGTGACAGGAGTTTTTACAGTATCCTTCTCCTGCCACACCTACCAAGTCATGCCCACAGAACTGGTAGTAAAGAAAATTGAATCCCACCATTGGATGATGGCCACTTAACGACGGTCCTTGATTTAATTGCCACTGTCTTGAGATATAAACTTGTCATCCATTTTTAAATAGTAGTGCCAAATGCCAGGAGCTGGGACAACAAAGCTGAGGCATACTTGGCTGCCAAGAAGTCAAGTGAATTGCAAACAAAACTCTTTTAGCTTCCAGTAGAATTCATTCATTAAATTGCATAGTTGAGTAATGTTAGAATTAGCAGGGAAAAGTCTCTTTTCTATTTTCCTTTCCTATGGCATTTCCCTGCCAAATAATATCTATGGCTGAGATTTGCAAGGTGCAGTTTTGGAATTTCACCCAATGTGATCTTTAAAAACATCTGTTTAGTGTTAGCATTTCTATTTGGAAGTAAGGCCTCATGACTATAATGAATGATCTATTTATCAGAAATAAGCAGTTGCGTAGCCCCAGTTTAGTTTCATTTGCACTGTTAACATTTCCATCATTTTATGAAGTTCTTCAATTGACCTATTGGGACTATATTTTGCTACGGTTGATAATATGAAAGTTATATGAACATTGATGGTGCATTTATTTTACAGTTGAGTTTTGGTGGAATTGTGATCTTGGTTTCTAACTATAATATCATGGCTTTACCAATTACATATATCAATATTATTTATCCAGTGAAAATATCTACACAATACCAGATCTGTCTCATACAGGGTAACTTTCAGGCAGGTATAAGAAAACGGGAGCCAGATAGAGTTCAAAACCACTGAAAGTTTATTCCATAGTTACTATACACAAGAATCTGAACTATTCACAGTCAAGGCAAATAGTCGCCAGATTAAAGTCAATGGACTTCAATGCGGGTGGTGGTGGTGGACTTAGAACTCTCTCCGGGGCCTAGTGACTCCAGACTGATGATGCATTTGACCCCACCCTCAGGCTCAGCCTGGTTACCTCCTACAGTCACTTGTATATAATTTCTTCAAATATATGAATGAATACGTGTTTACTTCTACAGACAAGGTAACTATCCAGGCTCTATTAAACAGTTAATCAATATTCAACCCAGTGAAGAGACTTGTAAATAATAATGGGATTGAAATTGCTAACTAGGGTGTTAAGAAACCAAGATTTTACATTTAAAAATGTTTTGAGATACCTCCAGAAGAAACCTTTGGGTTCATCTATGTCTATGCCCCAACTTAGTTTTCTTTTTAAGAAGTGGAATGGCTGCTTTAATGAATGCTGATATATAGCACACTTATCTTTTATCCCCATCTGAATGTCATAAAAAAATTATCTTTGCTTTTATTCATTACTCATTGTGACATTCAATCAAAATTAAGCATAGCTATTATTTTCTACCAGAGAAGAAGTTCTTTATGATATAATAACCTTGAATCAAATTAAGGCTCTGCAGAATTGTCTTCTGACTAAAGGCAGCCTTGAAGGAATATAAGAAACCATGGTTAAGGATCCCTGATTCAAGATCCCAGCAAATAAATAGAGAGCTTTTCTCTAACAAAGCTCTCTAGTCCTGCAGGAAACACTGAATTAATTAATTAATTAATTAATTGTATGCTAAATACATTTTCCTTGTCTGCTTCCAATACACATGGAAGACCCAAGTAATATAGTATGTTTAATACAGCCATATCATAAGAACACCGTATTAACAATGTGTTCTTCCATATAATGCTAGTGGATCAGCATTGGTACCCAAGTAATTTGGGAAAGTAATGAATTGCATTATATCAGCACATCAAAGGGACATGACCCTTTATTTTAATTTATCTGTTAAACCTTTAATTAAAAAGGAATATGTTTAAATTAATGTTAATGAACATGAATTAAAAATGGAAGGCTGAGCTTAATGAGCTATTATATTGATCCACTTGCTCACAGACATTTCTGTTTTTCAAGAGAACCACTTACTCAATATTTTTGACAATTAGCATGTGAAAGTATTTTTCAAGATCATATCTCACTCTGGATTTAATTCGAAATGTTGTCTGGATCATCGCGGAAGTGCATATG
Organism: Naja naja; assembly: GCA_009733165.1. NCBI lineage: Eukaryota > Metazoa > Chordata > Lepidosauria > Squamata > Elapidae > Naja > Naja naja. The sequence goes on from CM019148.1 coordinate 106,942,865, forward strand.
TGGTTAGATGGACTGGAAGTGACTTCTCTGTTTGAGGGCAGAGTTGTTTAAATGATATAATCTCCCTCGTGTCCCATAAGTCAGTCTATTCTCTGAAATGTGGAAATGGGAGCATTATTCATCATCTCTACCACATTAATTTAAATGGCTATTGGTACATGAAACAAGAAGAAACAGCCATGTTTCTTGGCCTGGCACAGCTCATATGTGCACACAGAGGAATTTAAAAATCTTAGAGGGATATGATACATGAAACTATATCAATAAAGCCAATTTGTGAAGCATAATGTTCTTTTTCATTTCTGGAAGATTACCTCTTGTAATTTGGTTGTAGTTTGAGATTAACCCTGCCATCCTAAATGTAAACATCAGGAAATCGATTCCTTTCAAACTTCTTTGATGATACTCGAGCACAAAGACATTTGGGCACATTTTTTTTTAATTTAGGTATGTTTCTCTACATTGTATGTGGATGAGGATTTGTTGTCCTGGGTAATTTTTTTTATCTTTGTGATTTTTAAATACAACTGCTTTGGTTTATGCTTTAAGAAAAGCAAGGCAGAAAGAATCTTCTTTTTCTCTTTTCAATAAATCAGAAGACATGGAGTTGTATATACTTTTAGATTGGGACAACTACCTTCTATTTCAGAATTCAGCAGGTTTTGTTCCTATAGATCAGAACTGTCAAATTCACGGCCTGCGGGCTGGATGCATCACATGCTGGTCCCTTCCTCACCTGGTTTAGCGAATGGGGGGGGAAGTCCTAATATATCATGTGATTATACCATGATGATGCAAGTTTGACACCCCTGGTATAGATTAGGGTGAATATAATTTGTTTATCTAGAAAAAGTGAAATATTTTTTAAAGGAACTGATCATTAGAGATTATAAAGCATAGTAGAATCCTCAGATGGGAAAATTTTAGAGTGTAGCATTTGTTGACTTTGTAAAGATGTAATTTAATTAATTAAACTATGCCAAAGGTCTCTTTTAAAGTCTTGAATCAAAACACAACCAGCACAGTTTAACCCTAGACATCAGCAAGGAAGAAAAGAAAAAAACACAATTTTCTTTCATGAAGAATACCTTTTATATCAGATCAGAAACTTAAACTTTCTCCTTGAAATTATCACAAACACACAATTTATTTTGGAAGGGAACGGTCTACTCATTTTTGTTTTTTAAATTGAGAAATCTTAAGCATTCCAGATGCATTCTGCCTTGTCCATTTGATTTAGTGCTGGTATTGACTATCTCTTGCACATTATTTAGCACTATTGTATGAAGTTTGCCGTTGAGCATCTGGTGTTTGCATATGAAGAATACATCTCTAGACTATTATTATGTTGCTATTTTTATTTTTCTTCTTGTGTGGTGGGTTTTTTGAAACCTTGGGTTCCCTAGGCAAAGGCAGTTATGGCTGATAAAAACTGCAGTTTTTCAACATTTGGAGAAAAGCAAAAATTTGCAAATGGAGTAGGTTACTTTTTTTCATTCAGTTGTGTCTGATTCTTGGACTGTCTGGACAAGTCCCTGCAGTTTTCAAAAGTGCCATTGTATCCCTGCTAAGGCTGAGAAAAAACAGCCAACTCAAGGTCACCCAGCTGATTTTGTGCATAAGGCGGGAATAGAAGTCATGGTTTCCTGGTTTTTAGTTTGATGCCTTAACCATTACACCAAACTGGGTCCCTAAATAGAGTAATAAATGTTGCTAAACAATCTGAAAAAAATAGTGCAGACCTCAAAGATAATATCTGAGCAAGTTTCAACATAACTTCTCCAGTTTACCTTACTTGATTTTGGTCTAAGAAACTATGCTTGGCACCTATCCCACTTCTGGTTCTAAACTCACCATTATACCACCCCTACAATAAATTCCTTTCCAATAGGAAATTCCTTTTCCTATTGTCTTTCCCTCCCACTGATTTTGCACTTCTCTTCTCAGCATCTGGTGTTCCATTTATGACTCCAGAAAATCCCTTTATCTTCTCCTGTAACACCACAACCACTGACTTCTCATATAATGCAACTACCTTCCGTAATATGTTACCTAAAAGGCACTGCTAATGGAGCTCACTCTCCTCAAAATCTCTATTGTTCTTTGAGGAGCCAGTAAGCTTGATTTCCCCCTGTATACAGTTGAGTTCAGTGTGGTTTCTTAAAATTCATTGTCCATATCCTATCCCATCCTATACTCTCATCTACTCATCACTTACATCTCCAAAAGAACAAATACAGAACCAATAAATACCCATCTCTCACCAGCCACATTATTAGTCATTTCCCATTGGTGCAATCTTTAAAAAAAATGGCCCAAACACAGCAAGGCAGAAGTTATACTATCTTGGGAGCAGAAATAAGACAGTAACTTGCAAAATCCAAGAACTAAGATTGAGGATTGAGAACAGTTAGATCCACTATCAGTCATTCATCTTTGCTGGATGATTTTAGGTCAGTCAGTATTTCCCAAGAAGATTGTCTCAACACATTATTTATTTATTTTTTATTTGATTTGATTTGTCAATCGCTTACAAGATAATGGGTATAAGTATAAACATGAGTAAGAATACAGGAAATAGGTACAAATAAATGGGGACAATAGGACAGGGACTGGAGGCACGATGGTGTACTTATGCACCCCCTTACAGACCTCTTAGGAATGGAGTGAAATCAATAGTGGATAGTTTGAGGTTAAAGGAGTGGGGGTTTGAGGATGTAACAACAGAGTCAGGTAGTGCATTCCAGACATTGACCACTGTTGCTGATGTTGTACTTTCTGCAATCAAGTTTGGAATGGTTAACATTTAGTTTGTATCTGTTGTGTGCTCTTGTATTGTTGCAGTTGAAGCTGAAGTAGTCATTGACTGGTACGACATTGCAGCAGATAATTTTGTGTACTATGCTTAAGTCCAAATGTAGGCGGCGTAGTTCAAGATTGTCCAAGCCCAAAATTTCAAGCCTGGTGATATAGGGTATTCTGTTGCTGTATTTGAGTATTGGTCTAGCAAAGGTTTTGAATGCCCTAGTTAGCAATTCAATATTTCCAGAGGAGAAGCTTCGTAAGATTAGATTTACAACTCTTAATGCCTTTTTGGCAATTCTGTTACATTGAGCTCTAGCTAGATCATTAGATATGAGTACTCTGAGGTCCTTGACAGAGTGAGGGTCATCAACGAGGTCATATCTGCCTAGCTTGTATTTGGTGAACTGATTTTTTTTACCAATGTGTAGGACAGAGCATTTGTTGGTCAAGATTTGGAGTTGCCAAATGTTTGACCATTCAGACACGTAATCAAGGTCACTCTGAAGAACAGTAGCATTGTTGGTGGTGTTGAATAATTTTACATCATCCGTAAAGAGCATGTAGTTGCTTATAAGGTGATTGCAAAGGTCATTTATATAGAGTATAAAGAGTGTGGGTCCTAAAACGCTGCCTTGGGGGACACCACAGTTGACTGGAGCAGGGTTTAATATAGTGCTCCCTATTTTTACTATTTGTTGCCTGTTTGACAGGAATGCAGTAATCCACTTATGAAGGGATACAGAAATGCCAAAAGAGTTTAGTTTTAACAGTAGTTTGTCATGTACCACTGAATCAAAGGCTTTGCAGAAGTCTATGTAAATTGTGTCTATTGCTTTACCTTGGTCGAGTAGAGTAGTGCATATGTTTTTACAGTGTAGGAGTTGTAGGTTGCAGGACAATTTTTTCCTGAAACCAAATTGTTTTTGGGAGAGTAGGTTGTTTGACTCTAAGTGGAGGGTGATGAATTGGTTAATGATTGATTCCATGACTTTGCACATGACACAACACAGTGAGATTGGTCTGTAGTTTTCAACCAGGCTTTGTGCTTCTTGACTTAAAATAGAGGAAGATCCCCATGCCTTTCCTAAACTCTCAAAGAAAAAGTAGCATGTAAATCTAACAAAATCCTCCCACTTCTACCATGTAAACAGTTTAATAGCTTCATTTTATGAATATTATTGTTAAGGTGTTGGTCACAACAGTCTAGTTAGGCAGAAATCTCTTTTCTAATGAAGCTTTAGCCCAGAATTTTTATCAAGGAGGAGGAGGGGGAGCAGGAGGAGGAGGAGGAGAAAAAGAGAAGGAGATCTCTATTCAATTATTTTGCAATAATTCAAAGAAGAAAGCTACTTAGACATTCAGATAAATCTCAGCAATATAAAGTTAATGATTTACTAATGAAACCAAAATATAAATCTCATTTATTAGTGCATTTGAAGCACAATTCTAATAAATACAAATTAAGTTGAGTTAAATTAATAATACACCCTGTTTGTTTGTTGTAAAAATATACATCAAAAATTACCTCCTGCAAATATGCATGCCTGGGAATTCACAGTAATGAGTCTCCCTTTAATTTATCCCCAAGGGCCAAATTTGCTTAAGTAAGAAATTAATACAGTAATCTAAATATCAAAACAAAAGCTAAATCTTTGCAAAGCACCAGGAAGGGAAGCTCTCTGGCTCAAAACCAAAGTAAATAAGAAAATGAAAGATATTCTCTAGGGAGAAGGAAACTTGGTACATAAAAGGTAAAATCTCCTTTAATAGAACTCCTGGATACTTCATGGACTGTAGCTTTCTTGGCAGCAGTTTGGAAGTGGCTGTAAACCTGTAGTTTTCTGATGGACCCTGATTTTGGTACAAGCCCAGTCCTGCTTTACTTTACAGACCAGTTAAGGACTGATCTGCCCTATAACAATATAACACTGATGAGCTATTCAAAGAAGCATTAAAACTATTGCTGCAATTTTAAATAAGGTGTAGCTGATCACAATGTGAAGATAGGTAGTCCTCAGTTAACAATGGCAATTGGGATCAAAATGTCCATCTCTAAGCAACAGTCATGAAACAGGATATTATGTGTCCGTACTGCTTAGCAATGGAAATGGCAGCATTTCTGTTTGTTAAGCAAATCATTGTGGATCATTAAGTAAAGACTGTGGTCTGTAACTGTGGTCATCATTTGCAACCTCCTGCAGATTTCCCCATTGATTGAGGGATGCTGCACCCATCATAGGTATGAGTATCAGTCATTACTATCACTTGTTCAGTACAATTATAAATTTGAACAGTCACTGAATTGTTGTGAAATGAAGACTACCTGTAATAACTTTCCAGTTATTGAAATGGAATGACTCTTTGAGATGACTGTCAAGATCAAAAGCACTTGCCTTAATGGAGAACACACACTAGCTCACCTAAAAGCTGCACCCAAGAGGACTGGAGGGAGTGTTCTGCTTATTAATATTTGGATGACATAAAGCAGACAGATCAACTCCACAAAGCGTCAATACAAAGTTTTTTTATTGGTTCATCAGGTATCCTGTCAACTCACATTTATGACAAGGTTCTTCTTAATGTCTGATCCTTTTGCATATCTGAATTGTGGTGTAGAAAGATATTAAACTCTCATCCCCATGATGATGATTGTAGTGACTGCATGGTAAAGGGTTCAGGCTAGAGTAAGGGAGCCTCCCCCAACCCAACAAGGGTCAATTTAGTGACCAATCAGGATTACAGATGTGACCACATGACGTGGACTACATTCCCAGGGTACCTTAACTACATTTACCATGATGCATTCCCTTAAGGGAACAGCTCTCAAATCCTAACTAACTATCCCAAATCCCATTAACTCTAAACTGTCTGGACAGCACAGGGAGCCCACTTGCTTTGTAAAGGGAAGAATGTGCATACACATGTCTATGAAGACCAGTTAATGTGTTTGCCCTGAAAGGATGGGAAACAAGACTGGGAAACCCATTGTTTATGAAATTCTGCAAAGCAAGACTCCAATCAACTAATTCAATCCCCTCAAACAGGTTTTCTTTAGAAAACTAAAACTAGATTATTTTCAGATTAGCTTTTCCTTGTAGGCCAGCTAATGCATTAATCAACATGCTACTTGCTGTGTGTGCCTTCTGTTGACAAAGTTTTCTTCTCACTGCTGATTCCTTCTGCTCTCATCTGAATCTAAGACATGGTGTGGGCAGATCTAATGGCATATTGTCTGAAAACTAAGAAAGGCACAGAATGATTTAGGTTTAAGAGTTTAAATAACCCTCCAGAATAAGAAATAACCCTATAAATAAATTTCCCAATTCTTGGCTCTGCTATAGTCCCATATTATGCAGTCTTTTTTCTCAACTGTAGCTTCTTCTCCTCAGACTTATAAAAACTGTAACAATATATATTATGAATTCTGAGGGTTTAAAAACATACATGTATTAGTATAGGTTAAATAAACAATTGGTACATTTTAAATACACTATTCCTCTGATCTGCTTTTATCCTTACTAATGACATTTATTTTCTGATTTTCTTTGGCAAGGTTTAAAATGCTATTGCAAAGTTCCTTTCATATACAAAATAGCCTGGTGAATTGTGGGACTCCTGACTGAGTGCAGGTGGACAGTCTGATCATTACACAAGCTTGCTTCTTAAGCAATTCTTTCTGACATGATTTTTTAAACCCTTACAATAACTTGCAAGTTAAGTTACATTACAATCACCATACAATAGTTGAGGGATGTTTTTATACATTGCAACTCCAGCAATAATTTGAAAGGAAAAACTATTAATTCTAACTATAATTTAATGCATCTATGGACGGCAAGATGTTATACAATTATATTCCTCCAGTGGGGTTTTCATTCCTCCCAGCAGAGCAATTATTTATTCTGCTTTATATTGGGAAGGTTAAAGGGAGAGGAGAAGAGAGGGTCTTCTTATGGAACATGGGAAAATGGCAGAACTCTTTGAAACCCTGTGCAATTATAAGTACCTTGAACAAGAAGTTCTTAATTCTAGGGAACTTAGAGCCTTAAAGTGAAATTCATGCTGATCAAAGGATTGCGCTCAGCAGCACACACAACTGGCAATTTCAGGTAAACCTGAAGGTAGGTAATCTGTGATGAATTTTGTCCAAAGCACATAATACCCCAGCATGTACGGCTGTATCAAGCAGGCTCAGCTACCATGTGGCATGATATAAAAAGGTTCCAACTTGGTGGTAATAGGATGTCAGCTAAGACTGCAGTATTTATTGTATTATGTCTTTGGGAAGATTAAATGTGAATCCACTGGGTGTGTGCAAAAGGAAGCATATCTTGTAAACAAAATGTTATTCGAAAACCCAGTTTAGCTTTCATATATCCTTTTCTGCTCTGCACAAATACTTCAGTGGTTTAAAGCAGATGATTTGAATTTAGCTTTTCTGCCTTTCCTGTTGAGAATTCCAGTAGGTGACAAAGCACAAGCTAAGATTTTCAAATTAGAGTTCAGGCTCACCTTTGGCAGTTTTAATCTCGTGATGTAGCAAAAGCAGATTAATTTAACAGCATCTTTTTTTTATTCAGTACAGATTTGTTGCCATTAAGTTCATTAGACAAAAAAAGTCATTTTGAAAGAGGAGACATGACTAAACAATGCATCCATCAATATACTGGAAAACTGCACAGCTAGTGACCCACAACATGTAGAAACTGCAACAGCTCCATCAAATGATACCTAATTTCCACAAGTGTGTTATGTGTGGGTGGGTGTATATACACATACATATACACACTCAGCAAACACTCAAGGTGAATTGCTACGTTTATATGAAAAGGTCAACTGGCTTTGTTCTAATTATATTTTTGTGCATTGGTTGGCCTTATTTTAAAGATTTGTCTACCTTTTCACACTAACTCATTAAATGTAACCCATTGCCAAAAAAATAGATCAGTTGCAAAATAAAAAAGCACAATCACAATAAGCTACAGTTGCAAACTGCTACTCTTTCCTCCTTTTACTCAGCCACAGGAACACCTGAAAAGTTCAGGCTCATTCCAAGAACTAGGTCATTTTATTATACAATCACAAGTCTTTTGCTTCCAACAGTTTTGGCCAGTCCATAAAGGGCAGAGAGGGGGTGATTTTAAAACAGGGACTGGGAATTAGGCAGAGGCCCCTGTGGAAACTTGAAACTCATAGCGTGTCACAAGTTTGCAATGTGAGTAATTGTGGGGAGGTTGGGAAATGCACCTAACAAAAAAGAGAGAAAAGGCAAGTGCAGTGGCAATTTTTTTAAAAAAAGGTAACTTAGGCCAGGTACCAAAAAACCTGTGAAGCATTTCAATTACTGACTTATTTTATTATTTATTTATTTATTCGACTTGTATGCCGCCCCCTCTCCGAAAGGACTCGGGGCGGCTCACAGCTAAAATTACAACAATAAATAAATTACCTAAAAACATATTAAACAATTACAAGCCAAATTAGAATTAAAAACCCCAAGGTTAAAACACTCAAACCCCTAGAGGGTCAGCACAGCCCGGATTGTAAAAATAGCCAGGTCTTTAAATCGTGGCAGAAGGTGCGGAGGTCGGGAGCCAGCCGGAGCTCCGGCGGAAGAAGATTCCATAAAGTGGGAGCCGCCACAGAATAGGCCCTCCCCCGGGTCGCCGCCATGCAACATTGAGTCACAGACGGCACCCTGAGGAGACCCTGTCTGTGCGCCCATACAGGGAGGAGTCGTTCTTGTAAATATCCTGGACCCATGCCATGTAGGACTTTGAATGTTAACACCAAATGGGGTAGAGACTTAATGATCTAACTAGAAATGATTGTGGGACATTTCTCTTAAGTTTCCAATATTCAGAATTTACACAAGAATACCATTAAAAGATACATTATGTGAAATCTGGATGGCTCTTGTTTCCTTGATCTTCCTTAGCAGTGTAGAGCTGGACACACAAGATAGGATAATCTTCCCTATTAACTGGCCTATGTCCAAATATTGCCTGCAGTGGAAAAAGCTTTTTGTAATGACCAGACAATTGTTCCATTTAAAGTTGCAATACTAGCAACTTAAAAATAAAAAGAAATGCTACTTCAGAAAGTTTTAGACCATGCTATGTTTCACCATCCAAGCAAAACTCTTTGAATATGTTTTCCTTATGCCTTAAGGGTGCTTGCAAAGCCTCTCCTGAATATATTTTGATATTAGTTGATAAGAATGGAAATAGTTAGCCTCAGTTCTCCTCTTCCTGAATTGAATGTCCAATGAGTGGGCTTTGGTGCTGTCTGAGGTTCTTTGGTTGGCTTATCTGGCAGTTTCTTGACTGGGGTAGAGAACCTCTAAGACCACCCCCACCAACACTGACAGGGCAAGCCATTAGAATATAAACTGAGAGCAAACCCCACTCCTTACTAGCACTGATGATGTTATCTAATTTGGGTAATGAAAGATCTATAAGAAAACATTCAAGCTCAGAGAACATGAAAGATCCCTCATTCCAACCTGAGCTACAAATATTATCCGTTACGAGTGCCCAGGACTCAGGAATATGCACCTCACCCTGCCAATCTTTATGCTCACAGGTGGGCTGTATTAAAAATATGAAATACTATTAATACAATCCCCTGCATGGATTGCCCCCGTGACTTTGCAGGACAGACGGGGAGGAAGCTAGCCACCAGATTGCAAGAAAACAAGAGAGCAGTCAGATGAGGAGACCTGACATCATTAGTAGCCTCACGTTGCAATAAACAAGGGGACACATTCATTTTGCAGCTACCAAGATTGTTGGACAAGCTAGCACAAAAACAACCAGGGAAGTGATTGAAGCCTGGGAAACACCACCAGCATATCAAGTATTTAGATGTTGAGGACTGGGCAGCACAAGCAAATGACAGGTAATGACTTAAAAGCCAGCCATCAGCACACCCCAATTAATACCTAAAAAGCCAATTTACAACAGGCGCTAAGAATTCCACACACAGAACAGCACATACACTGCTAGAGAAAAGTTCCCTGAAGATGGGCTCCAGCAAGTGTCCGAAAGCTTAGAATACAAAACCTCTGGTCCTGGTGACTGACCCAGATTGGATCCTGCAATACTATTATAAGCTACAATTTCTCTAGTCTAGATAATCCTTATGCAGCATCATTTTCTTATGGCAATGGGCAAGGATGTTTGACTGTAATCTCTTTTTCAGCTGCCAGCTGTAAAGATTTTGGCTTTGAACTGACCCATAGGAGCATGAGGGTGGGTTTAAGAAGGGTGGCAGAAATTGAAAGAAGGTCCATGAAGGAGCAAAAAAAAAAGATGTTACAAGATATAGCATGGTTCCAATGGAGTCATTAATTATGGAACTTCACCATCATTACTTTGATGAGGTCCTAGAGAGGGCAGCCAGAATAGCACTATCTCCAAAGAAGTTACAAATAATGCGAGATGAGCCTGAGAACAGGCAAAATTTAGGTCCTGGAAAATATAGCATTTTCCACAATGATTCTATATCTTTTAGAATTCCTTGCCAAAAGAGGTGTGTGGAAATTATGAAAATCTAATCATATTCAAACTGTTCTCTTTTAAAATGCTATGCACAGCAAACCACCTTGAATGGTGATCAAGAAAACGACATGGGATTGTCTATGTCATAACCAGGAGCTGAGTTCTATTTGAGATAATATTTACTGAATTTCAGTTTCATTTATTAAAATGTGTCTATTTAAAGTTAGGGAGGTGGAGGCATTCATTTTAATTCAATTCTTGCATAAAACATCTTGGGTGGTCTTTGTCTACCTAACTTAACTATAACCTTGGGATCAAGCTCTCCCAAGGTCCTCTATAAAAGGTAATTGAAACTGTAAATTTGAAGATTACAGGATGAAGAAAATGCTCCTGTACTGAAATGCACTGCAGTCTGCTTCATGCTATGGTATAAAAGTTAGAGGAAGAGTGTATAATCAAAGAAAACTGCGGGAGATCCTAATTAAGAAGGAAGTGGAGTTCTCAAACAGCTAAATGAAAGACCTCCTAGAATAATTCATGACTAGTTCTGATAGACCTAATTTACACAATCAAATGGGAGACAGGAACATAATCGGAATGAGTGGAACATGAAGAATAAATGCATAGAGAAAGGATCAGTGGTGGGATTCAATTTTTTTTACTACCAGTTCCCTGGATGTGGCTTGGTGGCATGGCAGGGGAAGGATACCGTAAAATCTCCAATCAGAGGTGGTATTTGCTTAACAAACTACTCAAAATTTCTGCTACTGGTTCTCCAGAACTGGTCAGAACCTGCTGAATACCACCTCTGGAAAAGATGGATGAAAAACTATTAAAAATTAAGGTCATGTGGTAAGATCACCAGGTATGAAAGTTAAAGGTAACAACAACAACAACAACAAAAGCCAATAATGACAACTTTTCTATACAAATGCTAATCAATGCTAAATTTTATTAGAGGATATATTCAATTTTTCTCTATATCTTACATTTGAGGAAGGATTCTTCATAGTTCAAACTGAAAAATATTATTTTCCTTTTAACAATAAATACATACATTAATTCAGAAGATTTTAAACGTTAAAGTACAAGTGAAATCAAGAAACTTTACTTTTGAAACTAATGGACAGGAAACTAATCATGGAACATTGTTTTAGGTATGACAACTGCAGCAAGACTGTTATGTGCTCAAAAGTGGAAAGATTCAGCACTATCCACAATGAAGAAATGGTTGGTGAAGAAGATGGGACTTGTGGTGATGACTAAATTAATCTCTGATATGAGAAAAAACAACATCTACATTTATGACTGACTGGGAACCCTTTATAGACTTTTTTTGCATAGAATAGAAAAATGTGCTTTTCACATGTGGTGATCATGGGGAAAAAGAGGGAACTTTCTTTTGTAATCATACAGGTGAAACTTGAAAAATTAGAATATCATGCAAAAGTTCATTTATTTCAGAATTGCAACTTAAAAGGTGAAACTAATATATGAGATAGATTCATTACATACAAAGCAAGATAGTTCAAGCCATGATTTGCCATAATTATGATGATTATGGCTTACAGCTCATGAAAACTACAAATCCACAATCTCAGAAAATTAGAATATTACATGCAATCAATAAAACAAGGATTGTACATAGAATATCGGACCTCTGAAAAGTATAAGCATGCATATGTACTCAGTACTTGGTTTGGGCCCCTTTTGCAGCAATTATTGCCTCAATGCGGCGTGGCATGGAAGCTATCAGCCTGTGGCACTGCTGAGGTGTTATGGAAGACCAGGATGCTTCAATAGCGGCCTTCAGCTCTTCTGCATTGTTTGGTCTCATGTTTCTCATCTTTCTCTTGGCAATGCCCCATAGCTTCTCTATGGGGTTCAGATCAGGCGAGTTTGTTGGCCAATCAAGCACAGTAATCCCACGGTCATTGAACCAAGTTTTGGTGCTTTTGGCAGTGTGGGCAGGTGCCAAGTCCTGCTGGAAAATGAAGTCAGCATCCCCATAAAGCTCGTGTGCGAAAGGAAGCATGAAGTGCTCCAAAATCTCCTGATAGACAGCTGCATTGACCCTGGACTTAATGAAGCACAGTGGACCAACACCAGCAGATGACCAAATCAACACAGACTGTGGAAACTTCACACTGGACTTCAAGCATCTTGCAGTGTGTGCCTCTCCATTCTTCCTCCATACTCTTTGTCCTTGGTTTCCAAATAAGATGCAAAAGTTGCTCTCATCAGAAAAGAGGACTTTGGACCACTGAGCAAAAGACCAGGTCTATTTTTCTTTAGCCCAGTTAAGACGCTTCTGACATTGTTTGTTGTTCAGGAGCGGCTTGACAAGAGGAATACGACATTTGAAGCCCATGTCCAGGATCTGTCTGTGTGTGGTGGCTCTTGATGCACTGATTCCAGCCTCATTCCACTCCTTGTGAAAGTCCCCGACACTTTTGAATGGCCTTTCCTGACAATCCTCTCCTGGCAGTGGTCATCCCTGCTGCTTGTGCACCGTTTTCTTCCACACTTTTCCCTTCCACATAACTTTCTATTAATGTGCTTTGATACAGCACTTTGGGAACATCCAACTTCTTTTGCAATTACCTTTTGAGGCTTTCCCTCCTTTTGGAGGGTGTCAATGATGGTTTTCTGCACAATTGTCAAGTCAGCAGTCTTTTCCATGATTGTGATTCCTACTGAACCAGACTGAGAGACCATTTAAAGGCTCAGGAACCCTTTGCAGGTGTTATGGCTTAATTAGCTGATTAGAGTGGGACACTTTGAGCCTAGAATATTGCACCTTTTCACAATATTCTAATTTTCTGAGATTGTGGATTTGGGGTTTTCATGAGCTGTAAGCCATAAACATCACAATTATGACAAATTTATTTATTTTTTGGACTTGTATGCTGCCCCATCTCCGAAGATTCGGGGCGGCTCACAACTAAAAACAGCAACAATAAATAATTAAAAAGAGATTAAACCAATTCACAAGCCCAAAAAGTTACAAAACTAAAATTTACAGTAATGGAAATAATTAAAAAACCCATCCCCCCCAGGGAAGGGTCACAGCCCCGGATTGGTCGAACAACCAGGTCTTCAGATCATGGCGGAAGGTGCGGAGGTCAGGGGCCAGGGGGAGCCCCAGGGGGAGTTGGTTCCAGAGGTCAGGGGCCGTGACAGAATAGGCTCGTCGCTGGGGGACCGCCAGCCGGCATTGACCTGCTGGCGGGACCCTATGGAGTCCTTGCCTATGTGCTCGCAGAGGGCGGTTGGCACTTGATATCGGCAGGAGCCGCTCCCTTAAATATTGAGGACCCATGTCATGAAGGACTTTGTATGTTAAAACTAAAACCTTGAATCTCACCTGGAGTGCAACAAATCACGGCTTGAACTATCTTGCTTTGCATGTAATGAGTCTATCTCATATATTAGTTTCACCTTTTAAGTTGCATTACTGAAATAAATGAACTTTTGCACAATATTCTATTTTTTGAGTTTCACCTGCAGAAATGATTATATTTATATTTGCTGCAAATGACATTAAAGAAGTCCTTCCTTCTTTTTATTTTTTCCTTCTGTACTTTTGCTTTTTTCCTTTCTTTATTGCTTTACTCTTTATTACTTTGTGTTAGTTTTTATGTTTGTAAAACTTTTAATAAAAAAATTATATTAAAAAAGCAATTGCTTAGAATTCATGCTTTGATGCTCCAAGAAATATTTATGTTGTATATTATATTTCATAGTCAAACACCAGTTATCATAATTAGTTTGTTTTTCATATGGATGTTTTATTCTCACATTTTTTTATTTGGTTTTCCACTGTACAAAATTGCACAGAAAAAATGCCTTGCAAGTAACAACAAATAACCATGATTAATCTCTCCCAATCATGTTAAATTAGGTTAATGTGAACAGATACAACCCAACTGTATTCTGTGTTTGGCATAACTAAATCCTATACCTTAATATTAGATATTTCTGATTGTTTGTCATAAAGCTGGTAAGAACTACATGAAATATAATAGTAGTATTTACCATGTTTCTCCTACACATGAGAGGTGGTATTCAGCATGTTCTGACCAGTTCTGGAGAACTGGTAGCAGAAATTTTGAGTAATTTGGAGAACCGGCAAGTACCACCTCTGACTGGCCCCACCCCCCTCTATTCTCTGCCTCCCGAGTCCCAGCTGATCAGCTGGGTCTTCTTTTGTTGCCCTGCACAGGGGAATGGAGCTGGAAAGCAGGTTAGTGGGACGGAGAGGGAATGGGATTTTGCACTATCCTTCCCCTAGGAGTGGGGAGGAAATGGAGATTTCCTTCCCCTGCCACACCCACCAAGCCATGCCCATCAAGCCACACCATGCCACACCCACCAAGCCACACCCACAGAACCATTAGTGAAAAAAATTGAATCCCACCACTGCTACACATGGCTGTGTTCTCAATGGCTAATTTAGCCTGGGATTAACTTTTGGGAAAAACTTAATTGTATAGTCTGGCAGTGCATGAACACAGATCCTCTATCAAAACACAAGACAGCAGGAAAACCACTTCCTCCCCTTTTAGAAAAGATTGGGGAGAAAATCCATAGTGGGCTATATGGAATGGAATGGAATGGAATGGAACGGAACGGAACAGAACAGAATAGAATAACAGAGTTGGAAGGGACCTTGGAGGTCTTCTAGTCCAACCCCTGCTCAGGCAGGGAATCTTATACAATTTCAGGTTATCCAATCTCTTTTTAAAAACTTCCCGTGTTGGAGCATTCACAACTTCTGGAGGCAAGTTGTTCCACTGATTAATTGTTCTAACTGTCAGGAAAATGATGGAGTTAATGCCAGTATGGGTGTAGTTTGGGGGAGGGAAGGGTGTTTCTGCACTTCTATTTTTTTCTTTTATCTTTCACTTTGCATTTCTGTTTATCTCTTTAAATGTTAAGTGTTACTAAAATTACTATTAAAAACAAAACAAAAGCAGTGCAGAACATCCATTGGAAGCCACAATGATGTCATGCACAATTTGCATCAGTTGCCAAAAAAAATGACATCAGGTCATTCAATGTCATTTGGATAATAGTACCAAAATGTGGCTGATGTCCATCCCCCCACCCCATTCTCTTGCAAAGAAGCACAATGTAGAGCATTTTTTGTTCAGTGGCAATGATCGATATGCTTTCTAAAGAGAAGCAAGCTTTGGCTCTTGATTCGGAGGAATGCTTTATCTAGGAGACCTGATGCAAAGGAAACAACATTATAAGCAAATTACTGAGATAAATTCTATTGCTTTGCCTAATTTCATTTAAAAATCAGAAAAAGACCTGCCGCAAATCCTTTTCTAATTACAGTCTAAAGATTTACCAATATAATATGATTAGTGGCAAGATTGCCTTAGAGCTGGCATGCAGACTGTTCCACTATTCAGGCAAGTTGACTGCAGTCATTGTGATTTCAGATCCCTGCTATAACATCATTTCTCACCCAAAATATTTCACTCCTGTTTAAGCGTGTTGTATTTGTTAAATATGGGTGGATTTTTTTAAAAAAGTTTCTAAATTAATTTTCCACCTCACATACTAAAAAATGAAAGGTAGAAAATAGCTCCTAAATTTGGCGGGAGCACGTTATAGTAAGGGGATCCAAGAAAGTGCAGCAATTTGACAGCAGTTTAAGGTGTTTTGTTGACACTTTAAAAATGTTGATCTGGAGCATTAAGACCCTGATGGAGGGTTATATTTTTATCATTTTTTCCCATGGGTTTTGGTGTGAGGATTTCTTTCATTTAAAGCACTCTTAGCCTCCTCAATCATATTTGTTTATCAAACTAATTTTGTTTATCGAACTAAATTTTGTTTATTGAACTAAATTTTGTTTATCGAACTAAATTTTGTTTATCGAACTAAATTTTGCACTACATTGGCAATCCATTGGCAATCTATTCAGCAGTTTGGGATTGTGGGTTTAAAAATCAGATCTGCATATTCAAAGAATAGAAACTTGTACATGTGGATTTTTTTTAAAAAAATCCTCCACTAGCTAGTAAAATACAAACGTAGTCACATAATTATATTAAGCTTGTTGTTAGTAAGCAAATATTTAATGCAGAAAAAGTGAATCCTATTTTAATTTGTGTGTGTCATGTCCAATAAAAATATATAAAGAAGCTTGCTGGTGAGTCCAAAACATCTTTTTTCCAAATTGATCAACTAGATAACTATGGGAAGGGAACAAGGAATGCTCTTAGAATCCTTCTGCTTGTTTAAATAAGTGATTGGGTTTGAAAAGCTCACGTGACAGGGGAGAATGCTTCTTAGAGAAGAGAAATAGAAGTACAGCATCTTAAGTTGGAATGACTGTTTTAACTTAACTCTACATGTCTTCCAAAGAAGCATCTGAATTTGAGGTCCTTGAAGAGTTGCAGGCAGACAATATATTCATGTCATCACACACTCTGAAGCAAACTTTTGGAATGAAATCTGAATATCTGTCCAGCCTTAATCATTAAGGTAAATCCCATTAAGCAAACTGGAATTTAAGCTTTCATTCTTGTCATGATTCTAAGAATTGAAGTTGTCTTTTGCATTTTTTTAAATTTGCTTGTTGACTGTGTTTTCCTTTAATAGAACAGCCATATGCTTAATGAGGACTGCAATCTGGTAGATTAAAAAATCCAGTCTCTCTCTCTCTCTCTCTCTCTCTCCCTCCCTCTCCCTCCCTCCCTCACACACACACACACACACACACACACACACACACAATAGGGTGCGGAAGCTCATTGAGTGAAGAAGGTTGGGAATAAAATAAGAAAAGAGAAACTTTTGTGCCTCTACTTGAGTTTCTGGGGAAAAAAAGATGAACAAAAATATAATCCAATGGCTAAATGTTAAACTCAGAAGGATTTACTTTTGAGTAGATGTTCTTGGACTGGTACAATTGCTCCTTTTGTCAGGGAAGATTCTTTGAATAGATGCTGACATCTGAAATAAGTGAAGATTTGAAGGAGCTGAAGTTCAGTTGAAATGTGCTTCACATTTCTAGCAAGATTTGAACAATAAAACAGCAGTTATACAGTCCACTTGAAGTTTGTGTTTTTGAAGTCTCATTAACATCCACAGGTGACATTTTAAGGCATGTGCTTGGCATTTCCTCTGAAATGATTGGACTTTAAGAAGTTATCATATTTGGCTTGACTAGAATGTGGTTCTTCACCAAGTGTGCATGTTTTTTTAGTTTTTGATGCAAAAACTCATACAAAAGGTTGCAAAAAGTTTATTGAAAAATCATAATATTAAAAAGTTCTCTCTCTCTCTCTCTCTCACACACACACACACACACACACACTTTCACTCTCAGTCTTATTTCCCCATTCTGTTCAACACTCCCCCTCCCCAATGCTTCCTATTCAGATCTCAGATATTGCAAATAGGAATAGAAAAGACTGCTTAAAATGCCTTTCTGTGCTCTTCATAGCAATGTGATTCAATGCACCTTGAAATCTGGCTTTGAAAACAACTGTGGCATTCCAGATATGTTAAGCCTCTAGCTGCATCCTAATACACATTTAATATTCTCCCATTTAATTAAAGTGCTATGCTATGCCCTGTTGTGTATTATAAGATTCCAAAATCCTATTGCTGGGTGGCCCTATGAAATGTTAGAATATGAAATTGGCTCATGCAAACAGGTTGCCTTTGAATTGGCCTGAAAAGAAAAAAAAATTGAGAAAGTAGAGGTGCCTTCCAGATGAGCTGGCAAAATTTATACATGAACACTGGTTGCTTCTCTCCCCCCAAGTTGTGCTTAGCAATCCTTTTAAAATATTCAATGATACAAACTCAGAAATTCAGGTGGTTCCAAATTAAATTCTTCAGCAAAGCTGGATGCATTTTTTTCCCTATCTCTTGTAATCACTGGCCCAAGCTAATATTATTTTTTTATTTCATCCTAAGGAAGGTGGACTCTGGGTGCAGTAACCACACACAATTAAAACATGTAGAATATAATCAACAGTTGTTCTAAAAGGGTATTTCCAAAGCACTGCTTGCTGGAACAGTGCTGCTTTGGTTTGTCCCTTTGAAATATCTGTGGAGTAAGGGCCACCCACACATCCAGGAGCAGAGTATTCCATAAAAGGGACTGGAAAGGTCCATTGAGAAGGTCTCACTGAAAAGTCCATTGCTTGAGGAACTTCAACAGCCCTCACTAAACAGCCAGACTGGACAGCCTGATACAATTTCTGCAAGGCATTGCTCAGTATAATTTGTATAATAGTTTATACTAGTAGAAAAATATCTGTCTTATGACAGCTCTATGGTATTTGAGAAAAGTTCTGGAAAAAGAAGTGGAACAATTCCACTTCACCAAGGAAGTTGTTTGTTATTGAATGAATGAATGAATTTGTTTCAGTATAAAATTAGACAAACTAAACATGGTTAACTTATATTAATTATACTGCACCAAAGATCACAATGTTTTCAGCAGACTTATTATAAAAAAAAAGTTTTGCAGTATTTTTGATATACCACTTGTGGATCACATCTACTTGTGTCATCAGATCCAGCAGGAGAGGACTGTTGCAGGTCTCATCTGCTAAAGACTTCCATCTGATGGGATTGAAACAATGTCCCATTTCTGTTGTGGGCCCCACCTTTGGAATCTCATCCCCTTCCAGGTGAGATTAGCCCCATACCTGTTAGTCTTTCAGAAGGCCTTATAAATGGAGATTAGCCTGTATAATGGTTATGTGGTGTTTAGATGGATGTTCTTTTATAGCAATAGCACTTAGACTTATATGCTGCTTTACAGTCCTCTCTAAGTGGTTTACAGAGTCAGCCTATTGCCCTCAACAATCTGGGTCCTCATTTTACCAACCTTTGAAGGTTGAGTCAACCTTGAGCCTGGTGAGATTCAAACTGCCAAATTGCAGGCAGCCAATAGTCAGCAGAGGTAGTCTGCATTACTGCATTCTAACCACTGTGCCACCACATATCTTTATCTTGCTTTTATTTTTTAAATTTTTAAATAGATATGATATGGTTTTAATTGTGGGGTCCTTGGTTTTAATTTTTAGTTGTAAGCCACTCAGAGGTGCATTCAATGGAATGGATGGCCATATAAACTTGTTAAATAAACAAATAAATGAATAGAATACCTGATTATGATCACACAACTCCCAATTCCTTAAGAGTAGTGGTATTGCTTGCTACCTCTCTAGTCTGAGTTAGGATAGGGTGGGCTCTACTGCCACTTTGATCAGCTGGCTAAAGGGTTGAGTGTAAAGTAATTGAACTCTAATTAAGGAATTTACTTTACATTAATTAACAAATTATAGTTTTATAGCTCTTTTGTTAACTTACATTACATTAGAATGCATTAGAAAATAATACCGGCAACTTAGACTTCATATGTAACTTAGCTATTTTTCTTAACTTTTCATATTTGAGTAGGGAGTGTTCTTCCTCTCATTAGTTTAGGCAAATTAATCAAGTAAAGGATTCACAAAGGCATTTTTCCTCCTTTGACAAGCCACAATATATATTGTTTCAGTTTGACAGGCAGTGTTTTATACTACATAATTTAGAACCAATTATTTAGGCTGCCTTTTCTATACTAAAAGCAGACATTTAGTTATATAATCTCCCTCCCCCCACCAAGAAATATTCCATTAAACTAAATTACTGGATAGAAATTGAAGCCTGTGGCTTTTGGAAATAGAATAAGAAGGGATACTTACATTTTAGAAGGAATAATAGGAAATCTGTGTAGAAAATATGTGAAATGAGAGACAGGCCTCAACTGAGCAGCATTTTTAAATAATATTTTTAGACATTTCTTTAGTTTACTTTATAACAAGCCCTTACGTTATGGAAAAGAGGTACTGTAAATGCCTAACACCATTGTAACACAAGTTCTAACTCTTTGTATGTATGTGCAATGTCATGATGACTGTAAAAAAAGGGGGGCAGAGTGGGTGCCATGCTGTTAGAAAAATGCTTTGCTCATTTGCCCCCTTGACACATCCCTTTGTCAGAACCCTCTGCCAGTCTATATTAGGGCCTTGAGAACTTGTTACAGAAATAAAATGGTGTGTTTCATCAAAATGACTCAGTAGTGGCATTACTGGGCATCTAATTCATGAGAGTCAATCTCATTCATTTTTATTGTCACCTGCCAAGATATCTTGGTCGTCTGTTATTAACAAATGAATAATGAAGTAAAAGGTTTATTCTAATAAAACTTCTTGATCACCATTAGAACTTGAGAATACATCAGCAGAGAAGAAAGAAAAGAAATAAAAACTTAAGGCCTTCATAATGAAAGGTGGTTTCCGCTCTCTCCATGGAATAAAAGAGCAGATATTAAACTTAAGCAAAAAAATGAAATTCAAAACTGAACCATGAAGATAAAAGAAGGGGACTGATCACAAACAGTTAGATGTGGCCAAAAAGAGAAATAAAGGATGGAAGAAACAGGAGGCTCAGCAGCTAAAGATCCTAACCAGAAGAGTCAAAATGATTTGTTGTGAGGGTACCAAGAAGGACAGAGATCAAGTGGCAAAAAAGACCAAGCAAATTCTCCACAGTGGTAGAAATCAAGGAGAGCTAGGGAGATGAGGATCCAGATACTATAGAGAAAATTTGCATAAAGATCTGTATATGTTAAGGAAAGAGGAATGCAAATGCTCCTGTTCTTTTCAAAAATTTGCTGTAAAATAAAAAGGAATTAAAAAGAAAAGAAACAGAAAAGAAAATCAAATGAATGAGTTTAAAAAGGGCAAATATATATCATCACATTAAAAGAAAACAGCTCAGCTTCTAACATATCATTTAGGCATGACCACACATGGAGCAATAACAATTCAGTCTTTTGATTATGTCACTAGAAAGTTGATTCTTAAACAGAGAACAAAGACATATCATTAATCCAAGACTTTAAAATAGGTGAAACTCTCTTTCCATTCAAAAAGAACAATGTTTTTAGCTAAGCCTTATGCTCAATAGGTTCATAATTATTCATGTAATGATAGATTCTAGACTTTTGGTATATAATTCAGAATGACATTCACATCTTTAAATCATACTACCTTTCCATAAATCATATTGATGAGCTTATTGAAATTCAATCAAAATAAGATAATGGGGCAAGAATTTGTATAATATATGTCCTCTATCATTTTATTTTCCAGCATAAAGTGGTTGATAGCTTACCTTTTTAAATATTTTTGAGATATTCAATGTGAAAGAACTCCTTTGCTGAATTAATTTCTTTACACTCAGAAGAAACTTACTTGATATTTTTCAGACCTTTAATCATTATTTTATTCATATATTTTAAAGTTCCTATAAACCCACTTTAACAATAGTGTTTAATTGTCTACAAAAACATTGTAGATTTGGAATCATCTCTAGAATTCATTTCAATGCTGATAGTACCTAGTGAGTTTTATATGCTGCTAATGCAATCCAACTGTGAAGTCAAAAGATTATTTCAATTGACTAGATTGGCATTAAACTGTTTTACACAATTATCTTGGAGTACCCAAAATAGTTTTAAAAATTGGCAGTTAGCTGATTTAAAGTATTAACACCCTATTAGCTGTGAATTTATAAAAATGAGGGAGATTTCCTTGCAATGTAGTTTGCCAGGTGAATAAGGATTAGAATTATACTTTTGTCCTGAGTCCTTTCACTGCAGCCTTTAACACCAGAAATATAGTAGAGTATTGATTGGAAAAAAGAACCAAACTCTGTTATGAAGCTGGGTGGTGACAGAGACACAATTCTTTTACAATTATGTCTACTAGGATTTTAGATTTGGTCACTTGAATTTTATAGAGAGATAGAAGACAAAATAATAAAGTTAATGATAAAGCTGAAAATCAGTAAAATTAAAGACCCGGCTATCACATTGTAATCACACTTTGTAGTCCTCGTTTAATGTCTAATTGCTTAGCGACCATTTGAAATTACAATGGAACCCCCAAAAGGTACTTATAAGCTGATACTCAAATTCTGATAGCTGTGAGAAAAAGAGTTGTAAAAATGGCTGCAGTCCGCTAGTAACTTGCTTAATGACTTCTATGACTTATCACCATAATTCCAGACTCAATTATGATTGTAAGTCAAAGATTACCTTTATCTTAGCTAAATGAAAACTTAAGTGTACTTGTGAAAAGGTATATCCACAGATCTGAGGAATCTGAATAAAACATGCAGGATCACATAACTCTTCAAAATTTAAGCACACACTTCCATTTATTTATTGAAGAGACAATAGAAAGCAATTTCGGTCAAGTTTTTCTAGAACAATCAAGCAGTTTCACATTCTCAATTCTTTGCTAATTTTGCTGCATTCTTTTGCAAGCAATTGTCACCTCCCAGAACAGAACCCTGTTTTAAATGGGTAAGAGGCAACCTTTTTTTTCTGCACACTTTTAGTTCAAAGTCATTTTAAGCATGAATCATAACTATACAATTAATATGTGCTTCTTTGGGATAGTAAATAACTAGAGTCCCTCCTCTTCAGCATGCTTTTTCATGTGGATCCAAAGAGTTCTTTTGTGCTATCTTCCTACTTCCATATGAACTAATATAACTCAGGTATATTAGTCTGTTTTAGGTTGTACTAAACTAACTTCTACAATCAGTTGCTAAGTCCCTGTGAACTGTCAAGCAACTGTATCAAGAAACAAAGATAGATTTTAATTCCTAAATTGGTATATTTTAATTTCCCATGCTAGATGTTTCAACCAACAAAGTGAAATTCTAGTGTTAATCTATGAGTATCTAATTATTTATCAAGGATAGTGTAATGTACAAATATATCCCTATTAATTTAGACTAATTGAATCTCTTTCTCTTTTCAATACCCACTGAATTCAAATAGTTTTCCCATCAGTACTCTTAGGAAGCATAAATAGCTGACTTAGCAAGTGGCTCCTTGAAGGAGGCGGTGGTGAGGCCCCTCCTCAAGAAGCCTGCCTTGGACCCAGCTGTTTTGAACAACTTTCATCCAGTCTCCAACCTTCACTTTGTGGTGAAGGTTGTTGAGAGCGTGGTGGCATGTCAGCTTCCGAGGTTTCTGAAGGAAGCTGGTTACCTAGATCTGTACCAATCGGGTTTCAGGCCTGGTACAGCACGGAGACAGCGTTGGTCACGCTGATGGATGATCTCTGGAGGGCTCAGGACAGGGGATATTCCTCCATCTTAGTCCTATTAGACCTCTCAGCAGCTTTTGATACCATCGACCATGGTATCCTGTTGCGACGCCTCGGGGGGTTGGGAGTGGGAGGCACCGTTCTTGGTGTTTCTCCTCTTACCTTTCGGGGCATTTGCAATCAGTGTTGGCAGGAGTGCAGAGGTCGGCTCCGCAGCCCCTCACTTGGGTGTGCCCCAGGGGTCGGTCCTCTCTCCCCTCCTGTTCAACATCTACATGAAACCACTGGGCGAGATCATCTGAGGTATCATCAGTATGCTGATGATACCCAGCTCTTCATCTCCACCCCAAACCAACTCAGTGATGCCCTCACCGTGATGTCTCGTTTCCTGGAAGCGGTGTAGATCTGGATGGGGAGGAACAGGCTCCAGCTCAACCCAGCCAAAACCGAGTGGCTATGCATACTGGCATCTCGGATGATCCAGGATGTTCCACCTCTAGACATGTGGGGAGAGGTGTTGCCCCCCATGGAAAAGATCCGCAACTTGGGTGTCTTCCTGGATACATGGCTAAGTTTGGAGGAGCAGGTAGGAGCCGTGACCAGAGGGGCATTCGCCCAGGTGCGCCTGGTGCACCAGTTGCACCCCTACCTGAACCGAGATGTGCTACACATGGTCACTCATGTGCTCATTATGTCCCAGATCGACTACTGTAATGCTCTCTATATGGGGCTGCCCTTGTGGACCATGCAGAGGCTTCAGCTGGTGCAGAATGCGGCTGCACGGGTTGTGATGGGGGTATCCCGATACTCCCATGTTACATCCCTCCTGCGCAAGTTGCATTGGTTGCCAGTTGCCCTCCGCATGAGATTCAAGGTGCTGGTACTTACCTATAAAGCCCTACATGGCTTAGGGCCGGGGTACCTGCAGGAACATCTCCTGCCAGCATTGAATACTCATCGCCCATTGCGCACTCACAGACTGGGCCTCCTTGGGGTACCGTCGGCCAAACAATGTCAGCTGGCAAGGGCGTTCTCTGTGGGGGTGCCCACTTTGTGGAATCAGTTTCCCCTGGAGCTACGATTGGCCCCTGACCTCCACTCCTTCCACCGCGGCCTAAAGACTTGGTTATTCGAACAAACTGGCCTGGACTGATGGGGGGGGGTAGTTTTAAATGTCATGTTGATTGGGTTTTAAATACTTTATCTGGTCTAATTAGTTTAATTATCTTTTAATTCTTTTAACTTTTGTATTGGGTGTTTTTATGTGAGCTGCCCTGAGTCCCTTGGGAGATAGGATGGCATATAAGACCAATAAATAAATAAAAGAATGGAGGAAATATGGAATATGATAGATCAGACAGGAAAGCTGGGTGTCTATTCAGGATGCAAGGAAGGGAAATTACACCTTTGAATTATTCAAGTATGAGTGGGGGATGGGGTGTCAGTATTTAGAAGTGTCTTCTCCTGTACAAGCATTTTGTACAGTCATTGGGCCCTGACAGATAATTGTCATTGAAAACATTCAGAAAAATATACTTGAGCACATCAAATGCATATGCTAGGATAAATACATCCCACTTCCCTGTATTCTTATGTACCTTTAAAAAGCCACCAACCCCTCCTTCCTGATACAAATCAAGGATCTTTGATGGCCCGTATAATCTATTTTTTATTTTTGGGCATTATAAATTCTTGTTGTTAAAGCACAGGAAGTGTGTGCTAAAAAAAGAAGCAGTAATTGTAATTCCTTCATGTCTCTTCACTTCACAAAATATTCATGCAGAGTATCCTATTATTATGAGCATGTAGGAAGTCACCCAGTACCACAACTAATATACTCATGAATCAAACTTGCCTCATTAAAATCAACACTCCTGTTTACTATAGGGAATCTTTGTAAATAAAATAAGATGGATGTTGGATGGGGGTTGTTTATTTGTTTTGGTATGTTACTGATTACATTAATAATTTTTCACGTGGATTGATAATATTTATACAATCCCACATCTCCAAACCATAATCCCTATGCAAAAAGCATATTTTGGGATCAGAGTTAACCAGTAATAAAATGGAAAAAAGGAAATAGTCACTTTCTGACTGTATAATCTTCTACTGCCAATGTGCAGTGTTAAAATGGCATGAAATACAATAATATTCCAAATGCATTTGGGGGAAGAATCCAATAAATAAAGGGGTGCTTTTTAAAATGAGGTATAAAGAGCATTAAAGATCCATTTAAGACCAGTCAGAAGACAATCTCTCTTGAGAACTAATTATGACAGAATTGACATAATTATAATTGTATAAGACCTGCAAAATTCATACCTTGCTAGGTTGTGTGAAAATGTCATTTGAATCCACAAGAAGAATAACAGAATAATAGAGTTTCAAGGGACTTAAAAGGTCTTCTAGTCTAACCCCCTACCCAAGCAGGAAACGCTATACCATTTCAGACAAATGGCTGTCCAATCTCTTCTTAAAAAACCTCCGGGGGGATGCCTCACTGGAGCTCTTGATGCAGGTGGTCCATACGGGGATCAAACCCGTGACCTTGGCGTACTTCAGGCAGGATTGGTGATGTAAAAATGAGATACTGAACATCCCTCAAAAATAGTCTTGTAGCCATCGTGACTGATTAAAAAAATACAGGGTCAAACCAAGTTAATGTGTCAATGGGAAACCACAAGAAAATTCCTGGATTCTAAACTAACAAGGGAAAGGTTCCCATTGTTCCCAAAATACTTGCAATCCGTGACTGCAATAACCCGGGGTCATACCCAATTTAAAAGAAACTCTGCTGTGTCATAGCTCTGGGGTCTGTATTATTACCCAGTAGAAAAAAAGGAAAAGAAAAGGATGTTACTGTACATACTACTTCAGCTGGATTTTTAATATCTGTCTTAAATACAGAAGAAAGGCCCATTATTTTATGTTGACATTTCAAATTGTTTGAAATAAAAACATATACTTGATTCCTAGCGGGTGATGAAATGTGCCAAGAAAGAAGCATTAGAAGGACCAGAGGCAAAACTCTATTAAATTAACATGAAATAATATGGAACTGCTTGCACAATTGCAAGTGAAATTATCCAGTTTACATACAAGGGATGAAATTATGGTGTGAGCATTTCATCTAATATTCTAAGTTTGTCTTTGTCAACTTCTCATAAACAAGCTGGGAGGACTGTTATGAAGGAAATCTATTCACTATGATGCTTTATTCAAACTAGGCTGCATGTTTTGTGGAGCAGTGATGGAAGGAAAACAGAGATTGTTATTCTCTAAAGCACCTGAAGGCAGAATAAGAAGCAATGGATGGAAATTAATCAAGGAAGATCCAACCTAGAAATAAGAAGCAATTTCCAAGATACTTAGAATATTCAATCAGTGGAATGGTTTGCCTTTAGAAGTTGTGGGTGCTCTATCACTAGAGTTAACAACAGAACTTCACTGTTTTATTTGATTTTGAAGGCTCATCAAACATTCGAAATATTTTGCTATTAATATATTTAATTCTTTTATAGATTCCTAGATGATTTTTTTAAAAGAGATCTCTCCCTGAGAAATCTAGAAGGCAACATTTGATAAGTAGAATTGCCATTCCTGTAATTTACATTTAATTAAACAGAATTGCCATGCCTGTAATTTACACATTTCATCAGCCACTAGGAATCAAGTGTATGATTAGATTATCTCATAGATGAATCATTAGGACTGTAATGCCACATGCACTTCATTGAAGGTAAGTCATGCTGAATTCAGTGACATGGCCTTCTGAGCAGATATGTGTAGCCTTGTGCTAAAAAAAAGGTATTGGCCAAATTCATACTAAGTAGAAGTTTGTACCACCCAAGAAGAGTCATTGTGGAGTTAAGAGTGTATTTTTGTCTTAAGACTGGAAACTTTGGAACCTGTCTCATTCAACTTTGGTTTGAAATCCAAATAAAATTTCTTAATTTGGAGGTTCAAACCAATGGTGGGATTCAAATTCTTTTACTACCGGTTCTGTGGGCATGGCTTGGTGGGCGTGGCAGGGGAAGGAGACTGTAAAATCTCCAGTCAGAGGTGGTATTTGCTGGTTCTCAAACTACTCAAAATTTCCACTACCAATTCTCCAGTATTGGTCAGAACCTGCTGAATACTACCTCTGGTCAAACGCTTGCAACTCTTACTGGAAAGGGCAAAAAGCACTCAAATTTCATGCAAAGAGTTAGCAATGTGAAACTTTTATTTTATTCTTACTTTCTCAGGAGCCATCCATAACTTACTCTCAGGGCTTACTCACACATTGCCTGGTTGCCCCATCATGAGAATGGGTCAGCAATCATTTTGGAGGACAAGAGTGGATGATGTCATTCTGTACTCATCTCTACCCCATTGCAAATGTGACTGATGGGAGTCATTTTCCCACTACAGTTGTGAAGTTCTTTTCCCTCTATGCCACCTAAACACACCTGCCTATTTGAGCTGATAAAGCCAGTTCCAGAAGACACCAGAGACAAAAGGGCAGTGAGAAAAGAATGGCTTTAAAAAAAAGTTTTATTTTAACATGTGGTTTTTGTACATTATCAAATCAATTTTACTTAGCAGACACTCATATAAACAATACTATGTATGTCCAATAAGAAGGTAAATTATTGGCAAGTATTTTCTTGGAGACAGGGGCATCCACAAAGGAATGGAAGTGAGTCAGTGACTGAACCCAACCAGGAATCCTGGTTCCATTGGGTTCCATCAGGTTCCATCCGGTTCCATTGGCCGTTCCCCTGCAGTTGGCTGTCTTCTGTGGCCCTGGACCCTGCCCTCGGTGAGGAGCCCGATACTTAGGACTCCTCTGGATTTTCCTGCCTATCGAAATGGATGGTGTTATGCTGGTCCACTACTGCTGTTTTTACGCCAACTCGGCTGCCTGGCCCCCCTTATCCCTACGGATTTCTGTGGGTGTAACCATCATCTCTACCCAGTGGCCACGGTCCTTAATTATCATCTGGACCTTTCCCTTTTCCAGGACTTTGATTGGACGGGTCCCATTGTCGTGTGAGGACGATGGGAGGACTATCCCTCTACTGTGAGAGAGTAGAGGGATTTAACATCGGACCCTGAAGTTTTAAGATTGTTTTGGACCGCCGCGGTGAGAGAGCGGTTGCCACTTATTGTCATCTTCGGCCTCTAAACGGATGTGAGAGACCGTTTATGGGACTGAAACTCTTGACTACTGTTGCCTGTATCCTCTTTCTTTCCATTCAGATATTTTTTAACATCTTTCACCCGGTTATGTGATGCCACACTTTACCCTAACCCCTTATGAATTTTGTTATCTACTGTCATGGGACCCTACTCGCGTTCGGAACTGTGGGCACTCAGGACTGCGCCCTTGTCCTTGAGCTGGCCCAGTGGGCTGTCGACAGCTTACCTTGATGACGGATCCTGGGATCCCGAGAGGTGACATGCTGCAATCAAGGGGCCAAATTCTAAATTGAGAGTCAAGGGTCGAATCTTAAAAATTTTAATTCGTTGTCTTAAAGGGATAGGGAGGGGGGTGGGGGTGGAGGGGTCATTTTGCAGCCCAGGGTGCAGTGGGAGTGTGTGGGGGTTGGGGGCCGGCAGGGCTCCGGGCCCTGGGGTGGAGGCTGCGATTCCCAGGGTAGTCGGGATTGGACGACGAGGCATAGGGCCATATCAGGTTAGGGGAGCACGCACCCAACATTTAAGGCTGGTTGCGCGCTCCGACCCTATGGCCTCCTCCCTAGGGGGCAACGGAACTAGGATCCCTGGGCTTAGGTTGGTGTATTTTAATGCCAGGTCCGTGGCTAATAAGTCCTCCCTCCTCCGGGAGATCATTGAGGAGGAGGCTGCGGACCTGGCTTGCATCACTGAAACCTGGTTGGGCCCAGAAGGGGGTGTCCCTCTGGTTGATTTATGCCCACCAGGTTTTCGAGTTTTGCACCGGCCACAGGCCCAGGATAGGGGTGGTGGGGTGGCCATGGTTATTTGGGAGACCTTGTTTCCAAGGGAGGTCTCTGTTGCAGAGATAGGCGGGAGTGAGATCCTCCTCCTGAGGTGGGGGCCTAATGGGCGGGTGGGCTTGCTGCTAGCATACCTTTCCCCCAGCTGTGTGGCAGCGGCCCTACCTGGGCTTCTCGATCTCCTCTCCAGGGTGGCGGTGGAGTTCCCGGACCTTATGGTCTTGGGGACTTCAACTTGCCTTCCCTGGGGGGCGGTCAGGTTTGGCCCAGGAATTCATGGCTTCTATGGAGGCCATGGGCCTGACCCAGCTGATTCAAGGCCCTACTCACGAGGGGGGAAATACTCTTGACCTAGTTTTTGTCTCTGAACAGTGGCGGAGTGACAGAGGGCAAGTTACTTTTACGGCCTTGCCTGTTCCATGGTCTGATCACTATCTCCTACGGCTGGTCTTCCAACAGGCCATCCCCCACTGCTGGGATGAGGAGCCACTTAGATGGTTCTGCCCCAGGCGCCTGATGGACCCTGAGAGGTTCCAGGCAGAACTGGGTTTTTTTCCTTCTTCCCTTGCTCACAGCTCTGCCGAGGATCTGGCAATTGCCTGGCAACGGGCTGCGTCGGAGGCCCTCGACAGGGTTGTCCCCATGCGTCCCCTTACACGCTGTGGATCCCGGTTTGCCCCTTGGTATACTGAGGAGCTCCGGGGGATGAAACGCCGTCGAAGGGGTTTAGAGAGCAGGTGGAGGTCTACCTGTTCCCAGTCCGATCGAGCCCAGCTAAGAGCCTATATTAGGACTTACCTGGTAGCTATGAGAGAGGCGAGAAGGTCCTATCTCTCCACTCTCATAGCGTCAAATAACACCGGCCGCCCTGTTTGGTTACCCATTCCCTCCTTCGTTTAGAGGGGGCGGACCCGTTGGGTAAGGCTGAAGAGTTTGTTTAATATCTGTCAGATAAGATCACTCGTATTCGGGACGGGTTGCCCTCCAATTTGCAGTGGTCTGAGGAAAGGGGTGCAGGGAGTCTGGCTGCTGTTATCTGGGATGAGTTCGATCCGGTTTCGAGGATGAAGTGGACAGGATTATGCAGCGAATGAGTTCCACCACATGTTTGTTGGACCCGTGTCCCTTCTGGCTGACTTATGCCGCCAGGGAGGCCACCTGCAGTTGGCTCTGGGCAGTTGTCAACGCTTCCTTAAGGGAGGGTGTTTTCCCCGCCTTGAAGGAGGCGGTGGTGAGACCCCTCCTGAAGAAGCCTGCCCTGGACCCGACCATGTTAGACACTTTCGTCCAGTCTCCAACCTTCATTTTTGGCGAAGGTTGTTGAGAGTGTGGTGGCTCAGCAGGTTCGCTTTTCCTGGATGAAGCGGACTACCTAGATCCGTATCAATCGGGCTTCCGACCGGTTACAGCATGGAGACGGCATTGGTCGGCTGATGGATGATCTCTGGAGGGCTCGGGACAGGGGTTTTCCTCTGTCCTGGTCCTATTAGACCTCTCATCGGCTTTCGATACCATCGGTATCCACCTTGAGGGGTTGGGAGTGGGGGCTCCTCCTACCTCTCGGGTGGTTCTCCTTAGGGTGGGTGCTCTCTTGTGGGGTCCCTCAGGGGTCGGTCCTTTCCCCTCCTATTTAACATCTACATGAAGCAGCTGGGTGAGATCATCCATGGTTTTGGGGTGAAATTCCATCAGTGCGCTGATGATACTCAGCTGTACATTTCCACCCCAAACCAGATCAGTGATGCCCTCTCCTGATGACCCGGTGTTTGGATGCGACGAACTGGATGGCGGGAACATGCTTCGACTCAACCCGGCCAAGACTGAGTGGCTGTGCATATCGGCGTCCCGGCCCAGTCAAGATTATCCATCTTTGGCCATAGGGGAGAGGTGTTGCCCCTGTGGATAGGGCGGAATCTGGGGTCCTCCTGGATGTACGGCTCGGTTGGAGGAGCAGGTGGGGGCCGTTGCCAGGGGGGCCTTTGCCCAGCTCCGCCTTGTTTGACAACTTCGCCCTTTCCTGGACCGGGATGCCCTGCGCACGGTCACTCATGCCCTTGTTACCTCTAGGCTCGACTACTGCAACGCTCTCTATCTGGGACTGCCCTTGCATACCATCCGGAGATTGCAGCTGGTGCAGAATGCGGCGTGGTGGTGATGGGAGTTACCGTTCTCCCATACGACCCCCTCCTGCGTGGCCTGCATTGGTTGCCGGTTGCACTCTGGGTGAGATTCAAGGTTTTGGTGTTAACATAAAAAGTCCTTCATGGCATGGGTCCTCAATATTTAAGGGAGCGTCTTCTTCCAATATCAAATACCGGTTGCCCTGTGCGACCCCATAGGCAAGGACTCCTCGGGGTCCCGTCGGCGGGTCAGTGCCGCTGGTGATTCCCCACGAGCCTTTTCTGTCGCCCCCTGACCTCTGGAACCAACTGCCTTTGGAGCTCCGCCTGGCCCCTGACCTCCGCACCTTCCACCGTGAGCTAAAGACCTGGTTATTTGACCAACCCGGGCTGTGACCCCCCCCCCTGGGTGAGGGATGTTTTTAAGGGTTTTATAGTGTTTATATTTGGACTTATAATTTAATTTAATTGTTTTTTAAGTATTTATTGTCTCATGTTTTAGTTGTAAGCCGCCCTGAGTCTTCGGAGATGGGGCGGCATATAAGTTCAAATAAATAAATAAATAAATAAATAATGGTGACAAAGTAACCTGCTGTTCAGAATGAATATTTTGCAAGCTGTATCCAAACTGTTTCAGCCAAGGGAGAATACAGTATTCTTAAATTGGCTTAGAATCAAGTTGGCATAAAGAAGTAAAGCAGTTTAAATAGAAAATTGGTTATTCCCTCAGTCTCCTGTTGTTCTTTAACTTCTCTAGATAAGAAGTTTGGGGAATATGCTTTTTTTCAGATTTTTTGCTTGTTTTTCCCACTGAGTTATCAATAAAGTTCATGATAACTGCATATTAACTGAAATGTTTATAGGTTGCAGTGAAATACTTGTAATAAAAACTGGTATATGTAACATGTTTGGTAGCAACATCCGTTTCCCCCAAGATTTCCAATTTTGATTGGAAAAATCATGCAAAAACATTTGGCAGTTAATTAACAATTTATTTCAGTTTAGACTAATTGTCTGTTTTTCTGAAACTTCTAAAACTGTGCAGCTTATGACATTGTTGTAAACTGTTAGATAAAATAGTGAAAAACTAACACATCTTTCCTTGAATTAATGGTATTTCAAAGTGTAAAGAATAACACCGGCTGAAAATTAACAGAGCAGCAAATGGTCTTGAAGAATCATTTACATAAGGATTGTTTTACTCACATATAATAGCTATATATGTGAAGACCATGAGGAAGGCTGAGCACCAAAGAACTGAGGCCTTTGAACTACAGTGCTGGAGAAGACTCCTGCAAGTCCCTTGGACTTCAAGGCAATCAAACCAGTCAGTCCTAGAGGAGATCAACCCTGACTGCTCTTTAGAAGGCCAGATCCTGAAGATGAAGCTCACATACTTTGGCCAGCTAAGGAGAAGGAAGGACTCACTGGAGAAGAGCCTAATGCTGGGAAAGATTGAGGGCAAAAGGAGAAGGGGACGGCAGAGAATGAGATGGCTGGATGGAGCCACTGAAGCAGTCGGTATGAGCTTAAATGGGCTCTGGGCGATCACAGAGGACAGGAAGGCCTGAAGGAACATTGTCCATGGAGTCACGATGGATCGGACACAACTTTGTGACTAACAACAGTAACAATATATGTAAAGACATTCTTAAGAATTTTTCCCTCTGTGTAAACATTCTTTTATGCAACAATACTGAACATGATAATTATAATGTTATATGTAGTTTTCTTTTGATTATAAATGTACTTTTATATACACCCACACTGTATGGAGTGGGGATTTTGATTTATTTTCCTTTATGAATATTTTTGTTCATTTTTCTCTATTAACCCTCAGAGCTTGGTTATTGCTGGGTTTAAATAAAAATGTTTAAATATATTTAAAAAGTAAGTTCCAGAAATAGTCAGACTAAGAATTGATTTATTTTCATGAATATATTAGATATCTTTTGAGTCTTTTTTGAATCAGTGTGATTTGGTCCTGGAGATAGGATTAGGTGAGATCCAATATAGTGTGTATGTGTGTGAGAGAGAAAATCAACTATTAAGGAAAGAATATTTAAAAAGAAATATGTGTCATTTATTCACTTAATTTTCATGTTTTATCCCCCTTTGGTAAAGACAAAAGGGAATGTTTGAGAATGTTTAGATATTTTAAACATTATTCATGACCATTCACTGTGAATATGTGTCAAGCAGATGACATTTTTTAAAATTTGACAATTCTATATTCATGTACACATAATTTACTATAACAGAGTGATATTTTGGCATCATTCTAAAAACAAATCTAACCGCACGATCACTTCGTGCAATCACTTGGGCAAAAGAATTGGAACTTTTTAAATCATTCAGCTTTACAAATACATTTTTTCCCAATATGTATGCAGAAATTTAAGATAAAATGAATTTCTAAGCAAACTTAAATAAAGATATGTTCCTCTGAAATGACCACTTGAGGCCTGAGTGCAGCTTCAGATTAGATAATCTAATCTTTTACCGCATCACATCTGGGTTAAAAAAAACATACACTAGACTAGTACACAGGTGTATATAAAATGGTTGTATATGAAAATATTGAGCCTTGGTGGTGCAGGCTGTTAAATGCCTAGCACTTAAGTTCCAGCTGCCTGCAATTAGTTCAGGCTCGAATCCCACCAGGCTCAAGGTTGACTCAGCCTTCCATCCTCTCGGGGTAGGTAAATTGAGGACCCAAGATTGTTGGGGGCAATAAGCTGACTTGTAAAAATGCCGCTTAGTAATAAGCAGGCATATACAATGGAATGAAGGCTATTGCTGAGCGCATTGGGTTGCACTCCAAAGATTGTGAGCTGCCCTGAGTCTCCGGAGAGGGGCAGCATATAAATGTGAATTTTTAAAAAATGGTTATTGGTAGGGATACAGATCTGGGTATGGGGTGGAAAGAAGATTGTTTGCACTTTTGGATGATCTCTGAGGAGGGCAGGATGGGGTTATGCATTCTTCCTTACCCTACTTGATCTTTTTGCGGCTTGCAATACAATCAAGATGGTGTCTTTCTGGATCAGCTCAGAGGTTTGGGGTGGGAAGCAGTATTGTGCTGCTTCAGCTTCTTCCTCCACGGTTGATTCCAGTTAGTGGTAGTTGCGGAGGAGAGATCCCAACCCTCAGTTTCTATTATGTGGGATGCTATAGGTTCGCTAATCTGTCCCATTCTACAGTATTTAATATCTACATGAAAGTGCTAGGTGAGCTCATCCATTGCCATGAGGTGAGTTATCATCAATATGCTAATGATACCCAATTATGCATCTCTGCCCCTAGCAAATTAAGCAATGCTGCAAATGTCTTATCATAGTGCTCAGAGGCTGTAAGTTTCTGAATGGAGGACAACAGGTTTTATCAGAATTCTGACAAGAGTGAATGTCTTTTGGTTTGGTGGTCTTCTTTTTTTTTAGTTTACTTTATTGTCATTGCACCTTGTACAATGAAATCAAACATCATCTTCAGTGCACATCATGACCATGACCATGAAAATAAACACAAACACATATCCTTCACACTCTACACATTGAACCAAAAAACCCCGATAGCGCACCAACACTGCACTATACAGCAGAATTCAAAAGAGCTAGTGCCCTGGGATAGAAGCTGTTTTTCAGCCTATTTGTCCTTGTTTTTATTATTCTGTACCATCTGCCAGATGGTAATAGTTCAAAAAAAGGGGTTCCCAGGATGAGATGGATCTTTGAGAATGTTTTGAACTTTCTTAAGGCAGCTGGAACTATAAAGCTCGTCCAAAGAAGGGAGAGGGCAACCAATGATCCTCTGGGCTTTAACCCTCTGGAGTGCTTTCCTATCTGCCACAGTGAAATTGGCAAACCATACAGAGGTGCAGTAAGTTAAAATGCTCTCTATGGTGCAGTGGTAGAAGGTCACCAGAAGTTTTTCATTCAGTTTTTGTTTTCTGAGAAGTCTCAGGTAGTATAATCTCTGCTGGTCCCTTTTGACAAATGCTGCAATGTGAGCACCCCAGGTCAGGTCCTCTTTTATGGTAACACCCAGAAACTTAAAACTGGCCACTTGCTCCACTGTCTCCATTGATAAGCAAGGGCTGGATGTCTGATCTGTTCCTTCTATAATCCACTATAAGCTCCTTAGTCTTATTGGTATTAAGGACCAAGTTATTGTCTCCACACCATGAAAGCAACTGTTCCACCTCATCTTGGTAGGCAGACTCATCCTCCCCAGAGATGAGTCCCACCATTTGTTCTAGGACTAAGCTATCTTTAGTGTTGGATAGGGTGGCACTGCTTGGGACAGACCATGTGTGCAATCTGCAGGTCTTCCTGGATTCATGATTCCTATGCAAACAGCAGATAGAATTTGGAGCTTTGTGTTGTATATCAATTGCACCCTACCTAGATCAGGAGCTTTGCCCACTGTCAATCATGCCCTAATCTCCCCATGTGGATTTCTGCAATGTGTCCTTGAAGAGTATCTGGAAGTTTCAGTTAGTGTACAGCATAGCAGACAATTATGCATATCCCCAGAACTGTATGTATGTATGTATGTATATATGTATATATATATATATATATATATATATATATATATATATATATATATTTGTTTTCGTAGATTTTCACGGGTAAAGGTATGTAGGTCTTGGTGTATTCGGGTCTTGTCCCGTGTATGATTGAGAATACCTTGGCAACGTTTCGACGAAATCTCATCCGTCATCTTCAGGCTGGTGTCTTCAGCTTCGTTCTCCTGGGAGAAGTGTGTGATCGTGGCTGTTTTTCCCTTTTAAACTCTAGAGTTGGCTGTGTTGTTACTTCTTGATTGGTTTGTGGAGTTGATGTATGCAGATTGGATGGCTTTTTCCTGAGACCCTGTGTGGCTGAGGTGCTGGCTGTGTGTCTCTCAGCCTTTTGTGTTGTAACGACCTGGGTAATGGGCTGTGTGATGACCTTCTGAGTTCTATTGTTGTGACGTCCTGGGTGTGGTGCTGTAATCTCCTGGGTCGTTGTCTGTGCTGCAACCTCCTGATGTTTTGTGTTGTGATCTCCTGAGTTCTGTGATGTAGTATCCTGGGTGGAAGGCTGTGATGTGGCATTCCGGGCCTTGGTCTGGCTCCGAGTTTGAGGTCTGGCTATGTGTTTATGTGTCAGTTTGCTTAGTTTGGGGGTCGGAGGGGGGTGTAGCAGCTGGTGTTGCAGCCATGGTCTGGTTTCTGGATGGTGGTTGCCTTTCATCTGTGGCGTGGGCTTGGGTTTGAGTCTGGTGAAGGAGATTGGTGGTGGCATCATGTGTTATTTTGGGTCCGGTGTTGGTTTTCGTGGCTGGGACTCATTTGTTGATTAGGGCTAGTTTCCAGATGTCTGGTAGGCGGAAGTATCATCCCGTTTATTCATGTTATGGGGTGTTTCTCTATTTCGATGGCTTCCCTAATTATTCTCTTGTTGAAGTGTTCAGTATTGGAGATAAGTTTGAATCCTTCAAAATCAATTTCATGTCCTGTGGCTTTAAGGTGCTGGAAAAGGAGGAAGTTTTTCTTCTTTTCTGACTGCGTTCTTGTGTTCTGCGATGCGTGCATTTATTCTCCTGTTGGTTTGTCCAATGTATGTGGCTGGGCAAATTTTGCACGGTATTTTATAAACTCCTTGGTTTTCTAGCTGGATCTTGTCTTTGGGGTTTCTTAAGATGTTGGCTATTTTTTGGTCAGTGCCAAAGGCTGTCCTGATATTGGCACTTGTAAAAACCAACAATCAAGAAATATGTCACAGACTAGCATTTGTTAGGGCAACCATAAAGGCCTCAGAAAAGATATTAAAATGCTGTGATGTGTCTATACCTGTAAAGATCAGAACTGTACAAACCATAATCCTCCCCCATGACACTCTAATGAAATGGAAGCTGGATTTTAAAGACTAGGAAAAATATTGATGCCTTTGAATGTTGAAGTTGGAAAACCAAGAAAATAAACCAATGGACCACTGAACAAATCAAACTTGAATTTATGTTTGAGCCACAAATGACTGGGTTTCAATTATATTAAATAAATAATTAAATTCCCTACTTCACATTTTGTGAAGATCTAAGCTCTCTGGAAAAGATGGTGAGAATGGTGGGAGGAAAAGGAAGAAGAGGATGACCAGCAGTAAGCTGGATGGACTCAGTTACAGTGGCGATCGGTGCCCCTTTGAAAGATCTGAAGAATCAGGATAAGGAGAGATTGTCTTGGAGGAAAATCTATCTTTACGGTCACTAAGAATTTACAATGACTTGCTAGTGTAGAATCATTTACATAGCAAAAGGTTTACTTTGGCTTATAGCTATGTATTTATTGTATACAGTTGTGTCTCTTTGTTTTAATTAGATGCTTTCTGAAATAATTATATAAACTCCCTAGAAAACTACAATATTGTTTATTCAGTAATGACTCTCCACGGGTTTTCCCAAATGATTTTTTGTCAAGGACCAAAGCTACAACTTTCTATTAGAAAAAGATGTGGCCTTCCATTAAATTATTGAAACAGTATAGAAATGTATGAAACAATGATCTGCCCAAGACACTTAAGTAGTAGAATGCTATGGTAAACAGACAATATAAAATTGCAACTTGGGATGATCACTGTGTGATGGCATGTAAGTAGATAAATTGTGAATATGCAGATGTGAAGGATCCATGGGAAACGTCCTACTGAATCCTGTTTTGCATAATTGAAAATTAACTGCCTTCTAATATAGCCCCTCTTAAAAAAATGCATTGCCTTCTAAAATAGCATTTATTAACATTTAGCATCTTATGTCATAAAGCTAGAAATGTTCATCCATCAACACAGCATTAGGTTTTATGGATAAATTCAGATGCCCAAATAAACTTGTTCAAATTATTTTAAAAGAAGCTTTACCTAAACTTTCACAAATACACAAGAAGATATGATATTTTCTTACAGATTTTTCAGTTACAATCTGGTTGTATGTAACATGCTCTGATTCAATTATCCCCCCCCCACCCGTCTGCAGTGTCTGGGAAGACTTAATAGTATCCATTTTTTAAAATATATCCTCTACAGTATGCAATTAAAACCAATATTATAAATTACTGCAAAGTGTTCAGTCTAATAATATTAATCTTTATAATACACATGAGAATTCTTTGTTAAGATATCTCAAGTGTAATGAAATCTCATTGAACCAACATCTAATTATCTAAGTAGTATTTCATTAGAAGCAGAGCATTATAAACTTTGGTCTCCAATTTTACTCATTTTCAAGTTTCTACATTCCCTCTTGGAATGATCTGTAACAATTGATCCTTGCAGTTTCCTCAGCATCTCCAAGTTCAAAACCTTGATGTCTTCCAGGAATAACAGCAACATTTCAAGGCTAGACTATAAAAGGAGTATGAAGGGACTATCTATTCCCAGGTCAAAAATAAGCAAGGCAGCTAATGGGAGAGAGGAGATATTTTAATCATAAACAACTGTTCAAATTTCTACATCTGAGAAAAACACAAGATGAATGTCTGAAGAGGATTAATATTTTTAGCATCATATGAGAGAAGGTTTTAGCCCTCCAATTTGGCAAAGCAAAACAAAATCAAATGATTTTAGATACCTTTGTCCAAATTAATTTAAAAATTTAATCTGGAACTATGAGTAGAATGAAAAGGTTTCAACTTGCTTGCAGTTCATGACAGCTAACATCTTAGCAGCTGACTTCTGAGATGTTCATTTTTAAAACATCTTCAGATCTCAACATACAGCAGATTGCAATAGCGAGATATTACTAGGATATAATCTTAGAGAAGTATGGCATGGATAAGATGAGCCAACTGTCAACAATAAGTCACAAAAAATATGTGAAAACATTGGAATGAAGTCTAAACTCCAAGCTGTATGAGTTTATAGTCCTTGTGCTTTGTGGGAATTACAGTATTGATTTTTGCGACCATTCTAATGCTTTGTAAAAGTGAAGAAAATGAGTTGTATGGAGCTATAAGAGTTGCAGAAAAAGGGAAGGAAACATCAGAGTAAGAGACAGATCATGTCAGAAAAATATATTCTAATGGATATAGGTGAAGTTAATTCTAGCAGCATGTTTCCAAATCTATTCAGATAATTTCCAAAGAAAAATGTTCCTTAAAAGCTACATGTTCTGTACAATCAGTTTGCTTTTTCCTTTGTGTGCATAGAATTGAATGACAATAGGACCCAATTAAACCCAATGACAAAAACCCTGGGTAGTATTCTTAAGAAAATATCTTAGGAGGAAAAAAAGAAATCTGATTTGTATTTCTGTTTTTATTTTTAATTTTCAAGTATTCTAAATTTTTTGGCTTCTATATTATACCAACCAAAGTCAGATTGGGTCAGTTCATAAATAACATGCATAAATACATTCCTTTTAGAAACCTTTTACTGCCTTAGGTTGATCTATATAGGTGTCATGCCCCTGTCAGAGTCTGAATCCGAGGAGGAAGATGAACAGCTGACAGGGAATGGGAGTGTGGCTCCATTAGCTGTGGAGGAGGCTGGGGAAGGGCAAAGTCTGGCTGGGCAGAGCAGGGAACAGATAGAACAAGAGAGAGGGAGTTCAGAGGAAGACCCAGGCCCACCCCCTATTCATCCTAGGGCATGCAGGGAGGAACAGAGAAGAGAGCAACATAGTTGCGTGGCTTACGGGGGAGGAAAGGCCCTGATTCCCTTCATTAGCCACACCTGGGATGAAAGTTTATAAGAACTGAATGCTGACTGCGGCAGCTGCTGGGAGCAAACATGACTTTATCCTGTGTTGTCATTGCTTATCTGTGTTCCTGGCATCTTCTCAACCATGTGTGTTTTGCCATGCCTTCATGTCTGGAATTCTTGCTCCTGCCCTGCCAAACTAATTACCTCAGTTTGGTTTGCTTGGACTTAAAGTTACAGTTTGTGTTGACCATGTTTTGGACTTAATTCTCTTCAGTCAAAGGCTGTTCCTGGGAGAGTTTTTCTCCAGCCTGAAGGTAATCTGGACATTGGGGGCAAAGTTGGAGGTAATAAAGGGACTCATTGATTATCTGACTGTGTTGCCTTTGTGCCATGAAGTAAGTCATCACAGTAAGTTCTCCTACACCTATCAATTTTGAAGGGAATGTAATTGATCACAATTAACTTTTTACTTTGATTTCAACAGAACTTTAGTACAAGTGCCCAATCCTTAATTTAACCTTTTATTTTCCTCCATTATAGTGGTCACTTTAATTCAAGCAATGATACAATATAAAAAAAAGACTGGTAAAAATATTTGAAATGTATATCAAAGTATATTAAAGTGTTAAGATGAGATTAATTTGAGTCAAATATGGAAGATCATTCTTGGAATATAAGAGGCAACTATTTTCATTTGTATTCAGACAGATTAAATCTCATGCAAAGCTGAAACCATGACTTTGGAGAGAACAAAAACTATAACCTAGGCTTCTTACGATGCAAATGTATTGCAGAGAAGGAAGTAAACTGACAAGAAAAACAGTTCCCAGCTCCTATTTCATAATAATGATGAACAGCGGTTCCTTTTATATTTCTGCTCTGCAGGACATCAACACTCGTGAGACAGCCAATGATGAGGTGAATACCTTGATTCAAGACTTGACATGCCCT
Source organism: Naja naja (assembly GCA_009733165.1). Classification (NCBI taxonomy): domain Eukaryota; kingdom Metazoa; phylum Chordata; class Lepidosauria; order Squamata; family Elapidae; genus Naja; species Naja naja. The sequence continues at coordinate 106,984,044 of CM019148.1, forward strand.
TCAAAAGGAGTTTTGCTTGCTAGAATATGTCAAAGACTAGTATATTTTAAATTTATCTCAAACTAGTCCCCTTTCATTCCACTTAATTATGCCATCTTGAGGGCAGCCTGACCTAAGGTTTTCCCTCATGAACAAAAAGGTGCTAGAGTTGGTAATCTAATCCCCCGCTCTTCTCTTATTCTGCTCACAAAAAATCTAGAAACAATTTATAAAGGCATTATTATGGGTACGGATATGTTTCTTTCCCACCTCTTAGCTATTAACATTTCTCTTTTCCATTATTGAAAAACACAGGAGAGAGGGCATAGATTTTTTTTCTTTTAGTTTTATTTAAAAACTTCAGATGAAATATTCACATTGCCTTTTTTGAAATTTCTCAAAAATGTGCCTATTATAATCCAGCTTGGACAATATTATGCAATACCCTTCAAAATATTATTTTGTAGGTTTCAGGAAATGCTAGGTAGTCTTGAAAACAATCCCCCTTGGGATTTAACTTAGCTCTTATTGAGTTATGTCTAGTGTCCATGACAGACTCAAGAAACTGAAAATATTTTTTTTTAATATATGAAGATGGCAAAGAAAAAATTCTCAAGGCAGCAACGTTCAGCTCATAAAACACTGGAGTATTATGAGCTAGACATATTCTTCTTCTGAACTTATATAAACTAATATACTGTACATGCAAGAAAGAAAAATATTTTATTTATGAAAATATTTATATATTTTACTTAATTATCAAAAACGAGAGTGTTTCTGTTAAAACTTATTTATAAAAAAGGCTCAAGAAAACCATTCAAGGTTAGTGCTGTGCCAAACCACTCTGATACTTTTATATTCTTTTTTACATTGCTTGTTTTGTATACCTGCAAAGTTGCTGGCTGGTCATTTGAGTCTTTCCTATGTGCTTTTCAAGTTCATTTGCATAACAAAGACAACACAGAACAATTCTCACTGGAATCCTCTTCTGTACCTCTTCTTGCTGATTCAGTAAAGCAGAGTTGTGAAACAACAGTCCTGTTTTTAGGAATCTGATGTTGTTTTCTCAATTCATCTAAGGGTATAGGCTCTAAAAAAGAAAGAAGTGAAAAGAAAACTTTTGTTAAAATACACATACATACCCAGGGGAATAGATGGCTCAACAATAAAGCATAAACCTAGAAGCTGAATGAGAAAAATGAATTGGTAGGAACCAGTGCCTGCTAGATTGAAATGCTTCTTTTGTATACTACATTTCAAACAGAACTGTGGAACAAACATCGGGGATTACCCCATCAGAAAACTTCATCTGAACAGAAACTTTCATGATCACATTAAAACCATATTTATATTTCTAACATCAAAGGTAATAAAGACGCTCTGCTTCAGAATTACAGAGACAGCATGGCTTAAGTCCTCACTGGCTAGAACAGATACTGAGCTTCAACAAGGGTCACCAATGTAGCTATACACACACGCACAAAAGGAAGGATTATATAGTATTTTTTATTAAAGAAAGATAGGAAAAATGACAATATTTTCTTAGTTCATATCTTGGACAAAAGTTGGAATTAGTTGTCCAAAGTAACTATAGCATGTCTTTTCAAAAATAGTAACCTTCCATTCTATTTTCTAAATAATATCCTTAACAATGTATCAGTACATAGCAAAATGTAGGGTTTGGGCAGATCCAGTCTGAGCCTTTCTGCAACCAAACCTAGTTGAAATCAATCTAAATTTATCAAATTTAGATAAGGCTAGACTTATCTAAACTGCCTGGTACTTCAACTGCAACTTCAGGGATTCTCACCTTTACTCATGCTCCAGGAGTCAGTATCTAATAGTAGCAGAGCACCAACAGGCCACTATAAAATTAGGCAAAATTGGTGAATTAGTTAAAGGTGCATTCCTGTTTCAGATACTTCTGTCAGCCCTCCTTGGAAAGGTGAGAACTCTTCCAATAAACTATGTTACTCACGTTCAGTAAGATAATAGTTTATTGTAATATGTTCCCTCCAAACAGGCAACAACGGTAATCCTGTGTAAAGCCAGCTCTGACAGCAACTACCTCTCAGCACCTTTTATTTGCATATCCCTCCCCTCCTAACTAACCTAACATCCGCCCGCTCTACTAATCCCTCGTGTCTCCATCCCACATTACTAATTGCAACTGCATCTAAACTTCTTTCACACGCACAATCCAACATCATCAACAGCTTATGCTCTTCCCGCCCGCCCCGAGTCCATGTCTGTTTTCAACACAAAGTGTAGCCGAAAAGCCATCTCGGAGCTTAGATCATAGCTGTCAGGCAGCTCCTGCCCCAGCCAGGTCTCCACTGTGCCAGGCGGTTGAATGTGTCAGGCTTCACACTCGTTGGCAGATCAGCAGGATCATTGAAGCCTGACAGGTGGCCCCTCTACCATGGCTCCACCTGTAACATAGAGAACATGATTACCATAATGTATATAATCTGCTTCATTCCTCCCACCCACTTTCATGGGATGCGTTCAATGGAAACGTTGCCATAATCGAGGGGTGGATACCTCGGTATGTGGTACCCATGATGAGTCTGTTATGGGATAGCCTTTCCAGCAAACCAAATATTGTAGTATTCTACATCTACAATGGGAATCGAGTATCTCATCAATTTCATAATGGTCATCACGAACCGGACCTGGGTTTTCAATCTAGGCTCCTGTCTGGTCATATCAGCAGGTGTAAGGAGATTGATATGAAACACAGGATGGACACTCTTAAAATGAGAAAGGAGCCGAAGACAGACAGTAACAGGGTTTATTACTCAGACCACTGGAAATGGACCAATATATTTTGGTCCTAGTTTTTTGCTAGCTAGACCCAAATGCATATATTTAGTCAAAAGATATATCCAGGCTCCTCCATTACATTGGATTTGTGCAGATCTTTTTTTATCCATTTGGGTTTTATATTCTGCTTGTGCTTTTCTTAATGCAATTTGTACTGCTTTCCACTTGTTCCATATACTATCTGTCCATGTGTTAACAGTACTTGGCTCTTGGGGCTTATGAGGCCATTCAGGTATTGGTACAAATTCGGTACCACTAACTATATGAAATGGGGAATACCCAGTACTGCTATGCACAGTATTGTTATAAGCTATTTCAGCATAAGGTAGAAGGTCTACCCAGTCACTTTATTGGTAAGTAGTGTAGCATCTCAAGTACTGCTCAATGGCGGCATTAGTCTTTCAGCCACCCCATTTGTACAAGGATGATAGGCTCTTGAGTTGACCCAATTAGATGTATAAATTCCCGCCAGAATTTTGTGGTGAATTGTACCCCCCTATCCGATATGATTTGTCAAGGTACTCCATGCAATCTGTATATATGTCTTATAAATAGATCTGCCAATTTTCTAGCTGAGGGTAATCCTTTACAGGGAATGAAATGTGCCTGTTTGGAAAACAAATCAATTACAGTCCATATAACATTGTACCCATGATTATTTGGTAGCTCAACTATAAAATCCATGCTGATGTCCTGCCATGGTTTTGTAGGCTCAGATACGATTTGCAGTAAACCTGTCGGTTTTCCAATCTTTGTTTTATTTACTGCACAAATAGGACATGATTTTATGTACCTCTCTATATCTGGTCTCATAGCTGGCCACCAAAACTGTCACTTTGCTAGGTGTAAAGTTTTTAAAAACCCATAATGGCCTGCTTGTTTAACATCATGACAACATTTTAACACTATTAATCTCAATTTGTTAGACACATATGTCTTGTCTCCTCACCATGCTATACCATGTCTCATGTCTATCTGGCTCAGATTGTTTATCAACCACTGATCTTCTGCCACTATCGTAGGCAAATCAGTTGTAAGAATAGTAGTTCGTAATGACTCAACCCGATTGGTACGTTGTATGATTGGTTGAATTATATTATCCCACTGACTTTTGAACTGGGGAAGGCGTGATAAGGCATCTGCCATAAAATTCTTTCCTGCTGGAACATGTTTTAATGTGAAGTCAAATCGTTTGAAATATAATGCCCATCTGACCTGTTTTGGTGACAACCGGCATGGATTCTGAAGTGCTTCCAGGTTCTTGTGGTCTGTCCACACCTCAAAAGGGTGTGGACCCCCTTCAAGTAGATGTCTCCAGCTAAGTAATGACCACCGAACCACAAATGCTTCCTTCTCCCAGATTGCCCAATTACATTCTGTTGGACTAAATTTTTGAGAGGTATAGGCACATGGATGTAATATTCCTTCCACGTTCTTTTGTAATAAAACAGTTCCCACTGCTATATCACTGGCTTTTGCTTGGAAGACAAATGGTAGGTTTGTATCTGGGTGTTTCAAAACCAGCTCTTGGGCAAATAGATTCTTTAAATCATCAAAAGCTGTCCGACATTGTACCATCCATGGTAATATCTTACCCAGTTTTGGCTTCTCAGCACCTATAGCTTTAGTTCACAGTAGGCCAGTTAATGGAAGAGCAATATCAGCAAACCATGGTATAAATTGCCTGTAAAAATTTGCAAACCCCAAGAAACTTTGCAATTGTTTCCTGGTAGTTGGAGCTTGCCATTTCAACACAGCTTCCACTTTCTTGGGGAGTTCACTATGGAAAAGCTAAACAAAGAATGGAGCTATGAGTAGTTCTATTAATGATTAACAGGCATCCTTGTGATAAATCACTGCTGTTTAAAAACAACAATGGTAGAGGACTATCACTGTCCTGCTTGTACTTCTGAGCTTCTCAAAAGCACCTATTTGGGACAAACAATTGAAAATGTTGGACATATTCTACAGGACTCTTCTTATAATCTTAAATACTTCAGCCTTTTGCATACATTCCATCCATGCTCTGTAGATCTAGGACCAATTAAAAATTGATTGATGGGAAGATGGAAAGATGGAAGGATGGAAAGATAGATGGAGAGATGGACAGGTGATGATGATAGATGATAATGATAGATAGAGGAGAAAGAAAGAGATTCCATCCTTACCTATACCAAATGCATGGAGAATGATCGTATCCATGGAATCTATCCCCAACTTTCATGTAATTCTTGACTATACAGAGAATATCTCACATTCACAGTTGTTATGAACAGAAATCTTTCCTCACATGTCTAAGGAATATGTAAGAGTCAGCAAGAAAATCACTAGATACAATCCAACTCTCTATTCAGAACAGGTAAAGAGCATGTAGGAAAATGGCTTTCATAAAAATGGCACACCATCTATGGCAAAACTCCAATGAAATCAGGAAAAGACCCTTTGCTGCATATTTCCCCACACAAAACGTTATTGAATTTCAAAAGAATATAAAATACAAAAGACTAAAGAAAAAGTTGGAAAGAGAAAGGGGGATAGGTAAAAAGCAAAAATGGGAGGAAAAAACTATAGAAAAGAGTAACTTTCAATTTTCTTTGGTACAGATATAAGCATGAAATATAATGACACTTTGAACTAGATTAAACTATAGCATACATTACTCTGTGTTGTAAACAGCTTTAGTCAACAAACACAAAGAATAAGACTTCATTTCTTTCAGCTTCAGGTAAAAAATCTGAAAGTGGATTCAAGTGGAAATGAAACTAGATAAAGTCTTTTTTTTTAATTGAAGCACTGGATTTCGCCTGCTCCATTAATATTACCATCCATTCTTCCATTGTTTGTATTTGTGAGTCCTTCCATCTCTGCACCTTTTGTTGCACAATTATTCACCAATACCCACATAGACAAGACATACACCAACATCCAACATCACATTTATTCACATTTTAGGCTGGTAGGGCAGGTAGCTATGTATTACACTGCTAACCAATAAATCTAATTTCTCTGAGATTATAATATTGAAGACATTACCTAGATCAGTGGTCTCCAACCTTTCCAGCTTAGCAGACTGTTGTGTGCTGCTTTCAGAAATGCAGCTGTATGTACACACTCGTCCACCACTTCCGCAGCCCAGATTCAAACAGGCTGCGGACCAGCACCAGGTTGCAGACCAAGGTGTAGGGCCCCTGGCCTAGATTACCTAAATATTTAAATTATCTTAACTCTAACCTAATGAAAACTAACTACTTGCCTTAATATATATGTAATGCATTTCTTGTCCTGTTACACAATATACTATGAATAACAATGAAGAGTGGGGTAAATGACAGATTATTCCTTGGTTCCCTCTACTTATATGAAAATGTTGATCTTTCTATTCACAGTTAAGGCAATCCTACCTCACAGCTTCAGTGATGATGTGATATAATCAAACCTAAATAATTCTCTAATATTGCGGCATAACCCTGATTAGTAGGGATGACATCCTGAAACTGAAATAAATGGTATGCAGAATTAGTAGCAGTGTACAACCACAAAAACCTAATCATGCAAATCATCTCATCCTTTAATAGATGAATCCTCAGTGCCTCCATTTCCAGAATTTTTACTTTACAGACATTTTATTTTCCCTCTTGTCCTGTAGTAACTTAAGAAAATATTTGTCAATCCACATTTATTACAATCATTAATCAGAATACAAAATGTATCTGGAGGACATGCAAATAAAATGTTAGTTATAAATTTTTATATGAAATTTAAATAAAATAATCAGGCTAAGATAATGGCATTCTGTTTTAATGGTTATTTTATGGTTTTATTGAATCATGTTTGGTGAGATGGGCAGCCATATAACTATGATTTCTAACTAAATATGTCAGCATTAACATAATCAATCAATCTGGCCTTTCTAGTGAAAAGCTTCTCCATCCCTGCCTTATATAGTGAACTGAGCACAAAAGAAAATACAGAATTTTCTTTTCAAAAATTTTTGTACTACCTGCAACATTAAAAAAGAAGCAGTACTTTCCAAAGAGCTGTTCCATTAATAAAAACCATACAACAATACACAAGCCACTATCTCTGCTTTCTTCAAGCTACCTGGGAAGATGCACTTAAAATAGCAACTTCATTTTCATATAGGATTGAAGGAATAGGTTTTTATCAATTTTCCTCTGATTTGGATCAATGAGATTAAACATATAATTCTTCAATTTATACTCTAGTCCATTTGTCTTTATGTTCAGGTAGCCTGCTGAGGCACACATACCTTCTACCTGTTTGCACTGTCTCTAATCCAGAGACTAGATAAGTGAATTGGAGGCTCTGTAGTGCGTAATCTTGGTCATGGTGGGGAGGGAAAACTATTAGTGAATACATTTACAAATTTTTATTGGAAAAATTCTTTAAAGTCTTTAAAGCTGCACAAAATGTGTTATGGAATACAGTTTGCTTAGGCATCATACATAAACACACTTTTATTCACTTGTACCCATTGCAAATTGGATTGTGTTTTTACAAGGGGGTTGGAAAAGATGAGGTGCTAATATCTGATGGCAACAAGTACAAACTGTGAAGTCTGTCAAGGCTCCTTATAGTTTTCTTTTTAATCTCTTGCCACTGGTGTGCTACACATTCCTTTTCATGTCATCCTAGCCTTTTTGTTAGATGACTTGCTTGCATGTCAATTCTCAACTTTGGTAACTATCCTTTTGGATCTAGTCTGGTCTTGAGAGATTCTTTCTTTGTGATTTGCTGCATAGCAGGTCTTGAGATACTCAAGCAGGTAACTGATACTCAAATTGGTTCTGTAAGGTCCTTGTCTTTTACCTACTATGTACACATTTTTCCTCAAGTTTAAATCCATTAATCTATTGTTCCAATATTTTCTTTCTTGCAACACCATTTTTGCTAATGACATCAAGATTATGATAATTTAAATCTCTTTGTAGACTTACAAAGAGATTAGGTTAGACTTAAATCTCTTTGTAGATCTGTGTTTCTAATCTGTAACCTAATAATTCCTTTATTAAATCCCATGATAACTATCAATTCTAGGCTGAATCCTTATAAAGGAGATGAATCTCTTCTCTTCCTCTCTGTTCCCTTCTAGATACATTGAAATCTATTCTGGAGAATTAAGAATATCAGATTCATCAGAGGAAAAAAACAATGTTTGAGCCAAGGTCCTTTGAGTAAATCAGGGACTACATGTACACAATTTAGGTATAACCCAAGATGTTTCTGGATTAAAAATAATAGTTTATGATCTTTCAAATTGCTTATTTTTCCTATCTAGCTTGGTAGCTTAAATTAAGACTGATCAGGAGAGAGGGCAAATAAAACACATTGCTAAATGTTAATGAAACTTTATTACCTTTTGTTAACTGTTGTTGTGCATTAATTAACCTTGCTAAATTTTTATTTAGAAGGAATTATTTCAAATGCAATAATGCCTTCCAGAAAAGAAAATATCGATTTTCCTAGTATTTAATTGAAAATAAATAAGTATCTTCTATAAATATTCATAATTACTTATCAATAGAACTCTGATATTTTGTTAATGTTACTGCTGAATAGCAACACTAATAGCTATCATATAGCAACCAATAGCAACACTAATAAACAAAGCCATTCCCATGAATTTATATCAAAATATAATTTATCAATTCACAGAATAGTGCTTATGTAAAATCCAAATTTATTTAATAATAAAAGCCTTAATCATTCTATCTTTTTAAATCACCACGTATTTAATATATGTTAATTCATGAAAAGATCTGAATTCTTTTTTAAAAATCCAACGCAATATTTTCCCCAAGCCTTAATTAATTGTCTAATAAAGAGAGAATTAAGATTGACTCAGCCATCCATCCTTCTGAGTTTGTAAAATAAGAATGAGGACCCAGATTGTTGGGAGCAATACACTGACTCTGTAAACCACTTAAAGAGAGCCGTAAAACTCTGTGAAGCAGTATATAAGTGTAGGTACTATTGCTGTTAAAGAATTTATCTAAAATTCTTCAGTTTTAGGTAGACAGATGCCACAAGGATCTGTATGAACAAAAGTTAATTAAAATGGCTTGGCCAGGTGCTTTAAAAATCAAGTGGTTTTCTAGATCCACTTGGGGAATTTCCCACTTCATTTATTGGTGTCTTGGCTGGTTTATAGACAATAAATATGTCTTTGGTGATTGATGTTATTGTTCCTAACTACTTCCTTCTCTCTAACAGAACTCATGGAGCAACTAGGCTCATCAGTGAGATGAACATAATGAAGTTGATCAGCAGAAGGATGGAGAGCAAATGGAGAAGCTTCCATGAGGAACCAGACCATGTGATGGAGAAGGGAAACTTTTTAGGCCCATTTGAAATCCTAGTTTTTAGCATTGAGTGCAGTGAGCAGGGTATTTTTTTTCTGCCTCCACTGTGTGACTACAGGCAAGCAATGCTTTCTTATACTGCTGTTAAGATGTTGACAGGGGGAGCAGTACTGATGGAGCCACTTTAATAGATTTTTACAATGTCAGTCAGATTTGCCTTGACTTGGATTCCAGTATTGGGATAGGGAGTTAACCCTAGTAACAAAATTTCAGATCAATGTTGCTTCATTTCAGCTTCTAAAAATGTCATTTCTGCTTTGATTTGTTTTTTTTAATAACTCAGAAAAGAGAAAACAAAACAGGAGGAATAGCAAAATTGTGTGTGTGTGTGTGTGTGTGTGTGTGCATACTCATTTCAGCTTGCAGATCTTAAGAATGTTGACAGCATGCATCAAGACATAAGGACTACCACCTGCTTCTTTGACTCTTGATCCTTCTGGCTGATTAAACCAGCAGTCTGCTCTGGCACATGGGTTAATGAAAGAGATTAACATATCCTTAAGGAAAGGGTTTTCCTCTCTGCCCAAACAATGCTATTATAAAGCTCTGCTCAAAAAGGCTTCCCTTGACTTTGTTGTGGTTTGTGTAGGGGATGATGTTCTGAGAACTCCATTCATCATCTAGACTCTGCCTTATAATGTCCCTCAAGAATCTTACATTGACCGTCTGTTGTTCAACATCAACATGAAGCTGCTGAGGGAGAAATACCTTCAACAAGTTGAGGACACCAGATTCTACTGCACTGCACAGTACTTGTTTACCAAAGCAGCAATCAGGACTTTTGAAAACTGATTAATCTTGATTATGGCCAGGTGGAGAAAAATCAGATTCAATCCACAAGAGATAAAAGTGCTATTGATAGAGAAAAAGCTGCACTCTGAGATCAAGGTGAGGTCTGCTCTGGATGGAATGGAAAACACTCAAGAGCTTTTATTTTTTTTTACCCAAGCTGTCAATGAATTTGCAAATGGCAGTTGTGTCAAGGAGACAATTTCCAAAATTAAATTTAGCAATTTATCTTTCCTTACATCTAGTCAAAGTTATCCACACTTTGGCTATAGCCTATCTTGACTACTTCAGTCTAATGTAAGTGAAGCTGACCTTGAAAAGTATCCAGAAATTGCTATTGGTGCTAAATGCAATGATTAGATGGATTAGTACAAAGTACAAGGATCGTAGGATGCTGTACAGAAGGTATGTTCTCCCTATTAATTGCTTTGCAGATACAATTTGAGGCATTATTATTGACCTTTAAAATCCTTAAAAGGCTTTGAGATTTGCTATTTGCAATATTACTTTGCTATTTGCAATGTCATTTGCAAAACCACTCTGAAGCTACCTGGTCCTTTAGAATAGCAGGAGTATTTTTGTAGATCCCCCTGTGTACAGAAATTCAGCTATCTAGTAAAGAAGAAAGGAAATTCTCCTACAGGGCCTCAAGCTGTGAAACATTCTTTAAGTTGTGTTTGGCCCTATCATTCTCCAATATTTCAGTCAAAATTCATCCTTTCTGACAATCTCTTCATTAATGTACTATACTGGAATATTGACTTTTAGGAGAGACAGTTTAGTGTAGTGCTTAAGGCACAGATACACCGGTAGACTGAGTTCCAGTCTCATCTTGGTACAAAGTTTGGTGGCTAGTATCTTTCTCTATGCCCTAATAAGTAGGCGAGAACAAGGTCTGAAATCTTGCCAAGAAAACTGCAGGTTCTTGTCCAGATAGTTGCCAGAAGTTGACATAGACCTGTAAGGTTTCCCACTCCCGCTGAAAGAACCTGTTTACATCCATAAGGCCACTTGATTACACTAAAAGGCAAGGAACTCATTTTAACAACGGAGGGGAAAATATTATGCAATGTCGTTTAATGAGAAGATACTTCATAAAGGGTAACATTTATGCCAATGACATACTGCGTAAATTTGGTTGGTTACTTGCAAGTCCATTGCACTGAGGTCTGTTAACTGGAGGTTTCACTTTATACAAATTTATTAATTCAGGTTCCCCCTCATTAATACAGAATAAATAAATCAATTCTGCTATGGAATAGAATATCACAGTATTTCAACGTAGTTATATTTCTGAATCCATTAACAAATTTTCATTTTAGCTGAAATCTGGTATCTTCAAATAGAAAAAAGAACCCACTTACGCAGCTACTTCACTTTCTGCAGAAGTATTACTACTTTTAGATTTCCACTATAATCAATGGAAGTATGCAAATTTGACTTTCCAGCTTGATCTGAATAGTCACTTTATGTACAGTCTTGAACTGCATTAGGTATGAAAAAAAATCACTTTTCTGAAATTCTACAGAAACTTGAAAATCCACTTCTTTCTGTCCCTATACCGTGCCCTTCACCTGTCCCTCTCTCCCCAGACCCAAAGGGGGACTGATGGGACCTGCAAAAGAGATACAGCTCCTGGTCTTCATAGGTTCTACTTCATATTAAGCCAGCTAAGAGAGGAGGAGGAAGAGGAGAATGAGAAAGAGAAGAAAGATAGACTCTCATCCTTTCTTCCAGACTTCTCCTCAATCCATCTCCTTCCAGTAATATGAGCCTGGTGAAGAAGGTTCATACTCCTCCCTTTTTTTCTGATCCCATTCCCTGCCCTTCAACTGGGAGAGGAATATTTTCCATCTCAACCCGAAGCCCTGGTGTTGCAACCTGACAACTGCAGGAAAGTTTTTTGATAGGATTTTTCCAATGCATTTTCATAAATGTAACAAGAAAATCAGATACTAGTATAATAAACAATTGTAAAAGCTCATGTGGGTCATGTAGCTAATGTCAGGGTTCCAACTAATAGACTCCATACCAAGCAAAGCCCTGAGGCAGATGAATTCCTCAAAGCTTCAGGGTTGACAGTTGAGGTTTAAGCCTTCTTTGACCATCTCTTTGAGGTCAGTTAGATGTTGGTGATCCTGCTGAAGAAGAGATGCTTGTCAAGCATCATCAAGTCTCCAATAATGAGTCAGGAATAGCCAGAATTCATCCTACCCATCTTATCAAAGTCCCTTACAAACAACACCTAATTTGTCCATTAGTTACTTTATTCTTGCTCCTTAGCTCGGCTATGTTCTTACTAATATAATTGTCTTGGTTCAAAGGCTGCACTTTCCCTTTTAGAATCTTTCTGAAATGCTCAGTTTCATTACTTTCTATAATGAACACATTTTGTGCAGTTTAAAAGAATATGGTAGTCCTGAACCCCAGCCAGGAATAAAAGCCTTTTGCAACAGTACATTTTTTCCTATTGTTATCATTACTGTTATCTACCCTAGTAAAATACTGCCTTATCCTAAATGAGACATAATCATGCTAAGTGATTAGTTACACTTTAATAAGTATCCTTAACTATCAATGTGCTCTAATATGGATTACTAAAATCCAATTATTAAATCTTAGCGTTGGAATTAAGAGAATGCTTTACCCAGCCCATTAGGGTGGCCATTATGCAGCAGCCAGATTTATAATGCCAACTAGCTGAATACTGACAAAAGGAAATCGTTTACACATCATGTAATTAGTTCATGGAATTGTTCACCATAAAATACAGGGATGGTTACTTATATCTTAAAGCAATTGGAATTGGTGGGGGGGTGGATTTCACAAATTAGCCAAAACTGGATAGGAGCCATAGATCACAGTCGGCAGGAAACAACTATCAACAATACGCTTTGTGTTTTCTAGCTTCCAAGGGCATGCAGCTGCCCGTGTTAGAGACAAGCACACAGATTCCATTTTTCCACTCCATTCACAGAAGAAGCTTCTGTTCAAAGAAGAGCAGAGACAACAGCATTGGTCCACAGAAAAACTCTTCCATTTCACAATACATAAGAGTGAATTCCATTGAAGTTTTCCAGCTGATGGGACCGCTTCCATCAGAGGAACCAAGGAGGAATGATTTATCTTTCACCTGCAGTCCCACTGTGTGTCCTTAAAAGCTGCTCTGGATGTCACAAAAGAATGATTAAGCTTTCAGGTTTTTCAGAACTGTTCATTGTGCTAGGCTATAAGGAAAGCAGGGAGTGAAAAAGCAGACAGGGGAGTAAGAAAATTAGGCCACATGTTAAAGGTATAAGTCAAAGCTATGGAGTTATAAAGCTATAAATTACATTTTTCTCAGGAGGGAGGTGATATAATGAATGAATTAGCCTCAGAAAGATGCTAAAAATACCAGGTTACAACTAGGCTTCTGAGGCAAAAATGCTACCTGTATTTTAAGAAAGAAAGTCCAGGTATCCTTCAGATCTCCCTCTGGTTTCAAACAAAATATATGAAGTGAGCAAAGGAAACACATATTAGCAACCTGGATTAATTCTTGGTAATCAAATGGAGGGAAAAAGACAAAGCCAAGCCAGGCACTACACCAAACAGTTGAATAAATTAAACCTTTGAGTACAAAGAGGTTCTTTGGAAGCAGAAAAATATATTCCCTCTGATTCATCCCAGATTCAACATCTACTCCATGAGCACAACATTTTTTGTGAAGGCATATATTTCTATGAACAGCCTGAGGAAATATGATTCAATTATGATGCTGGTAGAAATGTGTTTTAAACCAAGTAGGCAATTCTGTTCTTCAAAGGGGTTGCATGTACATATTACAGATTAACAGAATTGGAAGGGACCTTGTAGGTCATCTAGTCCAACATCCTGCCCAAGCAGACCCTACACCATTTTTGACAGATGGCAGTCCAGTCTCTTCTTGAAAGCTTCCAGTGATGAAGCTCCCACAACTTCCAAAGGCAAGCTGTTTCATTTGTTGATTGTTCTCACTGTCAGAACATTTCTCCTTATCTCTAGATTGAATCTCTCCTTGTTCATTTTCCATCCATTATTCCTTGTCTGGCCTTCAGGGACTTTGGAAAATAGCTTGACTCCTTCCTCTCTGTGACAGGCCCTCAAATATTGGAACATTGCTATCATGTCTCCCCTGATATGTACATATCTTCATGAGGACATGAAAACTAGAGTCTTTCACTCAGATCCTGAGAAAGGAATAGTTCTTCTTTGTGTTCCCTTTTTGGGCTGGAATTCACTTTCCTATTTGGACTGGGGCTTTGTAGGCAAAGATCAGGAATCAATCATCTTGAAATAGATGTCATCATCATTATTAAATATACATTATGCTATAATAAGTTTAAATGAGTCTGAAAGCTGAACACTCCTTTAATGTCTTTTTAAAAATGTTTCTAAATAATGATCATCTTTGACCATCTCTTTAGGGAGCTTATTCATTTGCTTATTAATTATTAACTGTTAATTTTTTTTAAAAAATGTAACTTACATATTCATTCCATAGCTTCAGGCTGTGGTTCTTTCTCCAGCTAGCTTCTAAAAACATGAATTATTCCTTCCCTTCATTTGTACTGATACCTTGAAGGTATTCCTAAATTCTCAGACTGATCCTTTAGAATATTCTCCTTTCTTGGAGCAAATGTAGTTCAATTCCTTGATCTCTGCACATGTGTCTCTTACTATTTCTGTATCATTTTTATAACTTAACTTTAGGTTTGGTGTCCTTTTCCTATCTTCTCTACATCCTGTCATATATAATCTAAAGCTGTAGCAGGATGGAGGAATCTGTGACTTTCCTGATGTTATTTAATTAAATTCCCAGGATTCCTTACCCATTAACATTCTGCAGAAGCTGGTAGAAGTTTAGTCTAGCAACATCTGGTGGGCTACAAATTCCCATCTTCCAGTACATTGTAAGACTACACAATAATCCAACAGCTCATAAACACGCTGAGCATTGTAAAATATGCCAACTCTATTCTAGTCTCTTGTAAGTTTCTTGATTGCCTTTCTTGACATTTTTGAGATATCTTTAATACTATGTGCTCAAACTCTATTAACTCACTGTGACTGTGATCTCCCTACCAACTTTAATAAGACTATCATTCTTTCAGTGTGATTCAGGCTGCACTCTGGGTGTTTTTAAAGATTTTATCCTCAGACATTGAATGAGATTGCCTAGAAAATCTGGGTGGCCTTTGGAAATGCATTAGCCAAGTAATGAATTAGAGGCATGGAGACCAGTTGCAATGGGCACCTCACCATGGAACCAGGCATCTTGCTTTGTGGATGTCATACCATGGAAGAATATCCATACTGCTCGATTCCTTTCATCCCAAGCTTTGAACATGAAGAGACTAGACAACAATTTGTCTGAAATGATATGGGGTTTGCTGCGTGAGCAGGGGATTGGACTAGAAGATCTCCAAAGTCCCTTCCAACTCTGTTATTTGATTATTGGTT
Organism: Naja naja; assembly: GCA_009733165.1. NCBI lineage: Eukaryota > Metazoa > Chordata > Lepidosauria > Squamata > Elapidae > Naja > Naja naja. Next base: position 106,999,502 of record CM019148.1, read on the forward strand.
ACTCTGAGAGGAATAGTAGAGAGTCAATAATACTGAGTTCAACAATACTGAAGTAATTGTCTGGGCTGTACCATGGAAAAAAGGTGAATGCCAATGAAAGAGCAACCACACTGGGCTTGGCATAGGGTTAGTTTATATAGCCCAGGAAACACTACCCATTTAATGTGTATTTTGATGTGTGTATTGTTAAGTTTGCATAGAGAGGCAGACATGGAGTGCTTCAGCTCTTAAGTTTATTGTGACTTTCAGCTCAGAACGGACCCGATTGGCTTTGCTGCGGCTGCTACTTATAGCCGGCAGCCGCAGTTGCCAGCCAATCAGAGTGCAGGGTTTTCCCGCACTTTTTAAACCAATCATTTCCAACACTTTACAAGAACAATTCAAACTAAACCAATGATTTCAAACCTACATACATAACACCCCTCCCCACTAGGTTTAGTCCATACTCAAACCCCATCTATCTAATGTATTCTTTTAAATAGGTGGGGCTCTTATGTGTACGTTGAGACCTACGTGGTTCAGATATTTTAAGGTTCTCACCTTGTGAGGGAGGAAATGTGTCTGCTGACATTTCCTTACTTGGACTTCTAGTAATGGTAGAACCTGTTTGGTTACTACAACCTGGCCTCTCCTCCCAATCCATCTCCAGCCCAATGTCAGCACCTAAGTCAGGTAGTGATGTACAATCTTCCATTTGTAAAAATGGTTGTTGGCACTGTGACAGGTTTTGGGATGGTTCCTGTCGTGTTAGCTTGTTACACATGGGGTTGATTCTTGCTTGTTGATTATCCTCATAATCCTCCCCTTCCCCCCTAGAAGAGGCAGTAGGTATGGGGACCAGAGAGGAGCAATGGCATTGCTCCTGAGGTAGTCTGGATCTTAGCTGATCAATGTGCCTGCTCCAGAGGACACCATCCTCCGTTTGTACCCTGTAAGACCTGGGGCCTGTGATTTGGGTTATCTCAGCAGGAATCCATAATGGTTCACCCAGGAGGTTCTTAGCATAAACAGAATCACCCACAGTGAATGTGCGAATTTTGTTGGCGGAATCTAGTGGTGCATTGGGTGCGTAATTGGGATGAAGGCGGTCAAGGGGAGATCTGAGTTTCCTACCCATCAACAACTCAGCTGGGGTTAAGTTAGTTGATGGGTTGGGAGTGATATGCTGGACACTGAGTAGTTTTTCAACTTTCTCAGTGATGTCCCCTGGACCCAATTGCTGAGGTTTTTCCTTGGTAAATCGTACCATGCGTTCAGTCCGGCCATTAGCCGAAGGATGCCCAGGGGCTGTCAGGGCATGTCTGATACCCTGTTGTGCTAGATATGATTCAAAAAGGTTGGACGTAAATTGAGGACCATTGTCAGAAATGAGGACATCAGGTAACCCATGAGTTACAAAAAAGCTTTTTAAGCTGTTTGATGACAGCTTCAGCTGTGGTGGATGCCATAGGGATAACCTCTAGCCATTTGGAATATGCATCAACTATAATAAGAAAAGTGTGCCCTCTGGTAGGGCCAGCAAAATCAATGTGAATCCTGGACCATGGGCCCCTAGGACATTCCCATTCTTGTTTGGGGGCGAGAGGTGGGGCAGGCCTGACTACCTGACAGTAGGGACATGATGCAACCCAGTTTTCAACCATTTTGTCAATACCTGGCCACCATATATAACTCCTGGCCAATCCCTTCATTCTGACAATTCCCGGATGCCCTCATGTAACATTTCCAAAACCTCTTTCTGTAGTTTTGCAGGAATAACCACCCTGTTACCCCACAAAATACATCCTCTTAAAACAGATAATTCAGTTTGCCTGGATTTAAAAGGTTGGGCAAGTTGAGGTAGATCTTAAAGTGGCCAACCTTTCTTAATCCAGCCTATAACAGGAGCCAATAAAGTGTCTTTGGCAGTCTCTCTGGCAATTTCAGCAGCGTGTACTGGAAGCTTGGCAACAGTTTCTAGAAAAAAGGTGCAAGTCTCAGGAGCAGGGTCGTCAGTGTGTGAAGGAAGTGGGCAGTGACTCAAAGCATCTGCATGCCCAATGTCTTTTCCAGGCCTGTGGATGATTTTGTATGAATAAGCAGCAAGAAATTCAGTCCATCTCAGCATTCTTGGTGACAGGATATGGGTGTTGGTTTGTCCCCTGCCACAATGCCTAAAAGAGGTTTGTGATCTGTGACAATAGTAAATGTTCTCCCATATAGATACTCATGGAATTTCTTGACAGCTGCTACAATTCCCAAAGCTTCCTTGTCCAGTTGGCTGTAGTTTCTCTCTGCCTTAGTCAAAGTGTGAGAGTAAAATGCAATAGGGGCTTCCCTTCTGCTGGGAAGCATGTGGCTCAACACCCACCCCACTCCAAAAGGGAGTGGGGTGGGTGTCACAAGTCAGTGCAACATCACAAGGGCATCACAAGTCAGTACAACAGGCAAATTCTCAGAGAACTGTATTAGTACAGAATCAGACGTGATTTGTCTCTTAATATTGTTAAATGCAGCTTGTTCCTTTCTGCCCCAGACCCATGCAGATTTTTTGTCCAGTAATATATGTAGGGGTTCTGCAATGGTTGCCTTCTGAGGTAGGAACATATGATAGAAGTTAATGAGTCCCAAGAATGCTTGCAAATCTGTTTTGCATTTGGGCCTGGGGGCTTCTTTGATTGCCTGGACTTTGGCTTCTGTGGGGTGGATCCCATGTTTATCCCATGTAACCCAAGAATTCTACTTTGTCAGTTCTAAGTGTGCATTTCTCTTCTTTGACTTTTAATCCCACTTTTTTGAATCTGGTTAGGACTTCTCTGAGTCTCTCGTGTAACTGAGTGTCATTTTCAGCAGAGATTAAAACGTCATCAAAATAAGGCACCACCCCTGGCAACCCTTGAAGCATCCTTTCCATAAGGCTTTCGAAGATGCCTGGTGCCACACTTACTCCAAATTGCAACCTTTTGCATTTGAAAGCACCCATATGAGTTACAATGGTTTGGGCTTCTGCAGTGGCATCATCAATTGTTAACTGTTGATATGCCTGGGCCAGGTCCAATTTGGCGAAAACTGTGCCCCTGCCCAGAGAATGTAATAAATGATGCACTATTGAAACTGGATATGCACTCTGTTGTAGCGCATGGTTCAATGTCCCCTTGTAGTCTCTACAGATTCTCACAGACCCATCAGTCTTGACTGGTGTGACTATGGGTGTCTCCCACCTGGAGTGGTCAGTGGGCTCTAAAATCCCTTGAGCTATTAGTTTATCTAATTGTGCATCAATTTTTTCCTTTAATGCAAATGGAACCCTTGTGGGTTTTAAACGGATTGGTTGTACCTTGGGATCTAGGTTAAAAGTGATAGGAGTCCCCAAGTACTTGCCTAATCCGTCGCTGAAGACCTCTGGAAATTCAGACTTCAAGGCCTCTTCCCACTCAGTGTTGCTCACGTGATTGATGCCTGTCACCTCGATGCCCAGCAGGTTGAACCATTCAAGTCCCAGCAGACTTGGGCGATCCTTTCTCACGATGGTCAGGGTAGACGCTTGGTGTGGCCTTTGAACTTCACGTTGAATTCTCTTGTTCCAACTACTGGAATCTTGTTCCCTTGGTAGTCTTTAAGAGTCAATGCTTGCTTCTTGAAGTGATTCTTCTGAATGTTTGGAAGTAGCCTGTGAATAGTGTCCCATGACACCATAGATAGGTATGAGCCTGAGTCCACTTCCATTTGGCAAGGCCTTCCTTCAATAAGTACCTTGACATGCACTTTTCTGCTTTTTAAAGGAGAAGAATGACCAATAGTTACTGTGTGATGAGTTTCATTCTTCCCATTTGCTTCTGTGCTGCCCCATTTTCTCACTGAGGTTGTTGGGCTTGAATTCTTTGTCTTTGGTTGCAGCAAACTTTCTTCTGCTTGGTGGAGTTCTGGATGATTTGCAGACTCTTGCTAGGTGTCCTCTTTTTTCACAACGGAGGCAAATGGTGTCTAGAAACTTGCATTCAGTGCAGGGGTGGCTTCCCCCACAACCTCTGCAGTAGAAATCTTGCCTCTTTCTTCCCAGGTCTTTCTTTTTCCGCTCCATTCTGAGCCTGTAAATTCCTTCCTCCACCTCACTGCAATCTGACTCAGAATCTAGTTCCTCACAATGATTCGTAGTGGACTTTTCCCCATCAGAATGGCTCGTGGCCCTGTTCATCTTCCTCATGGCTGCTGCTGAGGACTTGGTAGCTTCTGCTGAAGAGGCTTCTTCTATGGCTTCTTTTAGCGTGATCTTAGGTTTCATTAATAACTTGCTCTGTAACACCTTGTCTTTAAGGCCCAGGACAAATCGATCACGCATGGCCTCTTCTAAACTGTTGAATTCGCATGCACCCCCAGTGTCTCTTAAACTTGCCACAAAGTCGTTTATGCTTTCTTGATCCCCCTGATCACGATGGTAAAACTCGTGTCTCTTAATGAGGCACGATACTTGTGGCGTGTAATGGGCTCTTAACAGCCTTTCCAAATCAGGCCAGTCCATTACCTTCACGTCTGCAGCTCCCGCTAATGCCTTTACCATCTTGAAAACTGCCGGACCACAGTATGTAAGAAAGACCGCCCTCTTCCGCTTCTCAGAAATGTCAGCTAGATCGTTTCCTTCCAGATACATTTGGAAACGATCTGCATACGACTCCCAGTCTTCTGCCGTCGTATCGAATGGGGCTGGGGGGGTATTCAGCACAGCCATCTCACTCTTCTTCTGCTCCGTGTTGCCTTCTCTTTAGGGAAAATCCCACCTTCATCGCCAGTATTAAGTTTGCATAGAGAGGCAGACACGAAGTGCTTCAGCTCTTAAGTTTATTGTGACTTTCAGCTCAGAACGGACCCGACTGGCTTTGCTGCGGCTGCTACTTATAGCCGGCAGCCGCAGCTGACAGCCAATCATAGTGCAGGGTTTTCCCGCACTTTTTAAACCAATCATTTCCAACACTTTACAGGAACAATTCAAACTAAACCAATGATTTCAAACCTACATACATAACATGTATCACTTATTTATTTAGAGGCCTGCGTTTGCCTAGAAGAGTAAGAAAAACTCATTTCCCATATCAACTACAGCATGGCCATATGACAGTTCTACAAATGCAGCATTATAGAGCAAATGGGCATCGGGCCCAGATTATTCTACACCACAGTTCCAGTTCACATTCTATAGTGAGGATTTCCATTATTCTCTATTAAGGTGGACAAAGAAAATTCAACTTTCCTCTCTAACAGGAAGCTGCTATGTATAATGCTGTGTTTTGTTATTTAGGCACTTGGTAACAATGATTCTGTCACATATACACATATAATGAATTTCAATTTAAAATGCCATTCAAATCGCAAAGTATTGTGGAGGGTGCCTTTTTTCTGGTCCAGTGTTATATGGGAAAGGATGATATGATTATTCTTCTACCTATTACTCTTAAGAATAAGAGTTCAATCTTACAGATACAGTGTATGTGTCTTACAGAGCTTGATGGGATCCCATAGTTGGGTGTAGGCTCATAAAAGCATGAATACACCGATCTGCTCTGTCTCATCTCTGTTTCTCATATTTTGAAAAATAAGTCCATTTTGTCTTGTTTCCCTATTAGTTCAAGTTATTTTCAAAAGATCCTAAACGGAAACATAGATCTGTTTTATACTAAAAAAAATGTGACCCACTTGGTAATCATTTCAAGTATCTTTAAGTAAAGAAATATCTTTACTTAAACAGATAATCATGGGCAAGCAAATAAGAGCCTTGGTGGTGCAGGCTGTTAAATGCCTAGCACTTAAGTTCCAGCGGCCTGCAATTAGTGCAGGCTCGAATCCCACCAGGCTCAAGGTTGACTCAGCCTTCCATCCTCTGGGGTAGGTAAATTGAGGACCCAAGATTGTTGGGGGCAATAAGCTGACTTTGTAAAAAATGCCGCTTAGTAATAAGCAGGCATATACAATGGAATGAAGGCTATTGCTGAGCACACTGGGTTGTATCCCAAAAATTGTAAGCCGCCCTGAGTCTTCGGAGAAGTGCGGCATATAAATGTAATTTAAAAAAAAAGTATTGGGAGTGGGAGCAATTTTCAGCTTCCTGCTGACTTCCCCATTAACTTTGCTTGTTGGAAGCTGGCAGGGAGTTTCTGATAATGTACCTTTCTTCCTGCTTCCCTCCCTCTTCCTTCTTTCCTTCTTTTTTTCTCTCTTCCCTCCTTCTCCTTGCTTCCTTCATTCCTTCCTTCTCTCCCTCTATCTTCATTCATACCTTCTCTCTCCTAGTTCCTTCCTCCCTCCCTTTCTTCCTTCCCTTCCTCATTTTTTCTCCCTCCCTTCCTTCTGTCATTTCTTCCTTCCTTCCTTTCATCTCTCCCTCCCCCTTCTTTTGTTCCTTCTTCCATACCTTTCCAGCAGTCAGGTAAGAGGCTACTGCTGGGTGGGGAAGTAAGTGAGTGTACCAGTGTAGCAAAAGCATAGAAGAAATGGCAGAAAGTACACAAGACTTACCCAAACAACCTGCAACCTTCCTTGTCACTTTCTCCATTGGCTTTTTTCCTGCAATCTTCTCACAAGCAAAGACTTTGCTAGGGGGAAGGTGGCAAGGAGCATTAACAATCATATCAGTTCCTTCTGCTTCTCCATTGACTTGTGGAAGGTTGTCAGGGAACGCTGAAAATGAGGATCACATGACCACAGCAACCAGGCCCAGATGCTAATTCATCCTCAACCACAAAAGTTACTGAGGGCTTCGCTTATTTCACGGGTTGTTCTTGATGGGAAAAACAGAGGAAGAGAATGTTATGTTTCCTTAATGTAAAGCATGTCCCAAAAAATAAAGTCCAAGGTATCCATCTTCCTTTCAAAGACTATTTATTAGGTACACATTAAATTGACAGGGACTTGGTATAATTCTGACTCTGACCGGGATCCAGAATTACACCTAAAAAAAGCAAGAGTGTGAAACTTCCCCCCTGAGTCACAATCTCCAATTAATTCTCAGTCCAACAATCCAGCAATTCCAAACCTTAAGCCAGCTGCAGGCATCTGATCTGTTCCCAAAGGAAAGGAATGCCACCTAGATATAACATCCCCCCTTTATTTTTACAAACTCCCCCTTTCAACAGTTAGAAAGCGGCAAACCTGAAGTATTAGTAAATTGAGCTACTACAAACCTAAAAATTAATAGAAAAAATACACAGGCTAATAAAAAATATGGCTACACATTTGTCATTTTTAGGGTCGACATCTTGAGCTCCTGTATGAAAGATGTAAGATATACATCTAACAAATAACTAAGTACTTATCAAAGCATATCCATATCTGATTTGCAATTCCCATTCACTAACATCATTTTAAAATGATGTGTTATAGTTCATTGGAAATGTGATTGTTATTTCTAATGAACAGAATAAAGCTGAACCAGCAACCACTTCCCCAAATTTCATTTGTGCAGGAGTCATATGTCCCAGTGTTCTGTAAGTCAACATATTTGGCATAGGGCATTGTTGCCCTATGCCTTCCAAATTCACCCAATCGAAGGTTGCAAACTATCAAACAGACACAAGAATTTTAATAATATATATGCATCCTTGTACAAACCTGATGTAGACATTTTTTAAAAGAAGACTGGGGATTAGCTCAGTTGAACATAGTCTGAGTAACAGACATATATTATATTGAACTGAAAAGGAAGGACAGGGTCTCAGTGACCACAGGCATCAGCTTTGAAGCCTGAGCTAATCATTCTTCATTCAAAGTGCTGCCTGGCTTCCCATATCTTATCATTATTGCTATCAAAGTAGGAAGTTAATCTGATGCTATTTATCCTTCTCCTAAACATAACTGTTGAATAGCTTATTATTGCTGTTGCTTAGCTTTGCACTCAACTAAATTACTGATGGGTTTGCTGCTGATCATTGTTGTACTATAATCTCCTGAGCTTAATCACTGCTCCCCATCAAAGCACTTAGCAGACCTGTTGTTTCTGCTTTTGCCCTATTTCTCCAAAGACTGGTCTAACTATTTCCCATTTAACCACTTATTACCAACCAAAAAGGAGTAGCATCTACTTCTGTAAGTCACTAAGTTCAGCTAAGACCATCACCATCCACACAGACAGGCAAGTCACCAGAATATCAACAAAATATAAATACAGACAACAAACAGCACTCCTTACTAGCATTGATGATGTTATCTAGTCACTATCTGGATCTGTATCAATCAGGTTTCAGGCCCGGGTACAGCACGGAGATGGCATTGGTCGCACTGGTGGATGATCTCTGGAGGACTCGGGATAGGGGTCATTCCTCTGTCCTGGTCCTATTAAATCTCTCAGCAGCTTTCAATACCATCGACCATGGTATCTTACTGCGACACCTCGAGGGGCTGGGGGTGGGGAGCACTGTTTTATGGTGGTTCGCCTCCTACCTCTCGGGTTGTATGCAGGTGGTGTTGGCAGGGGGGCAGAGATTGGCCCCAAGGCCTCTCCTTTGTGGGGTGCCCCAGGGGTCATTTCTTTTGCCCCTCCTGTTCAACATCTACATGAAACTGCTGGGCGAGATCATCCGTGGTTTTGGGGTGAGGTATCATCAGTATGCTGATAATATCCAGCTTTTTATCTCCACCCTTAACCAACCCAGTGATGCCCTCGATGTGATGTCCAGGTGCCTGGAAGTGGTACGGATCTGGATGGGGAGGAACAGGCTTCAGCTCAACCCAGCTAAGACCGAGTGGCTGTATGTACCAGCATCTCAAGTTATCCAGGATATTCTACCTCTAGCTATGGGGAGAGGTGTTATCCCCCATAGATAGGGCTCACAACTTGGGTGTCCTCCTGGATGCATGGCTCAGTTTCCAGGATCAGGTGGGAGCCATGGCCAGGGAAGCATTTGCCCAGGTTCACCTGGTGCGCCAGTTGCATCCTTATCTGGACTGGGATGCCTTATGTACGGTCACTCATGCACTTGTTACCTCCCATCTGGACTACTGCAATGGTCTCTACATGGGGCTGCATTTGAGGACCACTCAGAGGCTTCAACTGGTCCAGAATGCAGCTGTGTGGGTTGTGATGGGAGTGTCCTGATACTCCCATGTTATACCCCTCCTGCGTGAGCTGCACTGGTTGCCGGTTGCCCTCTGGGTGAGATTTAAGGTGCTGGTACTTACCTATAAAGCCCTACATCACTTAGGACTGGGGTATTTGCGGGAAACCCTGCTGCCAGCAACGACTTCCCAATGACCCATGTGACAGACCTCCTTGGGGTGCCGGGCTGTCGGCTGGCCCCCTAGGGCAGGGTCCCCTGTGGAATCAGCTTCCCCTGGAGCTCCTGACCTTCAATCCTTCCATCGTGGCCTGAAAACATGGCTTTTCCAGCTTGCCGACCTGGACTGATGGAGGGGATGGGTTTTTAGCAGTAGTTTTATTAGCTTTAATTGGTTTATTGGGATTTTCATTTAATTGTTTTTTAATATTTGTGTTCTATCTTTTTATCGTTGTGAGCTGCCCTGAGTCCTTCAGGAGATAGGGCAGCATAGAAATCCCAAAATAAATAAATAAATAAAAATAAGGGTAATGAAATGTCTGCAAGAAAACAAGCAAGCTCAGAGAGTGCCAAGGACCCCTCTGTAAGGGATCTAAGATTCTAAGATTCCACAATCAAGGTCTGGATAACAATATAGCCCAATATATAGTTTTGATTCCAAAAGAATGAGCCCAATATAGAGAGCGCAACTGCTTTAAAGGCATTCAGGCAAATGCTACATTTGCACTTCTATCTACTTTGAAGCACTCAATCTGGGAAGGACAGAGGGTGACTAGCCAGCTCATTTAGACAATTTTTTTTCATTACATTTATATGCCGCCCTTCTCCGAAGACTCAGGGTGGCTTACAATTTTTGGGATACAACCCAGTGTGCTCAGCAATAGCCTTCATTCCATTGTATATGCCTGCTTATTACTAAGCGGCATTTTTACAAGGTCAGCTAATTGCCCCCAACAATCTTGGGTCCTCAATTTACCTACCCCGAGAGGATGGAAGGCTGAGTCAACCTTGAGCCTGGTGGGATGTCCTAATTATGATTCTTTCTCCACTTTCTAGGATAGGCAGAAAAGTTAACTATGCTGACCGAATACAGGTAGCTCTCGACTTGCAACAGTTCATTTAGTGGCCATTCAAAGTTACAACATCACTGAAAAAATTGACTTGTGACCATTTTTCACACTTACAACAGTTGCAGCATCCCCACCGTCATGTGATCAACATTCAGACACTTGGTAACTGACTCATATTTGTGACTTTTCCAGTGCCTTGAGATCATATGATCCCCTTTTACAACCTTCTGACAAGCAAAGTCAGTTGGGGAAACCAGATTCCCTTAACAACCATGCTACTCATTTAACAACTGCAGTGATTCACTTAACAATTGTGGCAAGAAAAGTCATAAGATGGGGCAAAACTCACTCAAATATCTCATTTAACAACATACATTTTGGGCTCAATTGAGGTCATAAGTCAAAGACTACCAGTATTATTATTTCCTTTCTATACAACCTGGTGTGAGATTTTAATAACACCTCTGCTAGTCACTAGTCATGGAAGCTCAGAAGAAGAAATTATTCCTTACCGTTTAGTTCACAATTCAGGAATGATTTCAGAAGAGTTGCAAAATTTTGTGCAACTGCCTTTGTCACCCATTCATTCATACTGAAGTTTCTGTTCCCTGGTATGTTCTATGTTATAGTATTGTATAGATACAGTGTTGGTTAATGTATTGTGTCCCTTACCTATAAATAAAGATCCATAATAATAATCAAAATCTGTTGCAAAAGGTCAAGATCAAACAATCTATCTTATATTCTATAATAGAGTACTTTCTGCTAAACTACTCCCTTTAAGTGAGTTATTCTTAAAGCTATAGGCCAGTGGTTCTTAACCTGGGGGATATTGCCCCCCAAGGGGCGATTTTGTTTTTCAGGGGGGCGATGGAACGAAAAGGGACAATGTGGGGGCAAAGGAACAGAAGGGGGGCGATATGGGGACAATGGAGCAAGATATATTGAGAGAGAGAGAGAGATCTATATTGGTAGATAGATAGGTAGGTAGGTAGACAAAAAGACAGACAGGTAGGTAGATAGATAGGCAGGAAGCCAGACAGGCAAACAGACAGACCTTTTGGGTGGATGGATGGACAGACAGATGGATGGACGGACAGACAGAAAGAATGCAAGAGTGGCAGCACTTTGGGAAAGCGGTGGCAGCAGCTTTTCCCAACATGCTACCGCATTCAAGGCACCGGTTCAGGTGCGGTACAACAGTCAATGGGGTGAACCTGCAGGGCCAGCGTCTCAAACGCCCCCCCTGCCACCTCTTAGCGCCCCTCTGATGGCCCCCTTGGGGACGCTAAGAGGTGGCAGGGGGGCGGTTATGTTGTGGGAGGGGGGCGATGACAACTTCCTCAATGGCTCAAGGGGGCGATTCTTTCAAAAAGGTTAAGAACCACTGCTATAGGCAATCAGTCAAACAGTTCTTAGAATTGGTTTTAGGCCAGCAAAATAATTTAATTTATCTATTTTCCCTGTCTGGCCACCCACATGCTTACATGGTTCAGGTAAGATGACTACATTTCCATAGAGTTGGAAATTTCAATCCCACCTTGTTTTTAAAAAGATTGCAACAACAATACACTCCAGCTAAATAAGCTAACAAAATTATAAGAAAGTCAAGGCTGTCTCTCCATTCTCTTAGAAAATGAATGACCTGAGCTTTTCCCCCTACATCATTACTAGCAAAAGAAGCATAGATACTTACTTTTGTTAGCCTCCACCCCTCAATTTACAAAGGGCATTAGGGAAGCATATATATATATATATATATGCGAGATATCACTCACGCATCATCACAAAACCTCCAGAACCATAAAGCCTACAATCTTGAAATTTGTATGTTCCTTTTGGCTACTAGGTGCTTACTAAGAAAGGATGTTTTGAAATGACCATAAGAGCATTAGCATTAATATTAACACACTCTGATGCTAAGAAATTCTACCCCCCCTCCCCACTTGAAAAGAAATCTGTTCCAAATACAAAACACAAGCAGAGGAGAGGAGTTTCAGTTTCAGTTTCACAGCACCAAACAGTTTTAGTACAGAACAGTTGAGCTAAGCCACGCCCAGGCTCCTTGCTATCTCCTTCTTGCTCACACAGCAAATACTGTTTCACTTTTCAAACAGTCCTCAACTCTCTCACACACTGACAGGACACTAGCCAGATGAATACCAATGGATGCTGGTAGGCAGAGGCAGATTTTTTTCCCCTTATTTTCCACCCCAAAAACTAAGCCCAACCACATAGTTTCATAGCGAAGCACGGGTATCGAGCTAGTAATAGAATAACAGGGTTGGAAGGAACTTTGGAGTTCTTCTAATTCAACCTCCTGTTAAAGCAGGAAACACTATACCATTTCAGACAAAAGCCAATTCTTACTTAAAAGGAAAGGATGATATCTAACCAATACCTCTTTAAATTCCATAAATTTGCAAGGTTATTGGGTGATTCATAATATTGTAAGATACTTGGACTTCACTCTTGATTATCAGTATTTCTTCTTCAAACAAAATTTGACCACCATCAGATCAGATAACCTGTTAACAAATATTTTTGAAAGAACCCCCTGTACCACTTGGTTGTTTTTCCTGATAAACAAATGGTGAGCAGCACATCTACGCACAGTTGGAGATGAACAGAAGGATCTCCCTCCACCCCTTCAGATACTTAATTCTGCCACTGATTGGGAAATTCAAAATGCAAAAGGCCTACGGCTCAGCCAATTAAGAAAGGGGAAAAAATGGAACAATGGGGGATTCCTAATTGATCACTTCTAATGTAGAAACCCCAGTGTTTGGTTTAGCATTCACAAACCCAGAGATAAATTAGAAGGGAGTAATTTCAAAAGGCTATTTTTTAATATAAAACCCTTCTTAGAAATCCTTCATGTTAGGCTATGTCTACTTTTTCAGTTGAGTCATTAGTGTGGGAAGCTCCCCCCACAAGAAGAATGAAATATGCTGGGAAATATTAAAAGAGGCAGAATATTATATTTCCCCAAAGGAGAAAGGGAGAAACATGCTCCAGCCCTGATTTCCTGTATAGTAAAACAGCTTCCAGCAGAAATCTTTAGAGATGGGGATTTTGGGCCCATTAAGAAATCCTGGACAACCTATTCGTAAACAGAACTTCTTTAGCATCCCAGGTGGTGGGATTAAGAAGAACAGGACATGACCTTTTACGTCAGGACATAATAGGATTAACCCACCACCATTTAGCAAAAGACACAAGCCCCTTCATTGCACAATCCCCAAAACAGTTCAAACTTCAAAGTCACAGAAACCTATAAAGATCCATCCACTCGTTCAACCATTTGGTCAGTTGCCTCAGAACTGCATGCTCTGGTTCTGTTCATCAATAAACAGAGTATTTCTTTCCAATCAGCCTCCATGTTATTTCCAGCGTCTTTCTCACAGCTTGGAACTGAACCAGATGGATTTTCCTTCCAACACTAAGTAAAGGTAAAGGTTCCCCTCACACATACATGCTAGTCATTTCCAGCTCTGGGGGGGCGGTGCTCATCTCCGTTACAAAGCCGAAGAGCCAGTGCTGTCCAAAGACGTCTCCATGGTCATGTGGCCAGCATGACTAAATGCCGAGCTGCACAGAATGCTGTCACCTTCTCACCAAAATGGTCCCTATTTTTCTACTTGCATTTTACATGCTTTTGAACTGCTAGGTTGGCAGAAGTTGGGACAAGTAATGGGAGCTCATTCTGTTACGCGGTGCCAGGCATTCGAACTGCCAAACTGCTGACCTTTCTGATTGACAAGCTCAGCATCTTAGCCACTGAACCACTAATGAATATGATTTTTTTTGCATCTACCTCGATAGTTAAGTAATTAACAACAAAGGAATTATTGTTTCATGACATATCCACTACTAACAGAGTTGGACTCTGTTAAAAAAGAAGCCCTAATTGCCTCAGAATCCTACTTACATGGGTGGAAAACTCAGAAAATTTCTGTCTACTGTAATGGAGGTCTACTAACAAGTGGGGATAATCTAGATATCCCATCTAACCTCTGGAGTGAACTAGAATAGGAGCATGTGGTGTACACAAGCCATAAACTGGCATAAATGCATAGCCAATAGAATTCAAAGCTGCATTTGGTCACCAAATGTGACAGAAGAGAAAAATAAATTGGTTCATTCAAAGAGCTTAAACTGCAGGTAGTGATTCTCTGAGGCAATCTCTGGCTTCTCCAGCCAGACCAAGAAAAAAAAATGTCTCATTTTTTTCTTGGTCTGGCTGAAGCAATTTTTCTTTCAAATGTTGCAAAACTTTATTTTCAATGAAACCAATCTCTCTTCTACAATGGATTTAAAACAATGCAATTTTGGACCTTCATTTATCCAGCCCACATTTGCTATGTTTGTTTTCTCGTTCTGAGATGCTACAAGTCTAGCTGCCAGAACAACACTTTATATTAGAAAAGGTTTAGCAGCAGCCATCTTTAAATCAGCATGGTAGTGACACTATTGAGCTATTCTCCAAAGATATATCTGAGAGTTATATGAGTACAAATCAGTCCTCTCAAAGTATATGCCTTTCATTGCATTTGGGCAAAACTTGTCACTTCTAAATGGCGATTTGTTATGATAGGCTACTGTTTCAAATAAATCCTCAAAAAAAAAAAAAGCAGCTGGCTGAAGCTGCTGTCAGGTTTCTAGGAACTGTTATTAAAATTGCTAGCATGCCTTTGGTAATCTATGTCTCCATCACTTGAACTTCCAGGTTCTCTGGAGTTGCCTCTACAGTAACCATGTCAAGTTCCAATTTATTTTTTTGCTCAACTATTTCCATGACCACCAGTTCTGGTCATGAATCTGGCATGATCCTTTGTTTACCAAACCTCTCACTCTGTTCTGGATCCATTTGATTAGAAATGGATAGTTTCCTTTGAGTCAAGCTGTTCTTTTGGTCTACATAGAAACATCTCTATTAGGTTGTTGTTGTTGTGGATATGTATGTGGGTGTTTTATAAAACAGAAGAATTTCACTATTGTCTTTCCCTGGGATATTTTTTTTAGTTCACTATCTATTTTACAATCCTGGGAAACTCTGATGGTCTTCCATTCAAAAATCATACAGGTCCAAACCTGCTTAGCGTTTCAAATTCAGTCAAGGTCAGTAGATACTGCTACTTGCATTTGAGTTAATCCAGCCTCCATCTAATCCTATAAACATCCCTTAAATCTCCTTATATCTGACTTGTTCATTACATTCCTGAAATATCTCTACTGTTAGGATAATCAGAAAGCAACAGAATGAAAAATATCCTTCTATAAGCCATTAAGTATATTGCTTGCAGTCCTAGATAATACATAAGAGACTGGATTTAGCACCTCTTCACTTCCAGCATTGACAAGGTAATTATTCTGTAGCCATTCAGGAGCTGCAGATAATGACAACCATTTTCAAAGTGAGGCCTTACTCTCTGATTACATCCATTTCCCAAAAAATGAATTATAAATCCAGTATATGCATGAAAGGAAGAAAAATACAGCAATTAGAAGTTCTAAAAGATACAGAATCACTTTTGGCTTATAGGAACACAGATTTAATTTGACATATTCATGGAAGAGCTAATTGGAGGCTGGGCATGTGAAGCTGAAAGTCAGCTAAAGAAAAATGTGACACTTGTTGAACAAGTTTGCTTAAGGGAAAAGTTATTTTCGATTCTTAAATGGTGAAGAATACTGTATGGCAATGTGACCAGACGTCCTGCTTTTGGCGGGACAGTCCCAATTTCTAACAATTTGTCCTGCGTCCCACGGCATTTTAAAAAAGTCCCGATTTTTGGAAAGAAAGCACAACCCTAACGACTAGGCCACTTGCACGGTGAGGAAATCCTACCTTCTGCGCCTTAGATTGGCTCAAGGAAGCTACTGGGAGGAACAACATCCTCACCCAGCGACTATTGGCTGCACAGGCTGCCGTTCATGGCCTCTCCAAATCTCCCCCACAAGGAAGGTTTGAAAGTTGGTCGGGTGGCAACCCTCGGTGAGTCGCAGGCGAGTGGGAGCAACTTCGCAGGGGCAGGAACTAAGCGGCTGCAGAGCCCTTGGGTTGAGATCTCGGTTGAGGCAAAAGCCAAGCTAAATACTATACTATGAAAGGAGGACAAAAAGGCAATGGCGGTGAACTCTGCTCCTCTGCTTACCTATTCAGAAGAGAGGGGGGTAAAAAACTTTAATGGGGATGAAACGCACTCGTGGGGCTGAGCTTTGCATTTCTTTGAGTTTCGGTAAAAGTTGCTTGGATTATAGCATCCATGCATTTTCTGATTGGTTTGAGTAAATATTGATCGCCTGCAATCTGATTTACATGAGGTCAATTGATTGACGTGTCACTGAATCGCTTTCCGCTCCCAGCGACTACATGGGGTTTTTCGGGAGAACTTGAGCAGAATTCCCACCGGTGACCCCATCTACCCCCCGCGGAATCCCGTTGGCAATTCATTCAGACGTCTTTCCTCTCTCCCTCTAGAAATTGCATTTCCCTCCCCACCTCTAGATTTTCCTTCGCATGACAGTTGCATTTCTCCTTTCTTACAGGCTGGGGGAGGGGCAACAACTTATTCCACGCAGACTCGTGATGCAAAGATTTCCACGCCGGTCTGTCCCTGCATTCTCCAGGTGCTAGACCTGAGTATCAGAGAGCCTCCGCAAATAAGGAGCCCATGGAAGGACTCCAGCTTGTGTTATTTCCCCACCGTGGACTGGATGGAAAACAGGGCTTGCATAGGAAGGGGCAGGGGGAAGAGGATAGTTGTGATAGCGCGCTTCCCTTTAAAGGAACGGTGGGAAAACTTTGAGGAAAAAAAGAGTGGCAAATTAACGGCACATTAATGGCTAGGATATATAGGGTGGTTAGTTCAGGGTTCGGGATACCCTTGGACCCAGACAATTGACTTGATTGGATAAATTGGAGGAGCACATTCCGAAGTCAGCCAATGATATTTGAGAAAGACAGCGCCCGCCTCTGCTTCTAAGCTAGACCAAATTTTTAATCAAGAAACCCCACCCCCCGGTCAATGGTGTCCCGCTTTACCAATGTTAAAATCTGGTCACCTTATTCAAGCTCCTTTTTAACTGTCAGTATGTAGAGCTGCAAAACAACAACAGTTTAGTGTAGAGGTTAAGGCACCAGGCTAAAATCTGGAGGTAGCCCTGCCTGAGGTACAAAGTTCATCCAGAGACCTTGGGCCATTCATTCAATCTCAGCCCTAGAGAGGAGGCAATGGCAAACTACTTCCAAAATCTTGCCAAGAAAACTTCAAGGCTTAATCCAGGTAGGAGCTAGAAGTTTTGATGACTTGAAGGGAGAGAGAATGAAAGAATGAAAGAATGAAAAAAAGAAGGAAAGAAAGAAGGAAGGAAGGAAGGAAGGAAGGAAGGAAGGAAGGAAGGAAGGAAGGAAGGAAGAGCTGTATATTCTTATTGAATAACATTTAGCACTATTGCTCTGGATGGTAGAAAAGTTGCCAAAGAGTCAATTCTACAGATATCAGCCTCTCAATACACTTGAGGCTGTTATAATGAGGGCCAAATGCTTTACCTATTTACCCAGTTCAGCCTACTATTTTTCCACTTTAAAAATTAGCAGTTCGAGGAACCCTTTTCAGCAGTCTTTTCTGTGGCCAGTCATTTTTTTTAAAGTAGCACTGGTTTTGATTATGATGCTGCAACTGCTCACAAAAAGAATGTTATTAAAATATGAGTTATGTGTTTTGATTTGAAGAACAGGGAAAGGGGGAAAAAGAATATTAAGTGGTCTGCTGAGGCAACAAACAATATTCATGTTGCTGGTGAAAAAATAAGTTTAAGAACACTGCCTTTATGTAGTTCAAATACTAAAATCCATGACCTGAGCAATCTGCAGCCATTAAAGAAGGGCAGCAATATTTTTTTCCATGTGTCATTGGGAGTTAAGTAAAACTAAGAGACAGAAGATTTCCTAAAGTCACCAGGAACATACAGGACACAATCTTACAGCTCAGAAGTTCTAACAGTTTATCTACTGAAGTGCTTTTAGATTGTACTGAGATCACAGGAATATTTACTTCAAAATTAGGCTAGTAGTATAGGTGGGGCATACTCCCAGCCTGAGACTGAATTTTAAAAGTAGCAGTTCATAAAGATTCATTACTATTCATATTCCCTCCAAATCTGTCCATTAAAAATTATAAATGTCTCCCTCTGATCAGGTATTTCTCTCCTGAAAAGGGAACATACATAGATGTAGGTATAGCTATTCATCGGTGGAAATGTTTGAAAATTACATATTAAACATACTGCATATTTGACATGTTATTATCTTTGAGTTTTATTATTGTGGGAAGTAGGTTATCATATTTGTTTTTGTATTAGGATTGGCAACTATTGACTGAGGATATGGAGCAGTGGTGGGATTCAATTTTTTTTACTACTGGTTCTGTGGGCATGGCTTGGTGGGCATGGCAGGGGAAGGATACTGTAAAATCTCCAGTCAGAGGTGGTATTTGTCGGTTCTCCGAACTACTCAAAATTTCCACTACCGGTTCTCCAGAACTGGTCAGAACCTGCTGAATACCACCTCTGATATGGAGAGAGAAGAGAAGAGAGAGAGGAGAGGAGAGAGGAGAGGAGAGGAGAGGAGAGGAGAGGAGAGAGGAGGTCATGTTAGTAATAGATGGGCCTGACAGATAGTTGATGGCCTGGGCTAGGACAGCTGTGGCTTCCAGGTCTGACTACAGCTTTGTGCTGTGCCTGCAACTTAGAGACTTCTTGCAGCTCTAGAGCTGCAGCATGCCAAGGAGCCACTGAGCTGCAGCATATTCTTTCCCCAACTTCCTGCACTTGCATCACACTGCAGCACCCACCTAACTTGTGCATAGATTGTGGTAGGCTTCCCACAACCTCATCTACCACACCACCCCAAGCATCCCCACATGCTTTATCTGGGACTTCTTCTGCTTAGTGATCTGTACACTGGAGTTATGATGGCAACAGGGAATGCCAAGACTGCAGCATTGCGATCACTTGATGTTTCTTTTAATGATAGCATTTCTTAGCAATGGAAATCCCAGTCCCAATTGTGGTTGTGAATTGAGGACAACCTGTACTATTAAATCAGTTCTAAAAGGCATTACTAAAGGGTGATAAGGCTTCCACTGCTCTCCAAATTCTGATAATTCTCAGGTTGCTGATTATACTTTTTAAAAATTGCCAGGAAACTGCTTTAATTGAAACTACAGGTGATAGGTTACTAGCTGTCACCTGGCTTGAGAGCCTAGCTTGGTGCTTAAAGGAATCCACTGGCATATTTCTGAATGATTTTGAAAAATTGTGTTTGCCTTTAAAATCTTGTATAACTAAGATTTGAATATATGGTGGGATGTTTAGATCAAGGGTTCAGAACTTTTTGGGGAATGTAGATGTGATTGAATTTTTGAGTCATCTTCACTCTTACAAAATAGTTGCCATGAGGAATGCCATGAGGGTGTGGTTGGTCACAAAAGGTTCAAATTTTGGTGAGGTTGTTCCAGTCACAGTCTTTAGGCCTTGAGGATACTCACACTAGCTACCTCTTTGATGGAATGGATGGCAGATTTGCCCATTTCCAAATAAAGTGTGTGGTGACAACACATGTTTATTTTCTAAACATACAGTAGCAATAGCACTTAGACTCATATACCACTTCACAGTGCCTTACAGCCGTCTCTTAGTGGTTTACAGAGTCAACATGTTGCCCCCAACAATCTGGGTCTTCATTTTATCAACTTCAGAAGGATGGAAGGCAGAGTCAATCTTGAGCTGGTTAGAATTGAACTGCTGGCAGTCAACAGAATTAGCCTGCAATACTGCATTCTAACCACTGCACCACACAGCTTTGTGGGCATCTATATTTCAGATGACATTCTGATATTAGATTATGGTATTTTGTAGTATGCAAATTTTCAGCTTAATTTTATTTTAATTTAAATTTTCAAACTATTTTATGAATGTAAAGTTGGGTGGGGCAGATAATCTGGCAGGCACCTGATAATCTGGCAGGCACCTGGCTAGTAATTATTCCTCTGTAATATTTCAGGAATTTTCTGCCCTAAGGGCTTTTTGTTGCCATGAAAAAATTATTTTTTTAATTTCTCTGGAATTGTGCAAATTTTCCAATTTTAAATGTATTTTCTTTTGTTATTCACGGCTGTTTTTCCTTTTAAATGTGTTTCAGTTGTTTATTGTAAATTAACCTGTCTATTTTGAATTTTAAAAATATATAAAGAGACCAATGTTTGAAACAAGATATAACTATAGCAACAAACATAGCAGAGGAACTGTTTACAGAGAAAATGACTCAGAAGGTTGCAAGTAGAATAGGCCACATGCCAAGGCTGATGGAATAAAGAATCAATAGTCAACATGACCTGGAAATTCCTTCTTGAAATGAAATATAATTTAGAGTGACCCAAAGCTATTAGTTGAGATTTTCAAACAAAATAGAAATGAATTGGTTTTATGCCAATGTGGTATATATTCTGATTGTGGCTGTTCTTGAAGCTCCTGAGATAAAAACAATGTTAGCTATCTTGACTGATAAATTAGGAGCTGTTGCTATGCCATCAAGTCAAGGAAAAAACATCCTATCAAAGAAGGAACGAGCCTAAAGATTTAATCTTCATAAAGTTCCCTAACATTTCTATAGGTATGAGATCACAGTCAATAGATTGGAATTTGCTGAAGCTGATATTTATATATGGCAAACTGGTAATAAAACTGTTTGAAATCACCTACATAGCTTAACTGATTTTATTAGGTACCTAACTCTAAAAAATGCAAACTACAAACTATCCATAGGGTTAAATATTACCGAGGGTAAACTTCTATCAACTGTTGTTACATGCAAAATACTGTTGCATCTCTAATATTGGTGGCATTACATGCATTCATAAAATGCTATCAGGTTATTCAAAATGTGTTTTACTATTGCACCAATAGGGAGCCAAAGGATGAGGATGAGAGACAAAAGAGGGGAAAACAAAGTGGAGGTGCCATATCAAGCAAGGATATACACAATAAACTACTCACCTCAATCAAGCTGCCTGTTTCTTCAATGTCCAAGAACCATCCCATATCAACCATCAGGCAGTTTGATGCATGATAATCTATACACTACTAAAATTCTTGTGTCTTTTTGTTTGCAATCTTCAATCATTGAACCAAGGTAACTGAAATTGGCTAAATTACTGAAATGCTGGAACCCATTACCCACATGGGAATGAAATGTGGGGAAGTTGTGACCGCTTCAGCACCACTGCACTTTCTGACTACAATTTCCAGAAAGATGGGAGGGCAGTATCCCTGCCTTTTTTTTTCTGCTGCTGTCTGACCTCTGCACCCAAATGGCTGATGGTGAAGCCCAGCAGGTAAGTGTCCACTGGCTGCTTTAGAACCAAGGTTGAAACTTGAAATCTCTTATTTGGATGGCTGTTTGTGAGATAGGACTGGTGAGATGGGGGTGCAGAGAGTCAAAAGGTGAGCTCCTTTGCTCCTTGCAGAGAGGGCTTCTTAGAAATACATTAAGATGTGTATTTCCCACTCCCCTTGGCAAAATGGCAGCATCAAGGAAGAGGGGTAGTGATTTCCAGTGCTCCCTCACAGCTTCCCACAAACAACATCAATGGAGAAGCCGGTAGGAAGTTAAAAGTCACTCACAATGTCTTTTTGCCTGGCCATGGTCATTCTGTTCAGGTAAAGAAGTATCTCTGAAATGATGATCCAATGCATTATAAGTCATCTAGTTCTCTTCACTAAAGGAAAATTTTCATATTTTGCAAGGGGGAAAAGCCCTTAAACCTAACTGTGGGGCTATTAAGTGACTATGGATAGGGGTAATATTCTGCTAGTTACTACCTTAGTATTTATTTTTGCACTATGTTCAATTCTCCACTACTCCAAACAACTCTCATAATATCAAGCTATATTAATAAAGTCAAAAAACACCAAGCAATTAATAAAATAATTCAACAGAAGTACATTGCTGCTCTTACCTGAAGATAAACTGATTGACAACCTAAAGGGTTCCTAAAGGAACAAACTCCTTCAGACTGTAACGATGACACCATTAAAGCAAACCTCTTTAATACATTCTTTGGCTCAGTATTTGTAAACAGCAATGGATCATGCCCAGTATTTCCTAGTCAAACCACAGACAGCTACAGTGATCTAATAAATATAGATTTTACAGAAGACAATGTTGAAAAAGCACTACGCAATCTAAAACCATCTTTATCTATTGGACCGGACGGAATATGTGCCTACTTCTTTAAAAAGCTATCTGCTGCCATAGCCGAACCTCTAAGCATAATCTTTGAAAAATCTTTCAGGACCAGCTCCTTGCCAACCTATGGTCACTAGCCACGGTCATCCCCATTTTCAAAAAGGGAGACCACAATTTAGTTGAAAATTACAGACCAATCTCCTTACGCTTCGTCACCTGTAAAGTCATGGAATCAATTATTAACCAATCCATTATCCTCCACTTAGAGACAAACAACCTCCTCTCTAATAAACAATTTGGTTTCAGAAAAAAACTATCCTGTAATCTGCAACTCTTACACTACAAAAACATACGGACTACACAACTCGATCAGGGCAAAACAATAAATGCAATCTATATAGACTTCTGTAAAGCCTTTGATTCAGTGGTACACAACAAACTACTCCTAAAACTAAAATCTTATGATATCTCTGGACACCTGCATAACTGGATAGAAGCATTCCTGTCAAACAGACAACAAATGGTC
Source organism: Naja naja (assembly GCA_009733165.1). NCBI lineage: Eukaryota > Metazoa > Chordata > Lepidosauria > Squamata > Elapidae > Naja > Naja naja. The sequence continues at coordinate 107,022,371 of CM019148.1, forward strand.
AAAATTGAGAGTCTCCTATCAAATTCTGTACCTGTCAACAGTGGTGTCCCCCAAGGCAGTGTTCTAGAACCTACTCTCTTCATACTCTACATAAATGACCTCTGTGATCATATTAAGAGCCACTACATTCTTTTCATTGATGATGTAAAGCTTTTCAACACCACAGACAATACTGCTACCCTTCAAAAAGACCTCGACTATGTATCAGAATGGTCAAACAAATGGCAACTTCAGATCTCAACAAATAAATGCTCTGTCTTACATATTGGCAAAAAAAATCAGAAAATAAAATACAAGCTGAATAGTCAAGACCATGTTGATGACCCAAACTTTGTCAAGAACCTTGGAGTACTCATCTCAAATGATCTAAGTGCTAGAGCCCACGGTAACTACATAGCCAAAAAGGTATTCAGAGTTGTTAACCTAATTCTGCACAGCTTTTTCTCCGGTAATATCACACTACTAACTAGAGCATACAAAACTTTTGCTAAACCAATACTTGAATACAGCTCACCAGTCTGGAACCCACATTACATATCTGATATTAACACAGTTGAGAAAGTCCAGAAATATTTCACAAGAAGAGTTCCCCACTCCTCTAGTCATTGCAGAATACCTTATGCCACCAGACTTGAGGTTCTAGACTTAACCTAGAACTATGCCATCTTCGGTCCAATCTAAGTATAGTATATAAAATCATACCTTGCAATATCCTACCTGTCAATGAATACTTCAGCTTCAACCATAACAATACAAGAGCACACAATAGATACAAACTCATGGTTAACCGCACCAAACTTGATTGCAGGAAATACGACTTCAGCAACAGAGTGGTCAATGTCTGGAATACTGTATCTGACTCTGTGGTGTCTTCCCCAAACCCCCAAAACTTTGACCTTAGACTGTCTACTATTAACCTCACCCCTTTCCTACGAGGTCTGTAGGGGGGATGCATAAGCGCACCAAAGTGCCTACCGTCCCTGTCCTATTGTTTCTTTTATTTTCTTATATGTATCCATGTATTTATAACTATGTTTATACTTATACCTATTATCTTGTAAGCAATTGACTAATCAAATAAATAAATAAATAAATAAATAAATAAATAAATAAATAAAATCCCTTCTTCCCTAACTATCCTTCCATCCCATAAAAAACATTCCTTCTACACCCAGGGAACTGAAATGCAATATCTATACAATGGTTTCAACTGGGCAAAACCATAATAATCCTGGACCTGCAAAAATTACTGCAAGGAATTTGTTATTTCTTTAATTTCTTCCCAAACAAACTGGATGAGGAAAAACAGTTGGAAATTAAATATAAACAAGATAGAGGAAGAAACTGGAGACCAAGATGAAGCCTTGGACGGAGAGGCAGTTTCCCAGAAAAGTCAATTTGAGAATGTTCTTTCATTCCCAGCTGTCACTGGGTTTGCAGGTGGTGGCCCAGGTAAGGGAAACATTTGAATAGCTAAACTACTGGTTTGTTTGTGACTCACTTTAAGTTGCTCAAATTTATCAACAGTAATCTATTCCTAGATTATCAATTGTCAGTTGCACAGTACATGGGACCACCCTTAAAAGGGGCCCCCAAATTTTCCATGGATGTAAAATAGAGTGACACATTGCTAACCAGCATGGGATACAGAGATTATATGCTTCCTTTCCACAGTCTGAGGAGGAGAGTTTCCTAAAGCTGTCAGTTGTTTCCTTCCAACTATCGTTTTTAAAGTGCTAAGTGAGTGCATTTAGTGTGTGCACTGTCTCTCAAAAAAAAAAATCGTAGACAGAAGCAACTCAGCAAAAACTGAATAGAGTGCTTGGAAGAAGCCATTATTGTCAAATGCCACCCTTTAGTGGGTCAATGCTAGCCTCTACTCCATAGACTGAAGCATAGGAACCTCTTTGAGCACTGCCTTTCATGTTTTGTCTCCAGAATCCATAATGGTCATAATAATATCCCTTGCTATCTAGCCAAGATCCACCTTTCTTATGAACCTCAGTCATGCTGATGACTGGGTGACCATTCACAACTCCTTTGCCATCAATATCTAATTTCACTCAAATCCTTTGGCTTTTATTGGAGGCCTCATCTTTTAGATTAATCCCTATCACTCCCATTTACTCTCTTTTAACCAAGACACAAAAGCCTGCATTTGATTTTTTTAAAAAGGAGTTCACTATATTAGCATTTTGAAGCACTTTCCTCTCTTGTTCCTTTTCTGATAAAGCTTGTACCTGAATGGAACAATCCTCTTACCTGACTTCAGGAGATACAGGTAGTCCTCGAATTGTGACCATAATTGAGCCCAACATTTATGCTGATAAGTGAGATATTTGTTAAGTGGGTTTTGCCCCATTTTATGATCTTTCTTACCACAGTTGTTAAGTGAATCACAGCAGTTGTTAAATTACTTACATGTTTGTTAAGTGAATCTGATTTACCCACTTGTCAGAAGGTCACAAAAGGGGATCACATGATCCCAGAACACTGCAACCAAGATAAATGTGAGTCAATTGCCAATTGAACTTTGATCACGTGACCATGGGGATACTGCAATGGTTATAAGTGTGAAAAATTGTCATAAGTCACATTTTTCAGTGATGTTGTAACTTGGACCAGTTGCTAAATGAGCTCAGTCACTCAACTTGTAATTTGAAGACTAACTGTACTGCTTCTTTTGGGGAATCAGCTTGGAATCTCATTTCTAGTAGTTGATTCAATCCAACTGGTATCTGCAGGGGATCAAATGAAAATGGGCAAGATGACAGATGCAGCATTGGAAGCCATACACACACACCCATCAGTATCAGGTACGTGTACAAAAAAGATGGAGCTTAGATCTCAATACCACCTTTTACATCTTGTTTGTTTTGATATCCACACCATGGATGCACTTTTCCCCTTTGATACACTGAACCTATCTTGCAGGTGTGCCAGGATACCTCAAACTCTTCAGTCACAGCAGTTTGTCCCTGTCAAATACAACCTAATCTACAAGAACTACACATTGAAATCTATCTCCTGTAAGTGGGCATAGAATCAAAAGGCTTAAGAAGAACTAAACCATTAAAGATTCCAGACAGAAAGTGAAAGGAAGACAAGTGAAAAGTTGGTCTTTTGTCTTTGGTCAGCATTGGAACTTACAAAGTAACAACATATACTGTTATGTTTATGTACACAACATAGTTGGGTTGACAATATATAACCCACAAATATATATGTTTGTAGCTTTAAGGAACAATACTGTAATGTATAATTCTGGTTGGTTGATCATGCTGCAACTTGCCATAAGAGGGAGCTATAGATCATGGTTTAATTCTCTTTCTCAGTGATGATCTCTCTTGATACTGATATTGACTGACTATGGACTGATACTGACTAACCCTATTTACTTTGATATTCTGTTGATATCGAAGGTTATCTGTTGTATTATGGTTTGATATTTGTCTGCTGTAAAAGACGTGAAACCAGTAAGAAGACTTTATAACTGGACATTTCTGGACTGTAAAATGTGTATGACATGGACTGTTTATTGGACTGTGCTATTTCTTCAAGTAAACATTAACACAACTTGATTTAACTCTGTGTGGCTGTACATTTATTCACAACTGTTCTCATAAACGTTTCCATGTGCATATCCTTGTTATACAAGGGTTACTCTGCACATATACCATATAACATTTGAAATATTTCAGGAGATTTTTGAAGAATGGGACAAAAATAGCAGCTTCAGATTCAGCAATGAAATAAACCTCATAGATTTAGATTATGTCTAAAATAATCTGAAGAAGAAATTACTAATGTGAAAGAGAATATCTAGGAAGTTTTACAAGTCATGAAATACATTTTGCATTATGCAGAAATAGCAGAACAGAAAGGACTTGCAGAAGTACTGGAAATAAAAAATAAATAAATAATGGACTATATGATAGAGGGGGTGGGAATTAAAGTGTGACAAGACAAGAAATTTACCTGGATTGAGACTTTGTAATGAAGTTGGTTAAAGACTTGAAGAAATCTTTGAGATGAGAAAAAAATGGAAAATGGAAAAGAGATCATATCCTACAACATCATCCAAATGAACTAAAGAATAAGTCTGTTCGAAGCAAAAGAAAGTAGTAAAAATTGGTTTATTTGAATATGGTTAAAATATGTTTAGATAAATCTGGAATCCTTTAATGGATTTTTTTTCTGACACCAGGATTGAAATGCTAATAATTTATGGATTTGCATATGGATGAGGGACAGATTATGGGAAGAAGAAATATTTGCATGTAACATTATAGATGGTTATGAATTATGTTTGTATTTGTAATGAAGATAATAAGCTATTTCAAATATTTTTCTTTTTCATTCTTGTCTTGAAAAAACAATTGTCTTGCTTTGAAAAAACAATTACTACCCACCTGCCTTCAATCAAGGACCTGTATACTGCATGAGTCAAAAAGAGGGCTGTGAAAATATTTACAGACACCTCACATCCCAGACGTAGACTGTTTCAACTCCTTCCCTCAAAACGACGCTATAGAGCACTGCACACCAGAACAACTAGAGACAAGGACAGTTTTTCCCCGAATGCCCTCACTCTGCTAAACAAATAATTCCCTCAACACTGTCCAACTATTTACAAAGTCTGCATTACTATTACTATTAATCTTCTCATCACTCCTTATCATCCATCTCCTCCCACTTGTGACTGTATGACTGTAACTTTGTTGCTTGTATCCTTACAATTTATATTGACTGTTTCCTAGTATGATTTGATTGCTTATTGTACCCTATGACTATCATTAAGTGTTGTACCTTATTCTTGACTCTTGACTAATGTATCTTTTCTTTTATGTACACTGATAGCATTTGCACCAAGACAAATTCCTTGTGTGTCCAGTCACACTTGGCCAATAAAGAATTCTATTCTGTTCTATTCTGCTCTGTTCTATTCTAAGAGATATTTGCATGTAACATTATAGATGGTGATGAATTATGTTTGTAATTGTAATGAAGATAATAAGCTATTTCAAATATTTTTCTTTTTCATTCTTGTCTTTTTTCTGTATACCTTTTATTATCTTTCTTTACTTTCCCTTCCTTCTGAATTTGGCTTGTATTTTCTTTTACTATTTTATTACAATTTTCAATAAAAAATATTTATAAAACTCCACAGATTTCTGAGAGAGAAAGAAGTAGACAAGTAGGGTCATGGAAAACACAGGAGAACAACTGGCAAGTCTGTTTTTTTGTGCCATAACTCAGTTGGAAGCTGACAGAGGGAAGGAAGCAGATATTCTGTCAGTCTAACAGAAAGTTAAGAGAATTTCCTCATGAAAGGCAGGAGGGAATAAGTATAAATAAAACCATCAGTGCCTCGTGAAGGGTTACTTAGCAACAGGTAGAGGGAAAAGCCAAAGTAAGAGCTTAAGCAAGCATGAAATATACTAAAAGCAAAAAAAGTACTTTGAGAAAAGTAGACCTGCCCCAAAGGAACAGAAAAACAACTTAAAAATAGAAGAACAAATGTGAGAATAATTTTCTCACTATAAATAATCTCACATAATAAATCTTATTTGGTAAAAAAAATATATCACTGAATGCCTGTTGTTCCATCAGAATGGCTTGTTTTTGTCATCTGATGTCTGGCCAGCAGTAATTTGTGGCAAATTCAAAACTATGATTATTCTGCTGTTATTCTAAGGTGATGTTCCAATGGAAAGGTACTCTTGCTGCTGTAATCCCAGGAAGGAATCTGTGGCTGTAGAGCTCTGTCTTCTTCAAGTCTGTGAATCTTGACATCTCCATGATGAGGTGTCAGTAGCACTGTTGGTTGGGGAACAACAACTTTCCTCTGCCTGGATGATTTATTTATTTGGAGGGGCATAGGTATTATACTGCAATGCACTTGATTGACTATGAGTTGTTGTTTTTCCTGTTCTCTTGGTCTGCTGTATCCAAAAGGAATGTGAGATGGCTGATTTGCCTCATCCATATCTCACTCTTATATACATGTATGGGGAATGTTCCTATGACTGATGTAGTAGAGGGCAGCCTTCTCAAGCCAAGCTGGCATCTCTTGGCACCATTCCCAGGGAGACCCAAATACGGGCTAGCTCTATCTTACTATCCTTTGAATGAAATAATAAAAACCTACCATCTGGGGAAGATGGCCTTTGCAACATCAGTAAGTGCAGAGTCTAACATTACCTACCTGCGACTCTGTTGAAAGGGAATCACAAAGTTGAATAGCAACATTCATTAAATGGAGGTATAAAACATATGGTGAATGTTTTCCAAATATTGACAGATCCAGAGAATATTCAACATGAAATTTCACAAAGGAGCAATTTTGTTTCATCTGTTATTGGGGACCATATGCCTCTATTTCTATTGGCAATTTATTTTGTTAGTTCTATCCTTTACAACAATGGCTGTTAGATCCTCACAATGGTGTCTAAAAGGATCTTTTTTTCTTTTCTAAGCTGCTTTAATTAAAGCACCCAGTTGCATCCAGTGGTGTTGGCAAAGAACAGCTGCTCATTACTGTGCAGTGTAGCAGCAGTCTTTTCAATGCTTTTCTCTTTTTTGATTTATCCCTACTTTTTTTAAAAAAAGGAGATGAGGACAAAGAAGGAAGCAGATATTTCTCCATACACATCCTGAATGGGTTCAGAAATAAGAATGTATCATTAGCAACAAAGATCTAGGATTGGAGATAAGATGAAAGCCAAGTAGAAGTTTTCTAGTTCAGGCAGCTGAATGAAGCAATGCTGTTGAAGGTCATCACCCACATTGTGTTCACCTCACCATGCCAAGGTGTTCTTTTTTTTTCCTCTTTAAATTGTCTGAAATATCAAAGGCCAGAAAAAGCTCCTTTTTTGTGTGTGGATCTACTTCTCGGCCTTTCTACCATTTGTAACAATTTTAATGATTTTGGCAACAGTACCATTTGCTGAATTAACTTGAGAAGATTCTCTCTCTCTCTCTCTCTCTCTCTCTCTCTCTCCTCCCTCCCCCCCCTCTACACACACACATGGGGACGGGGGAGAGAGAGAGAGAGATTTCAAGGCAAGAATACTGCCTAAAATTCAGATGGTTTACATTGCAAAAAATGCATAAGTTATCACATCGAATAAAACACAGGCTGCTGGATTAAATGCAAAGTATATTTATGATTTATTATTAAATTTATACTTTGCCTTTTTGCTTAATCAAGCACTCCAAGTAGCTTAGAAAAGTACTATGCCTAAACAAGCACGCAAGGCAGCCCATTGAAAACATTTTCACTAAACTTCAAAGTCATCAAATATAAATTACAGAAATCAATAAACAATTTTGTTGCCTGAGGTGTTTGAAAAGATGCCCCTGAAAAGAATGCCCATTTTAGTCAGTGAGGCTGCTTAAAAGGATCTCAGGTTTGGCTTTCTACGCAGAAGTTGCCTGTGGATGAGCCCAAGTTGAACATTTCTCCAGAATCATGGGAGGCGGGAAGGAAAGAAACTATGGGAAGCTCTGCTAAGATCAGCAGGAACAGAAAGTGACTGGTAATGTTTGGGTGTTCTCCAGAATTGCTATGATTATGGGTTGCTTCTAAGTAAAATCAAATTGCTATGTGCTTTATTTAGGAAGAAAACAATTTTTAAAGAAATAAAATTAAGTGATGCCTTTTGGAACGCTGTAAGCCTCCTCAGAAGATGGAAGATTCATGGTTGTTGTCATAGTGAAGGGGGTAAATGGAAAGGAGGATCACTATGTATACAGTTAGTCCAGAGGTGGTATTCAGCAGGTTCTGACCAGTTCTGGAGAACCTGTAATGGAAATTTTGAGTAGTTCAGAGAACTGGCAAATACCACCTCTGACTGGCCCCATCCCCATCTATCCTCTGCCTCCTGAGTCCCAGCTGATCGGCTGGGTCTTCTTTTGTTGTCCTGCACCAGGAGAACGGAGCTGGAAAGCAGGTTAGTGGGGTGGGGAGGGAATGGGATTTTGCAGTAACCTTCCCTCAGGAGTGGGGAGGGAATGGGGATTTTACATATCCTTCCCCTGCCATGCCCACCAAGCCACGCCCACCAAGCCACACCACGCCCACCAAGCCACGCCGACAGAACCGGTAGTAAAAAATTTGGAATCCCACCACTGAGTTAGTCCTCAACTTATGACCACAATTGAGCCCCACATTTCTGTTGCTAAGTGAAACATATGTTAAGTGAGTTTTGCTCCATTTTGCAACTTTTCTTGCCACAGTGGTTAAGTGAATCACTGCAATTGATAAGTTAGTAGCCAGGTTGTTGAGTGAACATGGCTTCTCCATTGACTTTGCTTGTCAAAAGGTTGCAAAAGGGGATCACATGACCTTGGACATAGCAACAATCATAAATATGAACTAGGTGCCAAGCATCTGAATTTTGATCACATGATCATGGAGATGCTACAAGGGTCATGACTGTGAAAAATGGTCATAAGTCACTTTTTTTCAGTACTGTTGTAAGTTTGAATGGTCACTAAATGAACTGTTGTACACTGAGGATACCTGTATTTAGGGGTGGGATTCTACCAGTTCGCACCTATTCTCTAGAACATTCTAAGGAAGAGAACAGAAGAAATTACTGGCCTAATCCTGTTTCTGGTGTTGCTCACAGAAACTGCCTCTCCTTTAACCCTTATTACATTCTTGGCAGGACTAGACTTCCTGTCTCAGGAACTTCTCTGGAGTTTTTTCCCCTCCTTTGCTGGTACTTTGCTTGTGTGGAGTGACCATTCAAAGTTATAATGACACTGAAAAAAGTGACTTATGACCATTTTTCACACTTACAACTGTTGCAGCATCCCCACAGTCATGAGAGGCCAGGCAAGGAGATGCGTGCCTCGATGTGAGTGATATTGAGTTGGCCACGCCCAGCCAATAACATGTCCACCAAGCCATGCCCACCAACTATGCCACGCCCACAGAACCAGTTGTTAAAAAATTTGAATCCCACCCCTGCCTGTATTGCCTTGAACTCCTGAATGAAGTCCTCAGGATTTTATAGAACTACAGATGTTATTTTACTGAACAGGCATTGCAACAGCAAGGCAAATTTAAGAGGGCTCTTTTAAAGGAAGATACATGCATGAGTAACTGTTACCTAATACCTTCCTTCTCTAATAAGGATACCCAGAAGGGACACTTGGCTAAATTCTTATATAAACACAACTCCCCTCTTCCTGCTTGAGGGTCACTCGCTAAGAAGGAACTTGCTAGGAGGGTTTTTTTTTTAGTCTTCCAAAGACAAGGACAAGACAAAGTCTGATCCAGTTGAATATGAAATGAGAATTTTCCAGAACTTAGGGAAGAATGAGAAGCCATATCAAGCAAGAAGATGGATTCCATATATGATCCTAAGATGCAGACAAAGTGACAATATAAGCATGGTCAGTGATATAATATAACAGAGTTGGAAGGGACCTTGAAGTCCCTCCAATCTAACCCTCTGCTCTCGCAGGAGACCTATACTATTTCTGATAGGTGGCTGTCCAGTCTTTTCTTAAAAGCCACCTCTACTGGGCATCCACCATTTCTAAAGGCAATTTGTTCCACTGGTTAATTGTTCTCACTGTTAGGAATTTTCTCCTTAATTCTAGATTGCTTCCCTCCTTGGTTAGTTTTCATCCATTGTTTCTTGTCCCACCTACAGGAGCCTTAGTAAATACGTTGCCTCACTCTTCCTTGTAGCAAAACTCTTCCTTGTGTAAAACTCTGGACAGTTTAATTTTAACCCTCAAAAGAAATTGCTGATTGAAGTATTAAGAGTGTCTTTCTAGCGGTATTTACTGAATCCATTTTGTCCTTTTGCCTTTAAGAGACACCATGGCAGACAAGTTCCAAACTTTATTGTACTTACAGTTGTTTCTTTCTGAGATTTGTCAGAACAAATGTATAGATTTTTATAGAACAGTTAAGTTGGATGGATAAGCTTTACATTTTTTGCATAACTGATATATGTATAAGAACATTGTCAAATGGAGATGTTTGAAAGGGGGAAGACTTTAGCTTAATATTGGAAAGAAATTTAAAATATCTCTTCAGTCTAAACATGGGAGCTATTTTAAGGCAAGCTTACCAAAAGCTCACTAGTGATATATATACAAATAAATATACAACATTATATTTTCTATATAAATTTTCTGGATGTTGTGATACAATTTAAAATTGTATTTAAACGTACCAATATGTATTTGTTGGGGAAATGCCCAGGTAAATAAGGAACCAGAGTGTTTGGAAATAGATGCAACAAAATGTCTTTTAATATTATGAACAACTACAGCACTCACTGGACTTCCAAAGATATAATGCAAAACAGTCTCAACTAAGCAGATTTACAGGTTACACGCCTTCTGAAATGTTACCATAGGAATGAATACAGTTTAAAGCATACTGTGACTTTTTTCAACCAGAAAGTAGCATCTAATACTACTATGGGAAGACTTTATTGTGTCTCTTCAAGTGTCTCTACAAACCTCTTTACTAAAGGTGCTCAATGGTAGTATAGTTATAAACACCAACAACTTGTATCAAAAAAAATTGCTATTTATTATGTCCACACACCGACTACCTTCTAAACAATAAAAAAAGAACAGTCTGTTTTCTATTATCCATCTTCTTCCCTGCTAGGTCATCAGGTGGTTTCAGTTTGCCTGCTCCTTCTGTGCTTGGCCTCATGTATGTGCCATGTACAAATCAACACGTGTGGCATTAATTCTCCTATCCATCTAACTGGAAAATACATTTAAATACCTATTAGAGAAAAGCATTTGCTTAAAATATATTTAATAGAAAAAGCTCATACAAACAACTGATATACACCAGGAGAAATACATACAAAATGCATGCTAATTATTGTGAATACATTATGTATATGTATTAATATACTGTAGAAAAAAAATAAAATTGGAATTATTATTATAGTTTGTTGCATAGTCAGGCAGATATTGTTGTTTAAAGGTATTGTCACAAGATATAAGCTCTTCCAAGTAAAGTTGCCTTTTGCAATTGACTGATAATGATTTTGTCAATGCCGATGGTATTCAAATGGTGTTCCAGATGTTTTCAGATTGCACACAAGGTATTTATTGCTATTGGTAATAGTCTATTACCATTGGTTAAAGATTAACTTACCCCTCCCAAAATGCCATCTTGGTCTTCTCCTGAATATCTGTTCCTGCAACAGAGTCCTAAACCAAAATGCAATTCTTTGAGCCCAGCAGGATATGAAATAGGTATTTAGTTATACTTTTTCTTCTTCTCTGGAATGAATCTCAATTTTCAAATGTTTTGCAGAACTACAAGTAATAAACTAATAAACTAACAATATGATTGAACCTGACCCCTGACTAGACCTTCCTTGTTCTTTCAGAAAAAAACTATCCTGTAATCTGCAACTGTTACACTGCAAAAACATATGGACTACACAACTCGATCAGGGCAAAGCAATAGACACAATCTACATAGACTTCTATAAAGCCTTTGATTCAGTGATACACGACAAGCTACTCCTAAAATTAAAATCTTATGGTATCTCTGGACACCTGCATAACTGGATAGAAGCATTCCTGTCACAGACAACAAATGGTCAAAATTGGGAGCGCCCTATCAAATTCTGTACCTGTCAACAGTGGTGTCCCCAAAGGCAGTGTTCTAGGACCTACTCTCTTCATACTCTACATAAATGACTTCTGTGATCATATTAAGAGCAACTGTGTTCTCTTCGCTGATGATGTAAAGCTATTCAACACCACCGACAATACTGCTACCCCTCAAAAAGACCTTGACTATGTATCAGAAAGGTCAAACAAATGGCAACTTCAAATCTCAACAAATAAATGCTCTGTCTTACATATTGGCAAAAAAAAAACAGAAAATAAAATACAAGCTGAGTAGTCAAGACCTTGTTGATGACCCAAACTCCTTCAAGGACCTTGGAGTACTCATCTCTAATGATCTAAGTGCTACAGCCCACTGTAACTACATAGCCAAAAAGGCATTAAGAGTTGTTAACCTAATCTTACATAGCTTTTTCTCTGGTAATATCACACTACTAACTAGAGCATACAAAATATTTGCTAGACCAATACTTGAATACAGCTCATCAATATGGAACCTGCATTACGTATCTGATATTAACACAGTTGAGAAAGTCCAGAAATATTTCACAAGAAGAGTTCTCCACTCCTGTAGTCATTGCAGAATACCTTATGCCACCAGACTTGAAATTCTAGACCTAGAAAACAGAACTACGCCAGCTTCGGACCAATCTAAGTATAGTACATAAAATTATATATTGCAATGTCCTACCTGTCAATGAATACTTCAGCTTCAACCGTAACAATACAAGAGCAAACAATAGATACAAACTCAAGGTTAACCGCACTAAACTTGATTGCAGGAAATATGACTTCAGCAAAAGAATGGTCAAAGTCTGGAATACTCTACCTGACTCTGTGGTTTCTTCCCCAAACCCCAAAAACTTTAACCCTAGACTGTCTACTATTCACCTCACCCCTTTCCTAAGAGGTCTGTAGGGGGCGTGCATAAACACACTAACGTGCCTACTGTCCCTGTCCTATTGTTTCTTTTTATTTTTCTTATATGTATCCATTTCATGTATTCATAACTATGTTTATACTTATACCTGTTATCTTGTAAGCGATTGACAAATTAAATAAATAAAAAATAAATAAAAAGTACCTTGTGATCTTACAATCCTTCCAAAACATTGGTTGAGGGAATCTATGGTAATCTGTTCACATGTTTATCTTAGATTTGACAACACTGTATCTGTTATGCCTTGACCATAGTATTTCAATTAGTGACAAGTTATCTTCCTTTGGGACTTCCAAAGGCATGGCACCACTGCTTCAGAGCAAGACAATGAATGTTTAGAGTTATAGTTAGTCACATTAGAGTTGTCCAATGTGCTACAGATAAATCCCAACCTTTTCTGAACTGTCTCAGTCTGCTTTGGAATTCAGACTTTGCCCAGATCCACATCTCTAACTTTTGGAGTTGAATACTAGCCAACCTTTTAAAGTCTTTTAAGGTTACAGTTTAAGCACAGATTTTAGATTGGACAATCCAGAGCTATGCCCAGCAACTCAATGAGTCACCACCAGAGAAGTAATGCTAAGTATTAGCATTTTCTGAGCTGTCTAGAAGGACTGCTGCTGGCATGAAGTCCATACTAATGATTTGGCACTCAGTTGACAAGGGAAAAGGAAAGGGAGCTGATTCCTGCTTGGGCACATTTTTATGCTTCCTGTAGGTGTGGAGTTCAGCTGTAGATTCCATTAGTTGTAACAGCTGGTTTCACAGAATCTATTTGCATGCAGTGGTTAGACTGATGCAACCTCAACTCTATTATATTGTCTCAACTGGGCTGTCCACCAAATAATCCTATTTCAAATACTTTTTCTGTAGTGTTATCTTTGTTGCTAATGAGCCATCAGCTTGGCTTTCTCTGTTGAAATTGCAATGTGCATGTTTAAAAAATGGGGAGGGGACAGAAGGCTTAATCTGGTCACAATCCAGGGAGGTGGAAATTCTGCTAACCAGCAGCAAGTAAATTTTAAGTAAAGCCTAGTTGTTCGTCTGCAGTAACATAGCATTATTGTAATCACCAATGCTTATACATATGAGCTGATCATTAACTTTTATTTTTCAGACAGTTACAACACATCTTTAATATGTGCATTGCCAGATGGATTTTGCTGAATGAAGTTTTTTTGTGAAACAAGTTCCTGAAGTTCTGAAGTTTTTGTTAAAGAAAAGTGAAAGAAAGCCATTGGGCACTTGACAGATATTGGTATATTACACTGGTGTTTGCAAATGGTAGAATGGGCCTAATGCCATGCTAAGGCCCATTTCACTCTTCTCAGAACTGTAGAACCATTCATATTGTTTTGATTTTTTTCCTAAGAGATGAGCCATATTGGGGGCAGTATCAATTATCAGCCAAGGAACATATGAAAACATAACTCTAGAAAAAAAACTTGTTATGGAGGAAATATCTCAGGCCAAACATGTAGCCCTTCATATTCAGAGGGGATTAATAGATTAGGATGCAGTGAATCAGTCTAGAGTCAAAAATTGCACTTTTTCAGGAACTTACTACAAACTGGATTTGCAGGTGTTCATTATATGGCTTAGCTGCATATTGAGTTGAAGATTCTTGAATCTAATCCCTGGATCCCCAGCATGCTAAGAAGTTCCTTGATTTACTTGTTAAATCCATAGCATAATCTAATATTATTTTTTCCAGCTTAATGAAAAACTTCAGCCTCAACTATAGCAAGTATTTCCAACAATGCCTCTGGACCACATACATATCCCAGAGACATTGCCTTCTAGAATATAGATATGTTGTGATTGATTTCTACTATATCAATAATCATGGGCATCCCATAATAGGGTCTCAAAATTTTCAAATGCACCATTGGCCCATGAAAATGGGAATCTACCCCATCATTCTGGCACCAATTTTTTCCAAGGATAAGTTTGGACTCTTACGCAATTCAGCCATAACTGATTGAGGTAGAGCAAAATGTTTTTCCCCCCATCAGAGAAGCTGACTTTGATATATATACATAATAGAGAGATGTTTCATGACTCTGAGTTTTTGAGATAAAAGATGTTTTCTGAACAATAATTTATGTAGATAGCAGTGGTGGTATGCTACTGGTTTGGACCGGTTCACCTGAACCAGTAGTAAAAAAAGCTGACGATCAGTTGAGAGGAGGGAAAAAATCCTCCAACGATCAGCTGAGAGGAGAAAGAAGAGAAAGTGCAAGATCGGCCCTCCCACCCACTCCTGCGCTTTTCTTTTCTTTATCCTCTCCGCTGATTGGCCCTGCAGGTCTCAGCTGGTATGGGGAAAGCTGCATGTCAGCGTTAGGCAAAGCATGTCCACCAAGCCACACCGGTGATAAAACAATTTGAATCCCACCACTGGTAGAAATACAGGTGTCATGTTTGTCATAGGCAATTAATTCTTACATTTTTACACTAGAATAAACTTTTCCAGGCTATGAGAAAAAAGAAACATGCCTCCAAATGATTGACTATAAGACATTTGGGGAATATTGTGTTATTTTGTACATGTTTAATTGACTGGCCCAATCCTGATTACATGGCATACATCAAAACTAACTTTTTGTCCAGGTTTGGCCTGGATATCTCAGTGATCTTGGAACTCTTAGCTGTTTCCCCTCTCCATAACTTGAAATTATATCCGGCTCTTCAAATACAATTTTTGCCAAGTGCACTAGGAGTAGATAATTATTATTTCTGAATATGCTCTAAATTATGTTTGCATAAATAGCCAACCCTAGCACACAGCGCAGCAAGAATACTCTTATTTCTCCATGGCCACCCATCAGAACAGACTATTTTAGATCTCTTGTTATAGATCTTGTCAAAGAGACCCTGAATTCTTAGAAGATCTGATGAAAGTATATCTCAGATAGCAGAACTAAAAATTCAAAATAGATTTTGGTATATATATATTTTTCATGGGAGTAAAAGGTAACAAACAGAAGAGATGTGGAACATGAAAAGTACATTTTAATTATAGTGTTTAGGGAGAAGTGGTGGGTGATAGGGGCATGCAGAGTGAAGCATGATTGTCGCTGCTTATTCTCAAAAACCAAACGTGCCTACAATCACACCAAGCATGGCAAAAGACACTGCCAAAATACAGCAAAGTAAAATAAGACTATAGCTCATTACCAGTTCATAAAAAGAAATTGGAATGAGGGGATTGCATTAACTGCTGTAAGTGCTTATTATGCTGCTATGCATTGCTCCAAAGGAGTTCTAAAAACATTTTTATACTATGTGAGGGGTTACTGCAGGAAAAATGTGCCCAGGAAATTTGATCATGTGCAAATGAAAGTGAGTTCATTTCTCAAATATGATTTATTACATGGCTGTCAAACTCCGGCCCACAGATGGAATGGATCATGTGCTGGCTCTGCCCCCATCCAGTTTAGTGAAGGGGGGGAAGTCCCTATACATGACATCTTGTGCCACTGCCATGATGATGCGAGTTTGACACCCCTGATCTATTATATTAATGGTGGTGTAATGGTTAGAATGTAGTACTGCAGGCAAACTCTGCCCACAGCCAGCAGTTCAGTCCTGACTGGCCCATGGTTGACTCAGCCTTTCATCCTTCTGGGGTCACTAAAATGGGGACTCAGATTGTTGGAGGCAATATGCTGACTCTGTAAACCACTTAGAGCATTACGAAGCAGTATATGTATATATAAGTCTACTGCTATTGCTATCTACAGTAAACATTTCTTACCAAGTAAATTAAATACTGTATGCGCTTTCTTACTCAGTTCTCCCTTAGTTCCCAATTGCTAGAAAAAATATTAAACTTCCACTGACATCCCTCATTTGCTATTCTTTATTCATTTCTTTAAAAAAAATAGTGTACACATAGATTGCATGCATCTTATATATAGTATATAACTAGATTTAAAAGCCCAGATTCATATTGTATTCACACTGATGGAACAACAGTGCCCACATACTGCAAAATTTCACTTAGCACTAACTATTCTGCTCCTTTATTGATTCTTGCCTGGCTGGGCCTCCTTATTTAAAAAAAAAAAAGGAAAAAGGAGCATAGCCGGCTGCTCAGTTCATTTATGACAAAAGCTAACTTTTGTCTCTAAAGTTTTAAACTGAGTTTAAATCACACAATGATGTTCGATAATAAAATGAGTGAAATTCTTATTGGGGCACGTGCTTTGCATTTCTCCCTTATATATTTTGGACACTATAATAGATTCATGCTGACACTTGGAAGAGCTTAACTTGGAAAGGGTAGCAGACTAGATGGAGATATGTTTATCTCATGAAATCCATGGCTAATTTGTTATCTTTGATGTTTTACCTAGGAGATACGAAGTGGGACCTTCCAGAAAGTTCCATATGAAAACCTCTTATGGAAAGCCATGGGGTTTTCTTCTCTTCCAGACAGCAGTTCCAATTCTGCAGCTGAGAAGGAACAATGGATGGACACTACCCCTACTTCTCTGGCTTTTATTGACTGCTTCAAGCATGGTTTACTTTTCATCATTGGTCCTTTCGTTCTTTTCCTTGTGGCTGACTGTTCAAATGGATTACTGGCAAATGAGGTTGTAAAAATCATTAGCTGTAGTCAGCAGATGTTAGATGCTGGAAGCAGGCAGTTCAAACAACTTCTTTTCTTTAATTAAAATTGTAAATAAAGCATGAGTCTTTGCAAGCAGAAGCCTACAATCTTTGAGGAAGATGAAAGATACCTTCCAATTGCTAGTAGCTTTGATGGAACTTCTTTCCTCTGCTTTTCTCCATTTCTTCCTCGCTTTCCCACAACCGCCATATGTAGTGCTTCACTGTTTAAAAATCCTAAAGAAAACATCTGTAACTCCTGCTGGTCCATAAGCAGATATACATTTCTTGATAACAAATGTGGTTTAAAAAAACCAATGAACTTTCCCATATTTTCTATTGATACTTGTTTACTTTTGTTGCAAATACAAACCTGATGGCACCAGTGGTTCAGTTTTTTATGATCTAAAGACAGGGATGGGATCCGACCAGTATAACTACTGGTTCTGTTGCTCAGTGTTGCGCAGCGCATGCGTGCGCGCATGTGAGACACACAAGTTGCATGAGTACAATTTACGACCTGCTGAGCTGCCTGGACAGCTGAGCAGCACTGTGTGCAAGTGTGCAGGGGTTGAAAAAGCACTTTTTCCTGTTTTTTTCAACCGCAGCTGTGTCGCGCAAAGCAGCTGTGGTTGAAAACACAGGAAATAAAGGTCAGGTAAGAGCCCGGGTGGGCGGGTGGACCAAAACAGCAGCACACATAGAACCTGTTCTATGTATGCTCTCTGTTTGCTGCTTTTCATAGCAACTGGTTCTTACAGAAGTGGACAGAACCAGTAGAATCCTACCCCTGCCTAAAGACCACAATTGTGCACACCACGGGTGTCAAGCTTGCAGCATCACATTGCCATCACACATTTTCTACAAAATCACTTTAGAATCTAGAATTTAAGCTTTATTCCATGACCTCATTTATCTATTGCCCTGCCCACTCTTTCTCTAAGAGAAGCTTTCTCTAAGCTTGAGGCCAGTCGTTTCTAGCCTTCTTTCCCAGATATACACATAAACAGAATGCATACAATCGGACTCTCCCCTGGTAGGATGTAATTAGGGACTTTGCCAGTCCCTATAATGTATTTCCTGCAAATAAATCTCTTTTCTATTGTTTTTCCTTTTCTCTACTGTCCCATCCTTTGTCAGATGCAAGTTACCAGGAGCCAGGATGGAGTTTTAAAGCAGTGAGATTTTATTCCATGCTACCTATACACAAGAATCTGATCTACCAATGGTCGAGGCAAATTGGCACCAGATAAGTGCCAATAGAATTCAAGAGGTGTTGAACTTAGGTCTCTTTTAGCAGCATAGGGACTTCAGACTGATGATGTGCTTGACCCCACCCTTCGTCTCAGCTTGGTCATTTCCTACATTCTTTGAATATTCACTCCAGCTCACAGCTGCTGCCTGTAACTGACAAGCACGGAGACGGCGTTGGTCGCACTGGTGGATGATCTCTAGAGGGCTCAGGACAGAGGTTATTCCTCTGTCCTGGTCCTGTTAGATCTCTTGGCAGCTTTTGATACCATCGACCATGGTGTCCTGCTGTGACGCCTTGAGGGGCTGGGGGTGGGGGGCACCGTTTTATGGTGGTTCTCCTCCTACTTCTTGGGGTCTACACAGGTAGTGTTGGCAGGGGGGCAGAGATCAATCCCGAGGCCCCTCCTTTGTGGGGTACCTCAGGGATCAGTTCTCTCGCCCCTCTTGTTCAACATCTACATGAAGCCACTGGGTGAGATCATCCATGGTTTTGGGGTGAGGTATCATCAGTATGCTGATGATACCCAGCTTTATATCTCCACCCCTAACCAACCCAATGACACCCTCGAAGTGATGTCCAGGTGCCTGGAAGCGGTGCAGGTCTGGATGGCGAGGAACAGACTCCGGCTCAACCTGGCTAAGACCGAGTGGCTGTATGTACCGGCATCTCAAGCTATCCAGGATATTCCATCTCAGCTGCGGGGGGAGAGGTGTTGCCTCCCATAGATAAGGCTCACAACTTGGGTGTCCTCCTGGATGCACGGCTCAGTTTGGAGGAGCAGGCGGGAGCTGTGGCCAGGGGGGCGTTTGCCCAGGTTCGCCTGGTGTGCCAGTTGTGACCCTTTCTGGATCGAGATGCCCTGCGTACAGTCACTCATGCGCTCATCATTTCCCATCTAGAGTACTGCAATGCTCGCTACATGGGGCTGCCCTTGAGGACCACCCGGAGGCTTCAACTTGTCCAGAATACAGCGGCGTGGATTGTGATGGGAAGATCCCGATAGTCCCATGTTACACCCCTCCTGTGTGAGCTGCACTGGTTTGTCATTGCATTTGTTTGTCCCAACTGTAGTACTACCCATCACTCCTTATCGCCCATCCCCTCCCACTTGTGACTGTATAACTGTAGCTTTGTTTCTTGTACCTTACAATTTATATGGACTGTTTCCTAGTATGATTTGATTGCTTATTGTACCCTATGACTATCATTAAGTGTTGTACCTGATGATTCTTGACTGTTGATGAATGTATTTGTTTCTTTTATGTATATAGAGAGCACTTGCACCAAGACAAATTCCTTGTGTGTCCAATCACATTTGACCAATAAAAAAATTCTAATTCTTCTAATTCTACTAGGTGTAGAATAAACAGTTTTACAGCTTCAGCTGTTAATTTTTTTAATTTATTTTTTTTTAAATTGATATTGCTGCCTATTCTCTCATAGTGACTCAAGGCATCTTACAGGAAATAAAAATACAATAAGAAAGAAATAAAAATAAAATGCCCTGAACTTATTAACTTGAGTTACCAGTTATGTAAATAATGTCACTAACTATTAAATAAACTATAGTTACAGGACAATTAGCACCCTACTCTTTCGCCTTGCCTTTTAGTTATTCTGAATTCATAAACTGACTACTAAGAAAGTCTGCTAGTATAGTCAAATAATCGATGAAGTGATATAGTGCAACTCTTCAGGTAACCTTTTATACAAATACCATTCTTCCACAGCTTGTAAAAAAGATTAAAGGCATTGCATAGCACTCAAATATTGCCCTTGTGAAGTAGGTAGGTCTAGAAATAGTCACTGATCCAAAGTCATCCCATACGTTCCGATGCTAACTAGGTTTTATGTAGCAAAATAAGAAAATATGTGGAAGACCAAAAATATAGATGTAGCCTATTATCTCTACCTGATCAGTCTGTAGAGCAGATACCATATGATGAAATGTAAAGTTAAGCTGAGGTCTGTGATGTCACTTAATGCTACTGTGTTTCCCCGAAAATAAGACCTACCCCGAAAGTAAGACCTAGCACTATTTTCTAAACCTGCCCTAATATAAGACCTACCCGAAAATAAGACCTAGTGTAAATCTCCAGTTCCAGGAAGACTTTTCAGGGAGCAACCGTGCACCCGAAAACACCCCCTACACACTCACACCCACTATTTGGCACCATAAATATATAAGACCTACCCCAAAAATAAGACCTAGTGTGTTTTTGGGAGCCAAAAAAAATATAAGACAGTGTCTTATTTTCGGGGAAACACGGTATAAAAAGGTTCCTGAAAACAAATGTAAAAATACAATATCCAAACCCCAAAATGCCAATATTTGCGGTTTGCTTCAGTTTAATGTGTAAGGTAAGTGAAAGTTCCAACTTTATTAGCCATGGAAGAATTAAAGCTGATAGGAAGTTCATGAGTCTGGTCTTGTGTAACCCCAATATTATTGCTAAGCTTAGACTTTTAATTAGCTTCCAGTGTATCCAAGGATTTAACATGCCAGCAACTGGCAACTTAAATAAGAAAATTGTGTGAGCTATTTACCATTTACAAGCACGTACAAATACACGCAAAACAGAGAATGTCAAAGGTCAAGTATAACTTGTATTATTTATCATGTGCCTCTATTTTAATTTAAATGCAAAAAGAGAAGGATGTTTTGCCACAGTAATTAGTTATATAGCAGCCAATGTACACTTTTCTATATATAAATAATTTTACCCATATATATGCATGTGTGTGCACATACGCATACATGCACACACATATATTTTTGGAATTATGAGATCCATTAATACAAGCCATCTAACCTGTGATACACTTTTTTTAGTAAGAATCAAAGGTCTGTATCAGGAGTATCAAACTTGCAGTCCACAGGCTAGATGCATCACACAATGGACATGTCCACCCCCATTTTAGCGAAGAGGGAAAAAGTCACGAAACATCATGTGATGATGCGAGTTTGACACCCCTGATCTATATTATGACTTTGTTCTTACTGATGTTACTAGAACAGATAGAAGAAGACAGCAATAACAAAAAAAAGTTTGTGTTCAGAATTATGTAGCTACAATATAGATCAAGTTCTATCTGAAATGAAGTATACAGCTCAGATTTTTCCCAGAGAAGTCATGGACCAATAATAGGTCAACAATTGACTTCCATAGCTGGTAGTTGGTTTTCAAAATCTTTGTTTGTTCAGCTGATATGTTATGGTACGTGATCAATTACTTCAAAGTCACAACTCAGAGAATATCCTTTGTTTATTGGATCTATATGGTTGCCCATCTCAAATACATGACTCTGGGTGCCATTTTGTAATAAACCATGGAGCTGTAATGGAATTATACACTACTCTATTATAATTACATAATTCTAGATTCTAATGTGATTTTGTAGAAAATGTGTGCCATTGTTTAATTGTTTTTACACTTATGAAGCAACGAATAAGCAAACAATAATCAATTCCTTCCTCCCTTCCCTCCTGTTCTTCCCATTTCTCAGTACATTCCCTAATATTAATTTCCTGCACAACTTTTATTTATGAGGTTATTCCCCCTAAACAATACTACTTTCATCACTGTTGGACATTTTAGATTTATATAAATATGGTAACAAACTTATAAAAGTTATTACTTCAGGGATGTAAAGGCAAACATTTTAAAGAGTAACCAGTTGATTTTTTTTTCATAATTATGATTATTTGGGAAGGGGGAGTGCAAAAGTGAAAAAATAAAACAAAGAAATAGAGTTTGTCTAAATCAGGGGTCCCTAAACTTGGCAACTTTCAGACTTGTGGACTTCAACTCCCAGAATTCTGGCTGGAGAATTCTGGGAGTTGAAGTCCACAAGTCTTAAAGTTGCTGAGTTTGGAGAGCTCTGGTCTAAATCGTTATTGGGATTTTCTCCCTGCAGTTTTCTTGCCAAAGTTTTTTCAGAAGTGGTTTGTCCTTGCTTACTTCCTAGGGCTGAGACAAAAAGGGTTGTCTTGAGGCCAGTCAGCTGGTTTTGTACCTAAAACTGGACTACAGCTCAAACTCTCCTGGTTTCTATCCTGAAATCCTTACCTGGCAATGTGAAAGGTAAAGTTTTCCCTGTCAGCCATTTCCAATTCTAGGGCATTGTGCTTATCTCCGTTTCTTGGCCAAGAGAGCCAATATTGTCTGAAGACAATTTCTGTGATCATGTGGCCAGCATGACTATACACCAAAGGCACACAGAATGCTGTTACCTTCCCACCGAAGTGATACCTATTACTCTACTCACATTTGCATGCTTCCAAAATTTGTATGTGGGCAGGAGTCTCACTGAATTTTAATTCAAACTGGCAATGAGTCTCACGGAATTCCAAAAATATTATTTTTTATTTCTGTTGTGAGAGGGAAAAAAAAGAAAGGAAAAAACAAAAAGGGAATTCACTAAAGATTTACAAAATGTATGTACTATACAAGAATTTATAATACTGTAATATTCTTAGAAGTAATAATAAATTAGAATAGATAAAGAAAATCAATACCACTTTGCCACCTTATTTAATAATATTACCCATTAGGAACAAATCAGAACATAAGAATTGACAATCAAATTAACAAGAATAGAAAAAGAACTGGCAAGAATTTTTAACTAATTTATTTAAGGCAGTACCTTTATGGCTAAAGAGAATCTAGTGTTTTAAAATTAGATGTGGCAGAAATCCATGTGCAAAATTCTACTCCATAAACAGTTTCTAAATTAAATTAAGCTAACGTCAGGCATATTTATACATATGAAATTATATTTTAATAGACACATACAGAATGGTATCATAATAACAAATGATATGGTTGCGCAAGTTAGCTTTATTTCATCTTAATGAAACATGTCATGCCACAGAGACAATATGGGTCCCATTGAGCTCAGCAGTGCATCTTACAGAATAACTTGGTATCACTTTGGCAGTCTTCTCCAACTGCCAATATCCAGAATCAGCTTCCAGTATGCTCAGAAGTCTATTAGATGACTAGAAGCACAAGAAAGAATGCAGAGAAGATCAGCAAAGATGATTAGGGGATTGAAGGCTAAAACATATAAAGAACAGTTGCTGGAATTGGGCATGTCTAGTCTGATGAAAAGAAGGACTAGGGGAGACATGATAGCAGTGTTCCAATATCTCAGGGGCTGCCACAAAGAAGAGGGAGTCAAGCTATTCTCCAAAGCAACTGAGGGCATGACAAGAAGGTGGAAACTAATCAAGGAGGGAAGCAACCTAGAACTAAGGAGAAATTTGGAACAACTTGCTTCCAGAAGTTGTGAATGTTCTAACACTGGAAGTTTTAAAGAAGAGATTGGATAACCATTTATCTGAAGTGGTGTAGAGTTTTCTGCCTAAGCAGGGGGGTGGACTAGAAGACCTCCAAGGTCCCTTCCAACTCTGTTATTCTATATATTCTAGGAGAAGCCCCCAGAAGCAAGGCTAAATGAAACAACAATCCATCATGGCCATGCTGTTTAGAAATGTTGTTGACCTTCCTTTATGAGGCGATTTCAAAGGCATACTTTGCTCAAGGCCACCTTGAAGCAAAGTATCAAGCTTTTCACAGCCCCATTGAATCAAACCTTTCCTGATTTTAAATTTCTACTTTATTAAATACCAAAAGGTCCTTCATAAAACACTGAAATGATAATAGCAAGCCACAATTCTGAAAATGTGTTTGCTTGGTTTTTTTTAGAAGTGGAAATAATTTCAGGTAACACTGTCCTGATTGGATCTTCAGTATTTGCCTTTTTAATCAAATGACCTAGGTTTGTTTAAAAAAGAATAGGGTGGAAGAAAATCAGTGTCGCTAAGGAATTCGCAGCACATTGGAATGCTTAGGAGGGCTTTGGCTTTCTCAGTTAGGCTTTACTACCTTTTCAGGAAAAATACATTGAAAAATCCCATTAGAGGGTAAACCCACTTAGGGTTAGGGTTATGTCCCCATGAACTCGTAGAGGGAAATAGATGTCACCAATGAATTTGCAGCCTATAAATATGCTTAGGAGGGCTCTCACTTTCTCAGTCAGGCTTTACTACATTTCCAGGAAAAATACCAGGAAGAATCCCATTCAAAGGTAAACCCAATTAGGGTTAGGGTTACATCCCCAAGAAAATCAATGTTGCCAATGAATTTGCATTGAATGTTGCCAATGAATTTTTTTTTTATTACATTTATATGCCGCCCTTCTCCGAAGACTCAGGGCGGCTTACAATTTCTGGGATACAACCCAGTGTGCTCAGCAATAGCCTTCATTCCATTATATATGGCTGCTTATTACTAAGCGGCATTTTTACAAGGTCAGCTAATTGCCCCCAACAATCTTGGGTCCTCAATTTACCTACCCTGAGAGGATGGAAGGCTGAGTCAACCTTGAGCCTGGTAGGATTCGAGCCTACAATAATTGTAGGCAGCTGGATCTTAAGAGCAGGCATTTAACAGCCTGAGCTACCAAGGCTCTTAAGAATTTGTAGCACAATGGTATGCTGAGGAGGGCAGTGACCTTTTTAGTCCACCTTTCTAGGTTAAAATACATGGAAAAATCCAACTGGAAGGTAAATCCACTTAGGGTTAGGGTTACGTCTCCATGAACTCATAGAGGAAAATAGATGTAGCCAATGAATTTGCAGCGTGTTAGTATGCTTAACAGAGTGCTGACTTTTTCAGTCCACCATTTCTACATTTCCAGGTAAAATACATGGGATAATTCCATTGGAAGGTCAACCCACCAAGGGTGGGTTGTATGTCCCCTGTACTTGTAGAGGAAAATGGATGTCTCCAATGAAGCGCATAGGTATCCTGAGGAGAACACTGACTTTCTCAAGCAGCCTTTCTACTTTTCTAAGCAAAATACATGGAAAAATCCCACTGGAGGATAAACCCATTTAGGTTATGTCCCCATGAACTCGTAGAGAAAAATCAATGTCGCCAATAAATTTGGAGTGCGTAAGTATGCTTAGAAGGGCGTTCACCTTTTTATTCAGGCTTTTCTAAATTTCAAGGAAAAATACATAGAAAAAATCCCATTGGAGCATAAATCCACTTAGGGTTAGGGTTACGTCCCCATGAACTCATAGCCAAAAATCGATGTTGCCAATGAATTTGCAGTGCATTGGGATGGTTAGCAGGGCACTGACTTTTTCAGTCAGGCTTTCCTATTTTCTATTTTTCCTTTCTAGGAAAAATACATGGAAAAATCACACAGAAGGGTAAACCAACTTATGGTTAAGGTTATGGAACCAACTGCCCCTGGAACTCCGTCTGGCCCCTGACCTCTGCACCTTCCGCTGAGAGTTAAAGACCTGGTTATTTGACCAACCCGAGCTGTGACCCCTTCTTGGGGGAGGGATGGGTTTTTAATTGTTTTTAATGTTTTGTTTTTAGTATTTGAGCTTGTTATTAGTTTAATGTTTTTTTAAGTATTTATTGTTCTGTGTTTTAGCTGTGAGCCGCCCCGAGTCTTCGGAGATGGGGCGGCATACAAGTTCAAATATAAATAAATAAATAAAATGTCCCCATGAACTCACAGAGATAAATCAATGTCAGCAAAGAATTCACAGCATATAGATAGGCTTAGGAGGGCTCTGACTTTCTCAGTCAGGCTTTTCTACCTTTCCAGGAAAAATATATGGAAAACTCCATTTGGAAGTCAACCCCTAAGAGTTAGTGGTATGTCCCAATGAACTTGTAGAGGAAAATTGATGTTTCCAACAGCAGTGGGTTCACATGTGTTCCACTACTAGTTTGGTGATCGTGCATGTGCACGTGCACCTAATGGGCACACACAGCTTTCCCCACCCCAGCTGAGGCCTGCAGCGCCAATCAGCTGAAAGGATAAAGAAGAGAAAAGCATAGGAGCAGGTGGGAGGGCCGTTCCGGTGCTTTTCTCTTCTTTCTCCTCTCAAGTGATTGTCAAAGGCTTTTTTCCCTCCTCTCAACTGATCTTCTGAGGCTTTTTTAAACTACCGGTTTGGCTGAACCACTGGCTTCCATTGAATTTGCAGTGCATTGGTCTTCTTAGTAGGGCACTGACCGTTTCATTTAGACTTTTCTACCTTTCAAGAAAAAGTACATGGAAAAATAGCATTGGAGAGTAAACCCACTTAGGGTTAGGGTTATGTCCCCATGAACTCATAGAGGAAAATCGATGTCACCAATAAATACAGAGCACATTGGTATGCTTAGTAGGGCACTGACCTTTTGATTCAGGCTTTTCTAACTTTCAAGGAAAAATACATGGAAAAATTTTTCCAACTCCCCCCTCTTCTTCTCCCTTCCCATTTTTCCCCCTTTTATGTCCAATTTCCCCTTCTGAAATCCTACCTTTTCACTCCTTATGATATTATAACTATTTCTCAGATTATATACCATTTTTTTGGTTGTTGCCTCCAATCTTAAATTTTTAACTCTCTTTCCTCTTTTCCCCTTTTTCTTCCCCTTTTTCTTAATCACGTTTAAAGTTATTTGATCATTGAAAATGGTTTCTTCTTCTTTGTCCCGCCCTTCTTGTTTAACCAGTGCTTCCTGTAATTTTCTATATTCCATTTCTATCAATTTTGCCTCTTCTTTAAAGTCTTTAAGTAGTGTTTTTAATTCTTCAAAAAGTGATGACATTCTGGAAGAGATTTTTTCCCTTTTAAAGCAACCCCCAGATGACTTTAACCCTTCACTAAGATCCTCTGCTCAGGAGTCCTCCGATAATCCAAAGCCATTTCTTGTTTTCTTTTTCACTTTTGCTTTTCCGGGGCTTTAACAGGATTGCAACAAAGTTTCAACTACAGTGTATTCTTTTCAGGTCTTGTTGTAAATCCACTCTCAATACAATTTAACTCCAGGTGGTATCCTTTGTTTCCAGACTCCACCCTATTTAAAATCTTTTTCTTCCTCTGTTTTCTTTCTTTGACTCTTTTTAAAAAATAATTCTTTGAAGTTATTCAGAAGTCTTTATCACTTAACACTTTATTTTCAGCTGAAAGCAGCCTATTAATATCAAAGTGAGTCAATGTCCACTTCTTATATTAATCTTTTCTTAATATTCCAAATCATTTAAAACAATCAGTATTAGAGGAAAGAAAAGAAACCAATTTTTTCCTCTTGACACTTTCATTTGCTGCTGTAAAAATCTTTTAGAGATCATATTATTTTTGACTATTCAAATTCCAGGTACCTTTAATAGCTGTTTTCAATAGCAAGCCCGATATGTCACACTTTCTCTTTCAAGCTTCCTCCAGCACATTCTTTTCCGTTCGGGTTCTTCTTTGAGGTGGCCATTTCTGGCCACCACTGCCTTCAGGAAAGGGGAAAAAAAACCAGCTGGGGAGAAGAGATGTGACTCTCCTCGACCCTGCTGGCAGCTCCCCCATCTTCACCACCTCTACGGGGTGGTTTTAACCCCAAAGCTGCCGGCTCGGAGTCTCCAGTGGTGAACATGGATCGAAACTGTGCACAGTCGCAGTTTTTGGTCCGTTCGCAAAGAGACTCAAACAGGAAGTCTATTGTGTACTCTTGTATTCTTGTGGTTGAAGCTGAAGTATTCATTGACAGGTAGGATATTGCAATATATAATTTTATAATTTTATGTACTATACTTAGATCGAACCGAAGGCAGTGTAATTCTAGGTTGTCTAGGTCTAAAATTTCAAGTCTGATAGCATAAGGTATTCTGCTACAAGTAGAGGAGTGGAGAACTCTTCTTGTGAAATATTTCTGGACTTCCTCAATTGTATTAATATCAGATATGTAATGTGGGTTCCAGACTGATGATCTATATTCAAGTATTGGTCTAGCAAATATTTTGTATGCTCTAGTTAGTAGAGTGATATTACCGAAGAAAAGGCTACGCAGAATTAGGTTTACAACTCTTAATGCCTTTTTGGCTATGTAGTTACAGTGGGCTCTAGCACTTAGATCATTTGAGATGAGTACTCCAAGGTTCTTGACAAAGTTTGGGTCATCAACAAGGTCTTGACTATTTAGCTTGTATTTTATTTTCTGATTTTTTTGCCAATATGTAAGACAGAGCATTTATTTGTTGAGATCTGAAGTTGCCATTTGTTTGACCATTCTGATACATAGTCAAGGTCTTTTTGAAGGGTAGCAGTATTGTCTGTGGTGTTGAATAGCTTTACATCATCAGTGAAAAGAAAGTAGTGGCTCTTAATATGATCACAGAGGTCATTTATGTAGAGTATGAAGAGAGTTGGTCCTAGAACACTGCCTTGGGGGACACCACTGTTGACAGCTACAGAATTTGATAGGACGCTGCCAATTTTGACCATTTGTTGTCTGTTTGACAGGAATGCTTCTATCCAGTTAGGAAATACTGGGCATGATCCATTGTACAAATACTGAGCCAAAGAATGTGTTAAAGAGGTTGGCTTTAATGGTGTCATCATTGCAGTCTTTACCATTAGGTCCTTTCAGGGGTGGGATGGACCTTGAGTCTTTTTGTTGTTTACAAAATTGTAGAAAGCATGGGTGGAATTGGTGCATAGAAGGTTTTCCTCTTGTTTAATGTGATAATTGGTGCATTCAGTCTTTATCTGGTGACATAAATTTTTGTATTGGCTTTTGAAGTTGGCAACATGACCAGATTTGTTTTTCTGCCAAAGTGATTTCTTTTTGGATTGAAGCTTCCTTATTGTTATGGGTAATTTGTTTTTTCTGGTTTTGGGAGTTGTTATTGGTACATATAGTTTGATGACTCTTTTGACTTCAAGTAAAAATGTATTGTGATGGTCTTCAACAGTATTGCATCCATTGAATAGAAATTGCCAATCAAGGGATGAGAGATCGTTGTCTATAAGATCATAGTTGCCTTTTTTGAAGTTATAATCGGGGATCCCATTGTTATGATGATTTTTGTGTGGATGTACATTGAGACAAAAGTCAATCATGTTGTGGTCACTGTTGGAAAAGGGTTCTTTAATTTGTATTCCGTAAATTGAATTCAAACTATTGCAGAAGATGAGATCGAGGCAGTTGTTCAGTCTAGTATTGTTGGTTACTAATTGTTCCAGTCCCAGATTTGTTACAGCATTGTAGAAGGTTGCATGTATGGGTTCAGTTTTACATTAGTTTAGGGTCCAGTTAATATGAGGTAGATTGAAGTCACCAAGAAAGATAAAAGCGTGTGGGCAGGATGTTGCCCATGTTAGTAATCAATTTAACTTGTTTACATGTTCGATGTCATAATCAGGGGGTCTGTAACATAGTAAGAATTGAAATGTGATATTTAAGGACAGTTCACAGATGATGGTCTCAGGAAGAGCAAGCTCCTGGGTAACTTGGATGTTTTTTTAGATGTAGGGACCTTTTATAGATGATAGCAATACCACCTCCTCCATGGATTTTATGATCTGATTGGTAAACATGATAGTCTCTTACTGTGGTAATGGAGTCAGGGAGAGATGCGTTGAGCCATGTTTCACAGACAAATATGATGTCGAATTTAGCCGTATTTAGTAAGAGGAGAAATTCAGGTATTTTATTTACAATGGTTCTTGCATTGAGTAGCTTGCATTTAAGGCCAGTTGTAGTTGGAACTGAGGTAGTTAGGGGCGTGTGGTGCCTAGTTTTGAGTGATGGTGGATTAGATGAGGTAGGGTTGGATGCGGAGTTGTGGGTTGTGTGACTTACTTTTGATACAATCAGCATGGTAGTCAATGTACAGGTCTTTCTCTCCATTGTCTAGACGTTTTTTGAGTTCTGTGTGGAGTTCACAGGAGCGGATTCTTTGCAGTATGGATAAGTCTGTTCTTGAGCAAAGTTTGTTATGGGTGGGATTCGTTTCTGCAATGAAGTTCATTGTATGAATGAATATACATTTGCTGGACTCATTTTTGCAAACAACTCTACAAAATCTTGGGGCCACCGAGACGTCATTGTATTTGAACTCAGGCCATCACTGGTTATTTCAATGATATCTTCAGGAAAGATGTTTATTGTATTTGAGTTGCTTATGATACTGCGAACTTTGGTGATATCATCTGATTCGTTGGTGTCTTCAAGACCAAATATGGCATTTAGACGTTTCTGATCACATTCCATGATGTCTCTGACGAGTAAGGGGATAACATTTGTGGAATTATTTGACGGGATAGTGATTATTTGTGACTGTGGTTTGGTGGTTATTTTTGGTTGTAGTTGTGATTGTAGTTGAGGTAATAGTTGTGGTAGTGGTTGTTGAGTTGGGATTTGATTTTGAGCTGATAGGTATTCGCTCATCTGTGCTATTTTTTTTTCAAGAGAGATTAGGTTTGCTTGTAAAGTTGTTTCAAAGTGTGTTGCTAAGCATTCTTCTATTGAGTGAATGAATGATTCTATGCTTTCAACTCTGTCAGACAGGCTACTTAGTTGTTTAGCTTAGGTAAACATGATGGACATAGACAAGGGAATGTATCTGATGTTTTTAGATCAGCTAAGTTTTTGTTTATTTGTACTAATAAGAGTGTATATCACATTCAAAATGATATTCCACATACAGAACATGGCAAATGTTTTCATATAACTGGGGCATCTACCCCAAGAAATATTCACTCTCCATTATAATCATAATGCCAGCCAGGTTGTTGAGCCATAGAGCAACACACCCTTTTATTAATAATGACAGTAGTAAGGATTTTTCTTGTAATTTTAATGGCATAACAATGCTATAAATTGAGGAACAAACAAAATGGAAAAGTTCTACAGTTTATGATTATAGTTACAAATATTTCTGTAATCCATGCACCTAAGTTTGTGTGTGTGTTTGTTTTTAAAGTATCTTTTAACAGACCTAGATACAGTGAGGTGTCTCCTACCTGTATCTTTGACATAGCTTTGGAAACTGCTTTCTCTGTGTCTCTAATTTACAGAGAATATTTTTCCCACACTAATCTGCTGTTTTGATTTACTGGTAGTTTTATGATGTCCACACCTATTCTGATTACCTTAAGCATTCTATGGAATAAATACAGCAAGAATTTCAAACTTTAAAAAGTGTTATAATTATTATGGATGAATTGCAGAAGGGGAGCTTTTATTACAATAAAAATAAGCAACATTAAGAAACAGCATGTTTCTACCAATGCTGAAAGTGCTCTAACGTATGTCCTGCTGTGAAACCTGTAGGAAACCAAATATCTTTGAAAACACTCCTTGAAATTTCATAAAGTTCCCAATTGTTAATAGCAACAAGGAAGCAGATAATTTGTCAATAGCTATAATGGTCAGAATTCCCACCTGATTTGGGTAGGCTGACTGGAAATTCCAGATGTTGCAATGCCAGGAGATTAAAAATATTCAGCTGGGAATTTTAGTTTACAAGTAAGTAAGTTGTCCTTCAAATGAAGCTTCACTTCATGATTTCATGGATATGTTGATGCAGGGGTTTTTTTTAGCAACAGTACAGGAGTGTTTTGTCATTGCTTTCTGACTTTCTAGCTATCTTACAGCAGGAATATTCCAAAACTAATCTGATAATGTTTATCTTCCTGTCTCAGACAAGTCTTGCAAGATGCTGCCACCTGTTGAAATGACCTCCAAAACAGAACTTAAATGCAATGCTTTAAGTTTGCAACAGTTGCTTCTAGTTTTTATTTTTATTTTACTGCACTGCATATCGGCCATTAATACAATCGAGCGAGTCCCGAAGTATTTCACGAGAAGAGTACTACACTCCTCTGCTCGCAACAGAATACCCTATATCACCAGGCTTGAGATTTTGGGCTTGGACAACCTTAAACTATGCCGCCTATGGTTGTACTTAAGCATAGCACACAAAATTATCTGCTACAATGTCCTACCAGTCAATGACAACTTCAGCTTCAACCACAACAATACAAGAGCACACAAAAAATACAAACTCAATGTAAACCGCTTCAAACTCGATTGCAGAAAGTACGACTTCAGCAACAGAGTGGTCAATGCCTGGAATGTACTATCTGCCTCTGTTGTTACATCCTCTAACCCCCACTCCTTTAACCTCAAACTAACCACTATTGACCTCACCCCATTCCTAAGAGGTCTGTAAGGGACGTGCATAAGTGCACCATTGTGCCTACCGTCCCTGTCCTATTGTCCCCATTTATTCGTACCTATTACCTGTATTCTTACTCATGTTTATACTTATATCTATTATTTTGTAAGCGATTGACAAATGAAACAAATAGATAAACAAATAAATAGTTTTTGAGAAACTTTTCCATCTGTGGTCTCCCAGCAACTGACAAAATAATTATTTCCTTTCCTTTATTAGAATGATCCTCATCATAGGTGCACAAAATTGTGCTCCCTATAGGCATCTCAGACCCAATTTTTAAAAAAATTCAACCAATGAGTTTATTTTCTTTTCAGTAATTATGGTAAGAACATGGCAGAGTGAAGAATGAAGATGTTATACAAAAAATAGCTTCACTGAAGGCAACAAAGATTAATTATCTTCTGGATTTGAATTAGCTCTACTGTATAAATGGAATCAGCAAGGGTCTCTTAGGACCAAAAGCAATAACATGTCATTAAATCAATACTATCTTAGTGTTTGGAATTTTAGATCTGTGCCTTCATCTGATTCCTCTGATAGAAAAAAAAGTACAATTAATAACTTTCTTATTGTTAAAACATTTCTCAATTGAGTTACCACAGCATGTACTAAAATATGGGTTTGCCTGTCCTCTATTTCAAGACTCTCTGGCATCTGCTTTAGAAGAATACATATCATGAAGCTTTGTGGAGAGTTTCATGCATTTAGATTTAATAACCAGGGAAATTTTAGCTATTTTTTTAGTAAGGAATGGTATACCCCTCTGCTTCCCAAATATGTATTTTATTTTCTGGATTATAATCAAGCTTTTTTCTGAGGAGAGCAATTAAGAGTTTACATAATGGAATAAAGAAAAGTGTTTTCACCTGGGTCTTCTCATGAGAGAGAGTGAATTAGTAGAGCAAAAATAATAAAATGTAGTGATTATTTTATAGGGATAATGACCAGATAGCTATTCCAGTTATTTCAGAGAGAGAATTGGTTTGGGGAATGCATCACAAAATATAAAGAGCTTCTGCCAAAGTGCTAGTTTATTACTTTTTTTGGCTGGGCAATTTGACAGCCAAGAACCCCTACTACAGCTTGGCTTGCTGAATGAAATTGGATTAATTCTTCCAGCTTGAAGATGAAAGATGACCAAACACTGCTTTTATTGAGTATAGAAGAATTAAGACAAACAGTGAGACCAATGTGGGCTACAAATGAACTTCTTACCATCTTTTTGTCCTCTAAATGTGATTTAGAATTTAGAGCATCTATGGAGCAACAAAGAATAGAGTCTGAATTATCTTATTTACACAGAAGCAAATTAAAGATAGAGCAGCTTCTACTACAGATATATATATATGTATGTATGTATGTATGTATGTATGTATGTGTGTGTGTGTATCTATATGTATCTCTTTCTCTCTCTATACACACACACACACACACAAGAAGGGAACAGATGTGTGCAGTGCACAAATACATAGAATTGTTCCTGAATACCACAACAGAAGGGTGTATTCTCAGAAGGGTGTATTCAAATTTCAATGAAATTAAACTTTCAATATTTTAGTCTCCAGAGATCAAGAGGAAGAACCAATCTCTTCTCTATCTCTAATTTATCTGTCCATAATTGAGGCTGAAGAGGAAAGGTATGTGAATAATGTTGGATTTGGGAAATTCAAAGAGGTACTTTCTTTGCTAAGAATAAAAAAAATGTATGCTGATTAGGAGTCTCATTACTTTTGTGGAACATAATGAGTCTAAATCCAAAAGTAATTTTCCATTTCTAAGGTTGATTTACAACTATATTATTATGAATGAAGGCGAATATATGTGACCTGGGATAATGTTGCAGGATCTAATCTGGGTCGGTCACTGGGATCCAATCTGGATCAGTCACTGGGACCAAAGTGATCATCTTTGTCTTTTGAATTCATGCTGGAGCCCATCTTCAGGCAACTTCTCTCTAGCCCTCTATATATTATCATATATAACCATTCATTTGAGGTGCAATGTAACCAATCATTCACCCCAAATGAATGATTATACTGCACATTTGCTCGGAGGAACCAAGAATGTGGAGATATTACTGCTCATTTTCAAACAATGTGCAAGCATTGAAATTGCCCTGTCTAACTCACAACCAGAACAGAAAGATTAGATCATACAACAAAATAACTGTTAATGTCTGATAACAATCTTATGACAATATGCCCTGTTTCATGAGCTCCATCCCTCTAATTTTCCAAACTGCTCTCTAGTATTTTTTTAAATATTTTTAAAAAACAATTATCAAATTAATTAGTCAAATGAAACAAGAAAATGCACCCAAAGTGAACTAGATACTTCTTGAATTGCTGATAACAAATGCAACTGGGAAGCTTCTATTCTGACATCTCTTATTACACACCATGACACAGATAAGAAGTCAATTCATCATAGTTCTATAAGAAAAGGAACCTTCATTCATAAAAAGAAAGACAAAACTGGTGTGGTTACCTGCAAATTATATGCATGCTGCCTATTCTGGAAGCTATATAATTCTCTTCGGCAAATGAGCAAAGCAGGTTCAGAAAAGGGAGATTCATGTTAGATTCATGTATTATATTGCATTATGTAGTGGAGAAGTATATTATTATTTCATATGGAACTTTTAATGTAGCATTTGACACTCTAAATCAACACATGGTTCAATCTCTAGAGATAAACTCTATGAAAATTAAATCAGCCTTCAACAGATCAGAGGCTGCTATTCTTGATTAAGATGTCATAAGAAAGCATCTCAATGCAAGTTAAAAATGAAGCTAAATTTAAGGAAGATTCCACCCCCCCCCCGAAAGTTTCTTTCTTTGGGAATGAATTGAGGTTGATCATGTGATTAAACTTCCTTTAAGAAACCAATACTCCATATTTAACCTGGATTCGTACCAATCGGGCTTCCGACCCGGGTACAGCACGGAGACAGCATTGGTCGCGCTGATTGATGATCTCTCTAGGGCTCGGGACAGGGGTTTTTCCTCTGTCCTGGTCCTGTTAGATCTCTCAGTGGCTTTCGATACCATCGACCATGGTATCCTGTTGCGGTGTCTCGGGGGGTTGGGAGTGGGTGGCACTGTTTTACAGTGGTTCTCCTCCTACCTCTCGACGCCGCAAACAGTGTTGGCAGGGGGCAGAGATCAACTCCGAGGTCTCTCACTTGTGGGGTACCTCAGGGTCAGTTCTCTCGCCTCTCTTGTTCAACATTTATATGAAGCCGCTGGGGGAGATCATCCGTGGCTTTGGGGTGAGTTATCATCAGTATGCTGATGATACGCAGTTATATATCTCCACCCCGGACCACATCAGTGATGCTCTCTCTGTGATGTCCCATTGTTTGGAAGCGGTGCGGATCTGGATGGACAGGAACATGCTCTGACTCAATCCAGCCAAGACAGAGTGGTTGTGCATACCGACATCTCAGTCCAGCTCTGAGGTTCCATCTTTGGTCATGGGGGGGAGGTGTTACCCCCCATGGACAGGGCACGGAACCTGGGGTCCTCCTGGACTCACGGCTCAAGTTGGAGGAGCAGGTGGAAGCCGTGGCCAGGGGGGCCTTTGCCCAGGTCCGGCTGGTTCACCAGCTGCGCCCATATCTGGACCAGGATGCCCTGTGCACGATTACTCAGGCCCTCATTGTCTCCTGACTGGACTACTGTAACGCTCTCTACTTAGGACTGCCCTTGCATACCACTCGGAGGCTTCAGCCGGCCGCGCGGGTAGTGTTGGGAGCCCCCCGATACTCCCATATTACACCCCTCCTGCGTGACTTGCATTGGCTTCCGGTTGCCCTCCGGGTGAGATTCAAGGTTTTAGTGTTAACATTCAAAGTCCTACATGGCATGGGTCCAGGATATTTACGAGAATGACTCCTCCCAGTTTCAAGTACCAACCGCCCGCACGGGCGATAGACAGGGCCTCCTCAGGGTGCCGTCCGATGCTATGTCGCTTGGCGGGGACTCGGGAGAGCCTATTCTGTGGCCCCCCACTTTATGGAATCTCCTTCCACTGGAGCTCCGGCTTGCTCCTGATCTCCGCACCTTCCGCCACAAGTTAAAACCTGGCTGTTTTACAATCTGGGCTATGCTGACTCCTTGGGTTTTCTTGATTTTAATTTTGGGGGTTTTAATGTTAATTTGGCTTAGTTTGTTTAATATGGTTTTTAGGTAATTTATTGTTGTATTTCCTTTTAATCTGTGAGCTGCCCCGAGTCCTTTGGGAGAGGGGGCGGCATATAAGTCGAATAAATAAATAAATAAATATTTCTAGATACATTTGAAAGACATCCTTATGTCTGAAAACATATATGATTTTTTTGGAAATGGCTTGAATACTAAATACTGTAGCAACAGCAGGATTTTTTATTTTTCATCAGAAAATTATTTAAGAGCATATATTGATTTTTTTTAGAAGTAAATTAATAGGATTTTTACATTAAACATTTACATTCTTAGTGCATTCATTCTGATATGAATAAAATGACTTTACTGTAACTACTATGGTCACTATAATTGGTAACTATATCACTGATTTATTCCTTTTTTTAAAAAAAGTGGCAGACATAATGCTGGACTACTTCAGCTATGACGGATGGTTGATTGATAGTTGAATATATGTGCAAACAGAAGAGGTCATATTGAATGATGTGTGAACAACTTCATCTTTGGCATTTATCATTTACCAGCCCACTGCTGGTACCACACATGTATTACATTTTCTCAAGAATGAATTTTCTGCTGCAACCTTTCTCTATTGGTTCAAATAAAGAAAGGTCCCTATTGCTACTGTTCTGTGTTGGTTCAGACTTTAAGCACCATTTATTAAAATGATCAGTTTACAAGTTGGTAAGCTTTGACATCCCCATTTCATCTGGCAGTTGATCAATTTCTCTGAAGTCTTTGCTGTGAGAAAAAAATCTTAGATCCCTTTGGAAAAGATAGTTTATCTACTTTCAGATTCCAAAATTCTGTTACAAATCTGTCTTCAGTTCTTTCCAACAGAAAGTCCTGAAGTTTATTACAGATGCATTTTCAGCACCTTTATTACTCTTCCCAACAAATCCCAATGCATTTCTACCTTAAGAATATAATAATAATAATAATAATAATAATAATAATAATAATAATTCTTAAAATACCAAAATATTCCCTTTGAACAGTTGTGTCCAGACCGTGGAGGAATAATTGAAACAATGGAACATGTTATTAGGTATTATCCTCTTGATGCAGATGCTCACCAGGAATTATTTCCATTCTTTCCTAAGAATCTTGGTTGTTCCAATTTGTTTTTAACCTTAATTTATTATCAGATCAATCTGTTTTTATTTCCTTCTCCACATGCAAGTATTGTTCTAATGTTTGTACAGTATGCCATCATACTTATCTTCCAGTACTTGAGGGGCTATCAAGAGAAGAGGGCTTCAACATTTTTCAAATCACCTGAGGGCAGGATAAAAAAATAACAGGTGGAAACTCATTAAAGAGAGATCTAACCTGGAATTAAGAGAAATTTCCTGACAGAACAATTTATCAGTGGAACAGTTTGACTTCTGAAGTTGTGGGTGCTTCATCATTGGAAGTTTTCAAGAAGAGGTTAAACAACCATTTGTCCAGAATGGTGTAAGATCTCCTGCGTGAGCAGGGATTGGACCAGAAGACTTCCAAAGTCCCTTCCAACCTCATAATTATATTCTAATCCATTCTAGATATTTTAGAACAATTATATTTCCCTTTTTATCCTAATTAATTATGCTTTTTAAATCTGCTGATCTATATCGATATAAGATTGATTGATTCAAGTTTCCTAAAGATTATTTTCTTAATTGGAAAGAAACTATACTTGGTAATCAAGAAACAATTGTTTGATCATCTTCGCTCTGGATATAAAGCCTATTTCTGAAATCCTTTAACAGATAGTCACTGTTGCATAGAAATGTATGGAGGCAACATTTTGAGGTACAAAGTAAGTTTTTCCTTATTTTTCTGCCTGAGGTCTTCCTTTCAGTTTCTCAGTGGGAGAAAAGTGGGAATGAAATAAAGACTCCTTTGGAATAAATATTTTTAAGATCCAGTTTTACGTACCATGAAGATTTTTATTTTCATCATAAATCAATATTTATAACACTTTTCTGTATGTCATAGACATACTGTACACTTGAAAACAAGATGCGGTTTTGACTGAGAAGAAGCTGTTGCATTTAAGAAGGGAGCCTATTGGGACTTTATTGATTGTAAGCCACTGTTTATCTTCTGAAGAGTTTTTCTGTAGCCTAGAATGACATGTCAGAAAGAAGTATTCTGAAACTGCAGTCATCCTGATGTAGTAGCCCTTTGCTTCTGATTGATCTTTTATCTTTTTTCCCATGTTCTTTCCCCCATGCACAAAACTAGCACACCAAAACCATTAAAGCAACCAATGTGATTCAATATATGTTTATAGAAACCGTGGTTGCCAAGGAAATAATGATTTTGAGACCAGTTTCAAGTCAAAAACAGTTTTTCATATATATAATATATAGAGTTTACATATATGTGTCTGTGTGTGTCTGTGTGTGTGTTTGTGTGTGTCTCTCTCTGTGTGTCTGTGTGTCTGTGTGTATAAACAATCCATGGATAAAGGGAAGATTTTCAGTGTTTGTCATGAAACTATGGTACTATGATGCAAACTACTAATATAATACAACAATTAGTTCTGATATACCTTGAGACAAATTGACTGGATATTTGTGAATGTGAAAAGTATATACTTAGCCATGAACCTGTATATTGAAGATTTCTTAGCTGGGATTATATTTCATACAAATATATTTAGACTAGTTTGCATGGCTAATTAAAAAAATAAAAACTCACATGATTGGAAAACATTTCAGTGATAAAAGCATTGCACTTTATGGCTTAAATTCATTGATGCCTTTCAAGTTGAAGAAGATAATTTCTACTCTTTTTGCAACTTCAGACACAACATCACATGAAAATCCTGAGACTAGTCCAACAAAATTAATCTGCCTAAAAAAGAATTGAATCAATCTTTTGTGCGTGTAGAAGTATGAGAGCTATTACTCAATAACACTTCAATAACTGTAAGCCTGCATTTAAAAGACAGTGCTAGCTGCAGTTATTACAGTTTCTAGATTTAGACTCATCTTTAGAATTTGATGCTTCATGAAATAAATTCAAGTGAAATTGGTGAATACAGTATATTCATATCATTGTTGGCATAAAACTGAAGCCGGAGACTATTTTCCAGTGAAGTTCTAAATACAGACACTCTAGACACAGATAGAAGAACAAATTGAA
This sequence comes from Naja naja, assembly GCA_009733165.1. Lineage (NCBI taxonomy): Eukaryota > Metazoa > Chordata > Lepidosauria > Squamata > Elapidae > Naja > Naja naja. The sequence goes on from CM019148.1 coordinate 107,062,176, forward strand.
ATTATTTTTATAGGAAAGGCTCTTAAGAAGACTTTCACATTCCTTGAAAGGAAACAAAGTCTTTAATGAGGAAGAAAGGTAAAAGGAGTTAGTACCTGCTTGCTTGACTCCTAAATTCTGTATACTGTAAGCAAATAAGCCCAAACTTATATTTAAACATAGTCTGAATAAACTGATTGGTTTTGTTCCTATAGTCTGTTAAGACATTAATTCTGTCAACAAACCAGTCACCTTTTGATGATCACAAAATCTCCAATTTTTCTTCTAGATGGGTCCAGTATTTCATGAGGCATAACACCAAGAAAAGTGAGAGTGGGTGGGCAGCCATACACATTTTAATAAATGAATGAATGAATGACAAGGTTTCATGGCATCACCATCTCCTTCTCTATTCATCAGGCAGAGAGGAGTGAATGTGGTAAAGAAAGAAAGGAGGGGGAAGAATAAAACTGCACCAAATCTGAATTCATACAAAAGCATATAGCCCTAGTCTTACTATCCCTGTCCATTTTCACAATCCTTTTCCCTAGCACCCACCACACCTTTGTCCAGTATCATCCTTCCTCCCAAATCTCTAGTGATAGATTTCCAGACAGAATGATGAAAAACATTTCCTCCCCTCAGTGATCAGGTCAATATTCACAAAATGGCTCTTAAGAAGACTTTCACACTCTTTGAAGGGAAACAAAGTCTTTAATGAGGAAGAAAGGCAAGAGGAAATAAGAAACTCAGCATCAACCACAGCAAGATTCACAAGGGCATAAATAAACTGAGAAGAGGGAGGAAATAGAAAAATCACATAGGTAAATCAGAGAGCAGAACTTATTCACCACATGTAGATGGGACTGGCAGCAGACATGAGACATCTCTGCCTCCATTACCTACTCTGCAGACTCAGGATCCCAAATAATACTGTTTAAGTTTGGGAGGATATGGATGTTTTCAGAGTTATCCCAGAGAGGATCTGCTGAAGTTTTGAGTTGTGGTTTGCCGGTAGCCTGTGCAGACAGCAGTGGAATTGGACAGTGGGGAAGAAAGGGGACCAGTCTGGGAGTCTGGAAAGGACTCAGACGAGGGTCCATTCAAGAATGATGGGTTAGGAGTGATGGGAAAGATAGAAGGGGTATAAAATAAATGGGATCTTCTCTTGATTTGCAGTCCCTTCTTTGCATGGCAATGCACTTCTGAGACTGCAGAGCCGTGGTGGCACAGTGGTTAGAATGCAGTACTGCAGGCTACTTCTGCTGACTGCTTGCTGCCAGCAGTTTGGCAGTTTGATTCTCATCAACTCAAAATTGACTCAGCCTTCCATCCTGCTGAGGTTGGTAAAATGAGGACCCAGATTATTGGGGGCAATATGATGACTGTAAACCACTTAGAAGAGGGTGTAAAGCACTATGAAGCAGTATACAAGTCTAAGAGCTATTGCTATTTCCCCCCATATGTCTGGATGTATGCATTCATTGACCCATAGTGTCTACTGACAGTCCTGTGGACCGCAGCAATAACCAGGCAACAATTATGATTCCACTCCTATAACAGTATATCAATTGCTGATAGTTTTGCTCCCAGGGCAAAGTTCAAGGCTTTCAGACCATAAATAAATCTGTATGTCATAAAGGTGAACCGGCAGATCGTAATTGGCTGCAGAGACAGACTATTAACTTTATTACGAATGCATGTGAGTTTCAAGGAATCTGAAAAAAAATTCCATAGAAACTTGAGGGAAAATGTATTTGGCAAGAAATCAGACTTTTCTAAGTGTTAGAAGAGATTAATTAAGGTTTTCAGAGAAGCTGTAGAGTTGAAAAAATATAAGCCAACAAAGAAGAAGTTAAAATCAACAGGAGACTAATAAATAAAATAATTATCTGTTTTACCTTCATCCAGAAAGGAATGACCTCTATATAATTGAGGTGAGAAAATCAAAACAAAATAGCTCATGCTAATATATGTGTATGTAGAATGACTGAAAGTGAGGAGGAGGCCATATAAATTCTCTAAACAAATAAATAATATATTTATTGCCATTAAATATGCTTGGAGGGAGAGAAAGTCAGTCAATAATGCATTTTAAAGGCTTGTCAATTTGTTGCCATAAAAAAATAGAAAAAAGGGGCATGGGAAAAGAAACTCAGGCTGCTTAAAATGCTATGGGAATCTTGTCCAAAGTTTTCATTGAGTTGTAACTTGTCATTTAAAGATCAATGTATCACTCAGTGTGCTGATACAAACCAACTACTACCTAATGTCAGCATTTCTCAATGGTGGAAAAAAAAGAGGAAGGAGGGAAGGATAAAAATGCATAATGAAAAATTTGTAATGCTTCCTACAGAGTACTGGGGGGAGTAAATGTTGTGTTAAGAGAAACTGAATTGCACATTTGCAGTTAGTAACTATGCAGCTCTATCCAACATAACCCGCACGTATCACTGCCCTGTATCCATTAACAATTCCTCAATCCAGTTTGCAATGAAAAATGGTAGTTTTAATAGGGGCAGGTAGTTTTAATAGTTTTGTTTATCTTTGTAATTTTAATCGTTTTAGCTGTTCTTTGTAATTTAGACTTGTTTTTATTCAATATCTTTTTATTGTATATATGTTCGCCGCCCTGAGTCCTTCGGGAGAAGGGCGGCATACAAGTCTAATAAAATAAATAAATAAATAAATAAAAAGTAGTAAATGGAAATTCATGAAAAAGTGAGGAGCAAAAACATGAGTAGAATAAGAAGCATGTCTGTGCCAGAGGGAAGGAAGTACTTAGGTAGCAGTTCAGCAGGAGCATCAGAGCTGTAATTTCATAGAAGTATGATCAAGATCAAATATTTTCTGTCCCCTAAATAATTTGTTATTAATTGAACCTAGTTTATATCTTAATCTGCTCATGCATGCAAGAATATTATATGTGAGCTATTTTTTGAATATCTGCTGCTAAAAATTAAAGAAGACATTTAACTCATAGAAGGTATGAAATACCTGCTACAGTATTATGAATTATGTCACCATGGATTTGCCTGTTTATGAAATTCCAAGTCCTTGCTTCTAAAAGGAGCTGAAGGAAGTGATCATATTCAGGGTGACCAAAACTCAATTAATGGCAACTCTCCAATCAGAAGTAAGCTGCCCATAATTGGCCTACTACTAATCATGACAGCCTATTTCAACTATTCCATAATTTATGATTCATGTGGAAGAAGTTCATCAAGCCTCTGTGTAAGATCTGATTAAACCAGATTGTGCATCTGCTTAGGAGCGAAAACATTTTAATAAACCTGTGGGAAAGTCTGAATTTCCTTCAGTGAGGCTCTTAGCAATGCTAAGATAACCTGTTTCTCCTTCTGCAGGTAGACCTCAACCTACAACCACAATGCAGCCCAAAATTTCTGTTGCTAAGACAGACAGTTGTTAAGTGAATTTTGCCCCATTTTTGCTACAGTTGTTAAGTGATTAATAACTGCACTTACTAATTTAGGAACAAGATTGTTCAGTGCATCTAGCTTTGGTTAAAATGGACTTTGCTTGTCAGAAAATTGTAAAAGGTGACTTAAGGACACAGCAGTTGTCATAAATACGAGCCAGTTACCAAATATCAGAATTTTGATCCAAACTTCAGAATTTTGGTCCATGGGGATGCTACAACAGTCATAAGTGTGAAAAATGGTCGTAAGTCACTTATTGGGTGCCATTGTAATATTGAGTAACCCGCAATGGTTGTAAATTGTATAGGTAAAGAAAAATGCATTTTGCTTGATTAAGATGTTTTGAGCCAATTTGAAACTTTAGTTGATTGTTCCAGCCGGAAGAGAGATCCATACTTCAGTTTTAGGACTATGGATGCTGCCTTGCTTTATTGATTGACCGATTGATTTAATTAGATTTTGAAGCTGCTATAGATAATAGAAAGGTGACCTTGATTGAAATACTCAAGAATCTCTATGTATGTAAGAGCCTGAAACATTTTTTTTAAATATTAAGAAATTTCTTAAGAAATTCTTAAGAAATTTCTTAATATTTGGGAATGATTCAAGCAGATGCCTCCCTGATTCACTGGAGGACAAGAAGGGGAAAGAGTTATAGCACAGACTTAAAATAGTCTGTTCTGATTAATTAATTAATGATTTATGCACCATCAGTTTGATGTCAAACTAGTATCTCAGTGATCACATAGATTTTGTCCATTGATGATCTACCCTAACCAGGTCCTTCAGGTGTTCTAATGTTGCATCCATCACCACTGTTACTGAATCCACCCCCCTTGCTGCTGATCATTTCTTCTCATCATTTCTTCCACCCTTTCAAGCATTACTGCTTTCTCCAGAGAGTTGTATGTTTGCATAATATATACAAAATAGGATAATTTGAGCCTGGTCATTTGTACTTTTGATTGAGAATTTGGAGTTGATTTGTTAATGATCCATTTGTTTTCTTGACTATCCATGGTATTCTCCAAAACCAAAGCTCAAATGTGTCAATACTCTTCTTAATTTGCTTCTTTAAAGTCTGATTTTCACTTACATAGAGTGTCGGAGGAAATACCATCACTTGCTCTATTCTGAACTTTGTACATATAGACACGTCATGGCTTCTGAATATCTTTTCCAATATTTTTATAGATGCTTTCCCAAGTGCTAGTCTAGAGTGACTCCTTGACTTCTTGATTTCTTGACTCCTTGTTCTTTTACTGTTGGTAGTTGATCCTAAATGGCAGAATTATCCACCACTTCAGTATCTTCAGTATCAGTTCTAAGCCTGGCTGTCATACCAGTTATCATTAATTTGGTTTTCATATTTAATTTTAGTCCTATTTCCACTGTTTTCCTTGATTTTTATTACTAGGGTTTGCAGATCCTCTGGATTTTGGGTATCGGCATAGTGTCATTAGCATGTGGCAAGTAATTGATGAGCCTTCCCATTTTAAAACCATGTTAATTTTCTTTCAAACCAGCTTTCCTTAATGCATATTCAGCCTATAGATCGAATTAATATGGGGTAGTATAGTCTTGTATCATTCCTTTGTCAATCAGGATCCAGTCTGTTTCACCATGTTCTGTCTGGATTGTGACTATTTCACAGCTTGACATGAGCAACACAACTGAAACCCTTTAATAAACACAATGCCTTCTTTTTAATAGTCTTTGATTTCCTCAATTATGCAGCATGCATAAGCAATAATGTTTCTTATCTAAGACAATATTTATCACATCTAAACCCAGATGAACATCTGGCATATCTTTTTTGTATGCATGGTTCAAATCTTGTTGGATGATCCTAAGCATTATTTGGCTAGCATGTGAAATTAAGGATATTGTGTGATAGTTTGCACACTTTGTTAAGTTTCCCCTTTTTTGTTTGTTACTGGTGTGTAGATTGACTTCTTCCAATATTTTGGTCACTGTGTCATTCTCCAGATTTGCTGCCTTAACTTGATTAGAATTTCTCCTGGTTCTTTTTCTCCTGCTTGCTATTTCTATGGATACCCTGTCAGTTTTGGTAGCTTTCTGACTTAATGGAGTGCTGATCTAACTATATCTTTATAGGACTCTGATTGGCTCTCCAGCTTCCTGTTTTACTGCCTTGGAGTGAGTACAATCCAAATTCATCAGATCAGCTCTCCAGATACTCTGCTGTGTTTCAAATGCTAATTTATTGCTGAAGACAAACATGATTAAAGTTGTGGCAAGAGTATGTCTTGCTTCGACAAGCCTTTGGCTAAAGCTTAACTTATTCTTCAGGTTTAATACCATTAATTCTCCAGGATAACTATTAATCTACCTGGATTAAGGCTGTTAGATCTAAACTTCTGAGTCTGGGTTTCTCCTCATCCTTAAAATGCAATATGATCAGGTGAAACAAACTTTGAAACAGAAGAAAAAGGGAAATAAGCTCCAGGAAGATTTAGGGAAGCCTCTGGTCCTTTCTAAATCTGCAAATATTTTATACATGGTTCTAACTGTGGCTCATAGTTAGAATCACCTAGCCCAGTGGTAGTTAACCTTTTCAGCACTGAGTGCCAAAATGGAAACACGTGCACACTGGCCACCTGTTCTTTTGGCTTCTAATGCGCATGTGCACATGAAGACCAGCTGGCTGGCTGGTTTCTAATGTGCATGCACAGCTGGTCTTCGTGCATGCATGTGCATTAGAAATTGGAAGACCAGGTGGCCGATGCGCATGTGCTCACTGGGAGCTGCTGTTCTGGTTTCCGGCAGTTCCGCGTATGTGAAGACCAGCTGGCCAGTGCACGCCAGAACCCAGAAAAGCAACAGGCGATGGCTGGCATGCTCAGAGAGATGGCTCTGCATGCCACTTCCAGCACGTGTGCCATAGGTTCACCATCATGGACCTAGCCCTATGAAAGCTTTTTCCTTTGCCCTCCCTTGCTCTTCCCTGAGATACATTAACAAAAATTCCCTTCTCACTCCTATAGGTAGTATGTGTCTTCTTCAATCTTGGATGCTGTCTAGAGGCCTGGTAATTTGAGGGTTCTGCACAGAATTTTAGTTGTTCCTAGCACTGCACTTTTCTTAAGTGAAAGCTTTGATATCTTTCCTGGTTCATTTGGTGCCACCCTCTCAGCTTCACAGTTTCAATTGCTCCTAGCACCACTGGGACTATTTTGGCCTTTACATTCCATGTCCTCTCTAGTTTCCTTCTTCAAGTTCTGGTACCTCTCCTGCTTCTCATACTCCTTCTTCCTGATGTTACTATCACTTGCTACATCTATCACCACCACTGTTTCTGGTCCTTGTCTATTACCTCAGTGTTTAGTTGATTGGCCAGTATCAGTCAGTCCATCTGGATCTGGAAGTCCCAAAGGATCTTAATCCTTTTAATCTTCATGACCTTTTGTAAAATATCCCAGCTGGGTGGGTTTAGCCCATACACTGTGTATAAGTTCCTATATACAATACCAGCTACTGGTTGTGTCATTCAGTGTATACTGTTCCTGCCTGTATCTTATGTCCTCCCCCTATATATCGGATTGCCTCTGAAACCTCTGTGCAGTCTGCACAATGGACCTATGTCTAGTGTGGTAGACCCCTGCTTTTTTATGCTTAGTGCTCTTGTGCTGTTCTTGTGCTACTGTCGCCAGGGTCTTGATGTTGTCTTTTAGTTCTTTCCCTTTACAGTTATGATAGGATTTTCCAATATCTGCCACCTCAGCTATCTGTCAATGGTAGCAATAGCAATAGCACTTAGAGTTATATACTGCTTCACAGTGCTTTACAGCCCACTCTAAGTGGTTTGCAGAGTCAGAAATTTGCCCTCAGCCATCTGGGTCCTCATTTTTCCCACCTTGGAAGGATGGAAGACTGAGTCAATCTTGAGCCCATGAGAATTGAACTGCTGGCAGTCAGCAGAATTAGTCAGTTATACTGCATTCTAACCACTGTGCCACCATGGCTCTTTCCAGTGGTGGGATTCAAATAATTTAACAACCGGTTCTTCTGCCCTAATGATTTCTTCCAACAACCAGTTCACTAAACTGCTCAGAAAGTTAACAACTGGTTCTCCTGAACTGGTGTAAACTGGCTGAATCCCACCACTGGCTCTTTCTCTTTCTTAGTACATACCAAGTAGGGTCTTGCCTTGCATAGCACTTCCTTTGATTGATCTTGCACCCATATTTGCTGCTACATCAGTCATTCTTTCAGCAACTCATCTGTGGGTGCCATCTTCATGATATACTCCTGGATGCTCTGGGTTTCATCCAGGACAGTGGCTGTGATACTCACTAGACTCCCTGCCCTTCTTCCAGCTGATATAAAGTCTTTGGTTGTTGAACTTGGGGTAGAAGCCTCCATACATTTTAAGGAGCTTTAGGTCTTCATATCAGCAACCTCCATGACCTTCTTTGGCCAGCTCATTATATCTGCAGGTTATCAGATGATGGGTAGGACATATGTGGATCTTGTTCTCTCATGGAGCTGGCTCTTTAAGACCCTTCTTATCCTTTGTTGGTTCTTGGATGTTTCTGTCTTCTTTGCCTCCTCATTGTGGTTCTTATGTGACTGTGGGATATTGTACTTGTATATCTATATGTCTGCTAGGTGGCCTGATGGTATTTGCATCCCATCAATCTTAACTACCTTCCCTTTCTTAATTATCATCCAGCTACACTTCTAGAGTCTGAATGACATTCCAATGTTCTTACTGTAGAGTCAGATTGGTCTGTCTAGATCTGGGCGATTGCTCTATATGAGCAGCTGCTGTTCCCAACACTTTTCTAAGCTGTGTCAGGAACTACTCATATAGTCCTGTAAGTTGATGGTTATGATGCCTGATAGGACTTCCCATGTATGTATAAGAAAGGTATTGGTTGATAGTTGGCACTGCTGTTCTATTTTGGGTGTATTTATTTATTTATTTATTTATTTATTTATTTATTTATTTATTTTAATTACATTTATATGCCGCCCTTCTCCAGAGACTCAGGGCGGCTTACAATTTTTGGGATACAACCCAATGCGCTCAGCAATAGCCTTCATTCCATTGTATATGCCTGCTTATTACTAAGCGGCATTTTTACAAGGTCAGCTAATTGCCCCCAACAATCTTGGGTCCTCAATTTACCTACCCCGAGAGGATGGAAGGCTGAGTCAACCTTGAGCCTGGTGGGATTCGAGCCTACAGCAGTTGTAGGCAGCTGGAACTTAAGTGCAGGCAATTAACAGCCCGAGCCACCAAGGTATTTCATGATCAGCTCTGACCTTCCTTGCATTAGCCAGTCTGGGTAGAAGTCTGCTGTTAGCAGCTGGTTCATTTGCACTGCTGTTATTTTCTTTAGCCAGTAGATGTGGATCATGTCTGGACCAGGTGCTGATTGTCCCTTCATGTTCTTGATCTACTGTTGGATGTCCACTACTGTGACCGTGTCTGTTATCTCTTTGGGGAGATTGCTGTAGTCTACAAAGCAAAGAAGCTTCTTAGTAACTTCTAAGCTTTCCTCTAGAGTACTTCAAAGCCCTCCTTTGCACAACCCTAAAATTTACAAGTGTCACAGCTGAATGGGGTTGTTGGCCTTGTGTGGTTGTCCAAGCAACAAGCATCCCCAGAAACATTAGCTCTACCTTGCTGTAATGTTAACAAAATCTTGCAAGTCTGAAAATACATTTCTCCCTGGTGACCTTTACACCCAAAAACTAAGGAGGGTCCCTTCAGAGATGTTTGGTATACCCACATTCCTTTTGTGGGATACACTACCTCTTATCTGACCATTACCCTGGCTGCAGTTATTCTATCTGTCTCCCAAGTCATTCCTACATACCATCACCAAGGGTGAATAAACAGCTATTTTAAGAATTCACAGTACTTAAGTGAAAATTAAAGCAAAGTAAAGATGTACACACATATCTAACCTGGACCACTCAACCAGGCTCGCCAAATATGATGAGAAAAGCACCTTCTTCTTTTCTTCTGCTTGTTTTCATACCAGGAGCTGCTTTTGGGCAGATTCAGGTACACCCTGCATATTTACTTCCTGAGCTCTGCCAAGGTAATCAGGACCTTGATTTCTTCTTCCTGACTTCCCACTCATGTGTACATGGTAGCTCTTTCTCAGCTTTCCAGCTGACAAAATGGTGCTGCTTTTACTTAGGCCTGATATTTTATACATTGTAAATTTTATGGTATGCATCAGTTAGAAGTTCAATATCGATTGTAATTAATTGTGGGTGGATTGGGTTCAGTTTCTGCTTCCACAAATACAATGACAGGAGCTGTTGTTTGTAATGAGAATTGTGTCAATATAAATCTGTCATGGACTGTGCCTTCCAAATCCATAACACCATACAAGATCCAGCAGAATCGTTACACATTATGTCCTATGGATATAAAACACTTACTTTCCAGTTTGCTGGGTTTTTAACCATATGTGAAACTTTTAACAAGCTTAAAATTTCTCCTAACAGCAAAGAGTGACATTGTTTTTGTTGTTGTAGAATCTGCATTGAAAATGTCAATATTTTATTTTGAAAAAGAGCAGCTGCAAAACAACTTGCGATGTTGACTTTCCCTGTGATTAAAACATGGCTATGATATTCAATTTTTGAAGTCTCCCAATACAAACATGGTTTGTTGCAACTTTTAAAACAAAACTAACAAAGGCCAGACTTTTCCACTAGCCCACATTTTTGAAGGACATCCTGAAATATCTATTATAAAAACTGACTGCTGGGAAAATTATAGAGCAGAGTTCTAACCCTCCTTTCTTTTTACAAGTTCAGCAAAGAATTACTATACTGAATGGTTATTAAATAGAGTGAGGGACTGTGCTTAGATAGGTGGGGAAAGTCAAGGGGTAGCTTTTTAAAAGAAAAGGAAAAATCAGTATTATTCTCATATAAATTTATATGCTGGGAGAAATGCCTGTTCAAATATCTGGAAAATATTTTCAGAAAATAAACTCTCTGTTTAGACACTTTTATGGGTGTTTCTGATTCCAAGAATATCATTACAGAAAATACAATTATGGTACCAATTAATGAGGGAAGTTTTGGTTTTCCAAATCTGAAGCCATCTCATTAAGCTTACTCATCATCAAGTATTAAATTCTGGAAACCAACAATTGTAGCAATATGCCAGAGGCTACAACATGTAAAGTTACCTGGATTATGTTTGTACCTGTTGTTAGTTCTGAAGAGGTGACCAGGATTTTCTGCTATATCAGTTCTGCCACATGGAACCCAGCCATTCACAGTTGGTAAAAGCCTCCATAATGATGAAAGGAAACTGGATTCTAGATGTGGTGAAGAAGATGTTGTGCTCTCTGTCAAGAGGCAATAGTCTGGAATAGACCTGAAAATCTTAGGTATATACTAGATGGTTTCTAATCTTCCCATTGGTGGAACACTATTTAGTGGGTGACGAGGTTAAAGCACTTCAGAAAGCCTCAGGGAGAAAATATGTATTTGAAGCCTCTTATTTCATGATTTAGACCTGATGTTTGAACTGCTTCCATACTGATCACTCTTGCACATGACCCAGTGACAACACCAAGATAGGGATAGCATAACCCTCTTGTTCCTGCTTAACCTCTTCAACATTGAAGGTCATTGGTAGAGACTTTTGGAAAAAGGCAATCTATCAGGTAATGTGGTCTCAAGCCATTTAGGGCTTTAAAAGTGAAAAACAGCACATTGAATTGCACCCAAAAACATACTATTACCATTACAGCTCACACAGAAATGATCTTATGCATGCCATATATCTGACACCATTTCCTACTTGCACAACCGTATTCTGCACCAGTAAAGTTTCTAAATGCTTTTTGGAGGCAGCCCCAAGAAGAGCATGTTACAGTAGTCTAAACGAGAGGTTACAGGGGCATGAGTTACTGTGATCAGGGCTTCCTGGTGAAGGGCACAACTGATAAACCATTCAGAGGTGTGCCAAGGCCTCCTAGCCATAGCTGCCATTTGCTCTTTGAGCAGGAGCCATAAGTCTATGAGGCCTCCAGATTATGCACCATGTTTTGGGGTAGTCCACCCCCATTCAGAACTAAAGATGGAAGAACCTTGTCTCCAGAGGGTCCCACAGTCACTTCATCTTGCTAGGCTGAATCAGAGCATGTTTTGCATTATCCAATGCTCAACAGCCTCCACACGCTGGCATAGGAGGTCTACAGCATCACTCAAAGGATCTAAGGTCAAGATAAAAAGTTGGTATCATCTGCATATTGATGATATGTCACCCCAAACTGATGGATCATCTCACCAAGTAACCTCATGTAAAGGTTAAATAGAAGGTGAGAAAGAACAGACCCCTGCTTTTGTGGCACCTCAAAAAGTAGGGGCAATGGGCTGGTGTTTCAATCAATGACACGTACACATGATTCTTGAGACAAGTGTCTTCCAAGTTCAGAAGTTCTCCTTCAGAAGTTCCTCCTCAGAAGTTCCTTCTTTCTCGGTCAACAGTGCTTTATTATTATACTCTAAATGTAGCAATGTGCTTATACATACAAGCCCAATGACTGGTCACCCCAGGGACAGCAGCATAGTAACAATACAGTAATTGGCTAATACAAGCAGGTTTCTAAGCATGCAGGTGGGAGATTTCAAGCATATCGTTGACTGTGTGTTAGTTTCCTGAGGAAAGATCTTTACTCTAAAATAGCACCGCTCAGAATCCGAGGGGAAAAAAACCTAGACTTTTAATAGAACAGAGAAAGATAGAACAGAGAAAGGTCAGTAATAGGACAGAGAAAGGTCAGTCTCCGGCCAAGTCAGTGTGCCGAATCATTGACTGTTGACTGTTACCTACAGGCTGGATTTCTCTCCTTCTATCAACACCAACTGGAACCAGCCCTGAAGAAGAACCATCATAATACAGTGCCAATCACCACAAATTTTTGCAGCTGGCCCAGAAGGATTCCTTGATTGATGGTATCAAATGAAGTGATAATTAAAGTGACAGTGAAATTCCTGAGGCCTTTTACTGTGGGATGCAACAGGTGTTAACTTTTGTCTCTTTTCTAACATTAACATAAAGCCACTGGTAAGATCAATGCCAGCTTGAAATTGGGTTATCAAAAGTTTGTAAATGATGCTGAATTATATTTATCAGTTCCAGGCTATACAGGGGTTCTCTTTAAAGAGCACCCAAAAGCTTCAGTTAACACAGAATTAGGTGGCCTTCATGCTGGCAGATGAAATAAACTGCTGGGGTGAATGAGGTTAATGGGACATAGAATTGGTTGATTAATTAATTCCCTGAGCAGTAGGCATTAAAAAGGCCAACCACAGTTTATTAATTAATTTTAAAAATGTTACCATAGATAAATGTCCACCTAAGAGTCTCTACAGGAAGATAAAGAAAAATCAGGTAACCTAGTACAAAGTTGTTTAGAGCCATAAGAAAGAATGTAAACCTGGCTAAGTAGCTAACTATGAAATGGTTTGAAAGAGAATATTTATGATCAGGTGGTCCACTTAGCCATCCAACACCAGTTGCAGGTTGTAGACAAAACTACTATTGTTAAGAGTAGTAGCTTGGAGGTATGAATAGCATGTAATAAAATGTGCATTACATTGATAGGTGTGTTCACAGTTGACTGATTCCTATTGCTTGGCCCTACCATTTTTCAAATTTGTTTCATTTGGCTTACTGTGCAGTATTTGGCTTTTGTTCAGTGCCGTGGAACAGACTAAGACATCTAGTTATCTGAGATAGCACTTGTACAGCTAATTTAAGTTCCAGAATACCTCAATTCTGGTCAACTCAGATTAAGATAGGAGACAGAAATTACACAAGTACTTATCTCTGTCCCTAGCATTAAAATATAACATGGCACTTCAAATGAGCTGCCTGAGGCACCTCACCCTACATCATATCATTCCTGATCCAGTTTGTTTCTGGAAGTACATACCATCTCTCTGTGCTACACCTTTTCTTTGATTGTTCATTCATGGACTACATTGGGTTGAATATTTAGAAGAGTTACTCAGTGTTCTTTAAAGATCCTAGGTGTTTTACAAATCTGCCTGGGGAAACAGAAATAAATCTAATTAATTTAATATTGATGAAACAAAAAATATGAAATAAACATCCAAAGTACGTGTTGTTAAAAATGCCACACAAGTGAATACAAGAAACTGGAAAGAATTTGATTTATTTGAGAAGATTGCAATAATTTATGACAGGCATTGCCCTACTTAAGACTCTCTTCCTGTGGGCAAAATGATCTCTATAAGCATTGTGCAGAAACGTCCCATTGCAACACATTGCAACATATTTCTGCAACCCTTCATTTACAATGGGCAAATTCATATAAAAGCCAGCCAGAGGTCATTTTCAAGTTCACTTATCCAAAGCCAACTTATAAATCTGGTTTTCAGCCAGTAAACTGATAGTAGTAGCATTAGTTCTGATAAATTACTTTTTGATGGATTCAAGGCAGTCATGCATGTTACGTCCCTGGACTCTTTCTAGATCAGCTCACATGGCTCAAAGTTTGAGCTAAGCTGTGTTGCCTGAAGGGAAAGGATGGAGGCCAAGATAAAACATTTTCTTCCTTGTCCTTCAGTTTTTGTAGAAATTCAGGCCAGATAAATTTTCTGCTCTTGTGATGTTATCATGGAATTAGGATTGGATATATTTTTACTATTATTATACATGTGTATATTTTACGTTTTCATGCATCATTTGTTTTGTTAGTTCTGTGGCTAATATGCCTTGACTCCCAAAGTTATCTTCTTTCCTTTAAGACACCAGCTGTGATTAGAAAGTTGGGTTGGGGAGGTTAAATCAATGTCATTAAATTTCTGTAATCTTGGGCCAATTAGAGTAATATTTATAATATTTATGTACATAATAATAATATTTATATACAAGATATCCTCTTAAAGACGTGCACCTAATTCTTACTTTGATTGTTTTGATTTGTGCCTTTGAATCAGTCTTTGGGAGTGAATGGCTAAGCTCCTGCAGTTTTCTTGGCAAGGTTTTTGGGAAACAATTTGTCATTGCCTTCTTCCTAGGGTAAAGAGAGAGCGACTGACCCAAGGTCACCCAGAAGGCAGAACTCACAATCTGCTTTTAATTACTACACCAAATTGGCTCTAAATTTTCACATATTATTCTTTATTTATTCATTGGATGATCAGTTATTTATTGGATTTTTTTTTCATCCTTTCTCTCTATTTATCCTAGATGATTACTGTTTTTAGTTGCCACCAGTGCTTTCCTTCCTTCTTCACTCAGACCTTCCTGCAAAATCCTGCATTCTTCAGAGGTTGATCCACCTATACTTCTGTAGGGCTGTTTATTCAGAAAGACATAGTTGCTAACTTGAAATATAAAAGGGACTGTACATAAACAGTATGTAACTTCCACATGATTGAACCATGATCTTGAGTCTCTTCTGTACCATCTAACTGCTGTGCTTTTATGCTAGTTATGACACTCTTTCCTGATATCTGTCTGCAAATGGAGCTTATCTTTATAGAAGTGCAGATTGAAAGTTTTAGCTTTTGCATCATCTGCAAAATTGTTAGGAGAATGGATAATGAGTTGCCCATCATGTTGGGCAGGTTTTTTTTATTGTTGCCCCCCTCTCTTTTAGATTAATAACTTTAATATCAATATGACAGTATGTTTAATGTAGTGAATACTTTCTCAGACAAGAATTTTTTCCTCCAGTGCTATCTACAGATGCCAGAGACCTGATTGGGAACTATGCATTCACAGCTTATATTTTGTCATAGAGTTCTGACCCATCCCCCAACTTTGATAACATTATTTCCTTGAATTATGATTACATAGGTGAATATATGGATGTACCTGGCCCCTATCTGTGATATTTGTATTTTAAAATGGATTTAGAATACCAATGCAGTAGCTGGGATATTCAGAAGAATTTCCTTGCTTTAAAATACCTGTTAATGCAAAATGTGCCAGTCCTGGATATATGTGGGGGCCACAGAATATGTGCACAACTGTTTTATGTTCATCACTAGACAATGTCTTCAAATTAGCAACTAAAAAAACTGGTTTGAATAGAATAAAAATATTTATTTCTGACATTGTGGAATATTAAGCTATAGTCTAATTCAGTATAAAATGTGCAACTGTCTTGAAATTATAGTAAAACACCATTGGAGTTTTATATGGTAGTCATGGCTGAACAAGCTATATCTGGTCATGCCCATCCCAATGAACACAGTCCTGCTTTTGGAAGGAGTCTGTTCTCCAAGCTTGCTGTTTAGCTATTGGACATTTCATTACCAAACTAGGTAACATCTTCAGTGGGGTTTTGGAGTGAAGTGTCTTATTCGTTTACATAGATCAGGGGTGTCAAACTTGTGTCATCACGGCAGCATCACCTGACATATTGGGACTTTTTTCCCCTTTGCTAAACTGAGTGGAGGCGGGGCCAGCATGTGACACATGCAGACCGCAACTTTGAAAACCCTGATATAGATCCTGGGTAGTTGGCTGGTCTTGTGACTGGTTGAATCACAAGGCTGATTGTGTTACAAGGCTGAAGACACTTCATCCAAAACCCCCACTGAAGATGTTACCTAATTTGGTAGCAAAACATCAGAGGCTAAACTGCAGGCTTGGAGAATAGACCCCTGCCAAAACCTACAACCCCCTAGCTACAAATTTTCTCAATGATCTCTAACAGTCCTGGTTTTATATTTCAATCTATACCAAAATGGATTTGGAAGTGGGGCTGTGCTCCCATTCAAGGTGAGACTGTACTCCTATCCATTCATAGAATTTGCTGCATTTAAATCCTGTTTTATTAGTGTTTTGGATTGCTTATGTGTAACTTTGATTTATATTTATATGTACAGTATTCTCAAAATCTTCATGTTCAAATCAGAGAGAGCAGAAACTAGAGATCAAGGATCTTATGTTTGTGTGAACATGAATAGAAACCATCCAGAGATGATGTTGAGGATATAGCAGTAGTGTTAGTAGACTCATGCAATTATTTTTTTTTCTGCTCAGTGTCTAAATAAAACATTGACTTCCCCAGAAACAGGAATTACTATAGTTGTTGCTGGATTATTTTCAAATTAGGAAATTTGATTAAAAATATGCAGCTAGGAGAAATTTACCATTAGGAATATAGCTGATGGCAAAATCAGTTATATGCATATGTTGATTTTAACAATTTGGCTTCCACCAGGTCACCAGAGTGCCAGGAGAATTCCAGGATGTTTTTGCTGCTCCATCCTTTCTTCTTCTGCTAAGTGATAGAGTGACACAGTGCTGAAAAGGTCCTGTAAAAAAATATTTCTCCTCAGAGTTCTTAAATTCAATGCATCAGACTTCACTGAAGCACAAGTAGTACATTCTGGTACTGGTACTGGAGGCAGCAAAGCTAACCTAAAAAATGGTGGGGATATGACCCTCTAGGCAGAATTATGCAAATTAGAATATGACTGGCTATAGCCTTTAATTTTAGTAGGATATATGTGCAGTGGATTCCTTGAGTGAAAAAACAACAACCAGATGTGTAGTTAACAGAACAAGAGGTAGTATTTTTTTTTTAATTACATTTATATGCCACCTTTCTCCGAAGACTCAGGGCGGCTTACAATTTTTTTTTGGGAGCACAACCCAATGCGCTCAGCAATATTTCATGAACATAGTTTCTTTCTTACGTTTAATATCTTCTCATAGTTCTGTCAACATTCCTTGCCTTTCTATATGCCTCATGGCTGAGCTGACACTATTTTTCCTGGGCAAATAGATCTGAAGAAGAGAGAATGGCAATTATGACAGAATGGCAATTTTTCTACTGTACTCCCAGAGGATTTCTTGTGCCACTCAGGCTCCAACTTGAGGTTGATTTCAACCATTGATTGCCCTGTAAAAGAAAAGGGATTCACGTGGCTATGTATTGCATCTTCAGATAGAGACTGCTCTTCTTGTTCATGTATTCCCATAAGAAGAAAAAGTGTTATTGATAACTGCATTCATTGTAGTTGTTGTTAAATTTATTTGAGTTATAATGTAATCGGATTCCTATACCAAAAGCTGTAACAGCTTTGTTAAAGTCAGATGTAAGTCTAGGCCTTCCTACAAGCAGATATAGGTATTGACTTGACCAGAACCAAAGAAATTTAATTCAGTTTGTTCAGCTTCTGCTTCTCAGTGAAGCATGTTGAACTGCCAACATGCCATCCATCAGAGATACAGATGTCAGCTACCTTAAACCAACAGCCATCATGCCACCAGCCCTAGAAAAGGCCTGCTTCAAAATAAGGAATGCAAATGAGGGAGGAAAATGAAGGTGGAATAATGAGATCCTCAACCCAATAAAATCCTAAAACTGCCATGTAAAGCACATGGGAATTGTTGTATATGCAGGCAAATGTTTTGTCCATTTCTCCTTCTAGATCATTACTGGGTACCAGCTCTGGATGAATTAAGCAAAATAAGCAGGTCCTTATTTCCCCTATCTTCCTCTTAACTCTTTCTCTGCTACATTCAACATTAGTTTAATCACTTGTTGAGTCTAATGTCTTCTTGGTTAACCAATTGTTGGAGCAATGGGCACCACTGTTTGGCTGTGCTTAGACTATCAGTTGGTCTTAATCTCACCCTGTTGGGTACATTGATTGACATTGATCCTCCAAGACAATGTTTTTCAACCTCAGCAGCTTTAAGATGTGTGGAGTTGAAGTCTACATGTCTTAAGGTTGCTGAGATTGAGAAATATTGCTCCCAAGTATCAGGGAGAGAGAAATCTTGGCCACCAATGTCAACCTGATTTTTTTTTAAACATATGGCACCAAAATATGAACTTGTAATCTGTTGTTGTTTTTTGCAATGATTTATTAAATCCATAGATGAGCATTTTGGGAGTCAGAGAAGAGTGGGGTATTTTTACAAATATAAAAATCAACAAGAAAATCACTTTAAACAGATTTTTCATATACTATTCAAACCTCTCAAATATTCTCTCAATTCTCACTGTCATTAATATGCCCAGTGAAAAAGCAGCCATGTAGTAATTTGATTAGATGCCATTGACCTTAAGGTAGAAGGAACCTACTGCTTTTTTCCATGGCATGCTTGCTTATTTAGTCTGCATCTTTTTGCTAATCTAGGCACCTCAGGGGTATTGACATTTCTTGATTCAAATGTATAAAATATATATTTTTATTACTGTGATTAGGTTTTGGTGATTGAATCTCTATCATAGTGACATTCTCTCCCTCCCTCCCTCCCTCCCTCCCTCTGTGTGTGTGTTTTTGTGTGTTTTTGTGTGTTTGTGTATGTGTCTCTGTATTGGGACAATCAATATGGGAGATAGAGGAAGAGACAATGCTGCATGCATGGAGTACTCCTAATCCTACTGCTGAAAATAGCTGTGAATTCAGCATTTCAGCTTTAGGAAAGATGCTCATCGATACAGTTGCTTGTGTAACTTCTCCTAACTATTTATTGTGGAAGGAAAGTAAAAGTGAGATGTTTGTGTGTGCCTGTGAAGAGAAAATAATTCTTTGAATGAGTACTGCATTTTAGGCATACTTCAAGGTTTAGCTCACACTGAGCTCACTTGAGCAAATGTGTGGATTCAGAACACTGCTGGTCATCAGTGTTCATAAACCTTTTTCCTGTTGCCGAACTATTCTCAGAATGAGAAAATTTAAAATGACTGATCTGAGAGGGAATAGTTTTAGTAGTTTCTATTTTGAGATCAATTCTATTTAGAAATGGTGTTTAGCTGTTATATATATTTCATTTATGCAACTTCATACTGCCTTAATTGCACATGACTGTGAGTTACAGTTCAAAACCATTTTTGATAATTTTGAAATGCATCCATCCCTCAACAATGGATACTGATGTTGATATTCAGACATAAACTGAATTCTGCTCACCCATCAGAACTTCATCTTACTTACCTCTCTTTGCATTCCATCTGTTCTAGAAAATTTTCCTAAGTTTCCATCCCTTTTTTAAAAATTTGAGATTGAAGGATAATTGTATGACAAAGAGAAAATTTCATTTTACTGGCAGCTACATAGTTTTCATGGAAGAACACACAGAGTAGCCCTTCATGATGGTTAGTAGCTGGCTTTGATTAAACCCAATGCATTATTCCTGAATATCTGCAGTAGAATAATGCTAATGCATCTCTTGAACTGAATCTGTAATCATGCCCATGATAAGCAAATATGAAGGATCATTTTATCTCCTGAACTTTGCAGAATGATAAGACAAAAGAATTTTTTAACTTTTGGGACCTTGGCAGATAAGTTCATTCATCAGTAGAACAATTGGTTCATGAATAGTTGGTTCATTAAAAAAAAGATGCCCTCAAGTTGAACAGAACTCTTGTGACTGTATTGATATGTAACATTATAGGAATGGTTTGGCATTACCTTCTTTCAGGATATTGTTCAACTTCCCAATTTATAGCCCTTGAATTCCTAGTTAAGTGAGGTGTTATCAATTGCTATGGAAATACAGTAAATGTGGTAATTTTGCATTTCCCCAAAAATGGAATTGATAGTATCACAGAATGAAATGAATAAGTTATACAAGATTTGATTGACCATTCATTAAATCATATACCCGAATTCAGACATTCTTCTCAAAGGTGGCTGGTAAAATTTTGTCTTGAAGTTAAGCTTTGCACCTCTGAACAATTGGTTCTCTTAAGTAACCATTCAGGGATGTTATACAGAGTAAATGCATCCATTCTTGTTCTTGTATAAATCACAGCTTATGGAATTTGTGAATGGAATACCAAAGACCTGCTTATTGAAATATGCATAAATTGGAAGTGATTTACTGTCTGATTTTAAGGACATATTCTTTTTAACTATGGGATCAATATTTTGAATATATGCTATATCTTCAAGATGTAACTATTTTGAAATACTTCTCATTGACTTCTATTTAAATGCTCATCTCCAAACTGAATATTATTTACACATAAAAATATGTTGCCTGTTTTGCTTGTTTTTTGACTATACACTGTAAACTTTCTGGAATAAATTTTGTTTTGCTTCCTGCTTCTATTTTGTTTTAAATCCAATTTAGGGATACCTGAGCATTTAATTCTTTGCAAATTCTGATTTGAACTGGCCTGACCTATATTTCCTAAAGTTAATTAATATGGATTGGGACTCAGCTATCCACTTTTTTTATGGTTCCTCAAAACAAGTATCAGCTCAAAAAGTCATTCCAAATGAAAACAAGATGTATTTTAAAAGTTCATTTTTTTTAAAAAAAGAAAAGCCTATTCTGAAAGACAATGTGTAAAAAAAATCAATTTAAATGCTAATATTTTGTGAGAATAAATTTTTAAAAATATGTGGCTTAATACAAAAATAAAACTGAAGAGATCCATGCAGTTTAAGACACCGACTGAAAATAGACTATAATCCAAAGCAATGAACTCCATGCTCCTGACAGGTAGACCTGAAGAATATAAGTAGAGAAGTAGAACAACTACCAGAGCCCTTTACAACAGGGGTCCCCAACTTTTAGGCCTTCCCAATACCCATAAAAAGCCATATGACCTTATGAAGTTCAGGGGCATAGCACTGGACTGATCAGAGATCAGCTCTGTCCCAAATGTAGAATGGAATTATGACAAAGGCTTCTGTGAGAAGTCATATTTAGTCCAGAACCGTTTTTCTTCCCATTATTAACTTCATATTGATTGGGTGCCATGAAGGGGAAGGAAAGGATCAGCACAAAGCTCCTATTTAAGGTTCTTTAAAAATATAGGAATCATTGTTATAGATATATTTCATAACTTCCCCCTTTCCTGCATTAATAAAATAGAATAGAATAGAATTCTTTATTGGCCAAGTGTGATTGGACACACAAGGAATTTGTCTTGGTGCATATGCACTCAGTGTACATAAAAGAAAAGATACATTCATCAAGAGTCAAGAATCATAAGGTACAACACTTAATAATAGTCATAGGTACAATAAGCAATCAAATCATACTAGGAAACAGTCAATAAAAATCATTAGGATACAAGCAACAAGGTTACAGTCCTACAGTTGCAAGTGGGAGGAGATGGGTGAAAGGAAGAATGGGAGGATTAATAGTAATACTAATGCAGACTTAGTAAATAATTTGACAGTGTTGAGGGAATTATTTGTTTAGCAGAGTGATGGCGTTCGGGAAAAAACTTGTAATATTTATAATAAAAAATTGTAATCTGGTAGCAACCTTGTAAAGCAAAGTTCCCTACCTTTCCAGCTTTGTGGACCAGCAGGGGGAGGAGGAGAGATGGTTCCACGTGAGCGGTGGGCAAGCACACATTTGTACGAGCATCCAGCAAGTGTGCTTTCCGCTCATGCAAATGGAGCTCATGTGCATGTGCTTGCCCATTGCTTGTGCAAGTGGGGATGCACACACGCTTTCCGCTCATGCAAATGGAGCGCATGTGCATGTGCTTGCCCATTGCTTGTGCAAGTGGGGATGTACCCACTGTTTCCATGGCCTGGTTGCAAATGATTCATGGCCTGATAGTGAGCCAGGGCCTGAAAGTTGGGCAACCTTTTTGTAAAGGGTTCTGGTAGTTGTACTGCTTTAAGTGGGTCTCCTCTATTCGGTGATCCAAGAAATCAAGATGGTGGCCATGATTCGGTGATTAATGTCTGATTCCTTCAATACTTGTATCACATAGAAAAGGGGGAGGGCTTCATTTTCTTGATTACAGCCCCCCTTCTCACATACCCCCACAGACACAAATAGTTTGATTCTCCTTTCTCACCACTCCCAATAGGATACACTGAAACTAGCAGCAACCTGAATTTCTCTATAGACTGTAGGGATGATCTTGATGGAAGAAGGAAGATCTGTTCCCAAGGCAATATACAGGTAAACATGGCATACCCATACAAAGAGATAAATTTACAAAAGATCTTTGACAGAGGCCACTCTAATTTTCAAGAATATAAGAGAGAGAAGAAGAGCACATCCACACTTGCAACATTCTGTTAATATAACTTAATAAAAGTATAATATAACCTAATAAAAGTATCTTCAGATCTACCTAGCATCTGTTTCTTACTCTAGTCTACCTTATAGGGCTGACACAATTATTAAGAGGGAACCATTTTAGGGAACCTGGTCTACATGGCTAAGGGTCAAAGCACACTATTGCTTTTAGCAGATAAAATAATTACTCCTCAGCAATTATGAAAGAATACACTCAATATTTCATTGTACATATGGATTTTGAAAGCAACTATTTTTGTAGGCTGCTGAGTATGATTAAATAGTGAACAAAAATAATGTTGGTATTTTATTAACAGTTTTAAGATTCAAATGATTATGATTTATTAGGCTGTGTTGGTAATTATACAACCTTATGTTGACTTTTATATTCAGTGACCAGAAAAGTACAATAAAAATAATACACAATTTAACATCTAAGTTGGCCTTTTGTAATGACAGTCTGAAAAGCTGTAAAATACTCATTATTAAAGTATAGCACAAAATTAACTGTAGATTGTAGCCTGCTACTTCTATTAAGCAGAATAAATAGCACATCCTTCTGTCTGGTTTCTTGCCAGAAGGCAGACTTCTTGTCTTTGTACTTCCTTTTACCTTTCTAGATTCTGAGTCAATCCACTTAGTGCTATGACTCAAAATTCAAAAAATAATATGGAACCTCCTGGTGATTTTCTCTGCATTCTGAAAATGCAATTGCACTTCTGTTCAGAAGTTTCAGCTCGTGCGGATCATGGCTTTAAGCTTTTTTTACTCATGTACATTGGCCACAAACAAACTTTAGAAATCAGTTTGAGGTGCTGACATTTATAGCTCTGAAAACAGATGGGAAACTGGAGATCTCGCAGTAAGATCTATTCAATAGAGGCCTATTTATCCACATTTAGCATAAGCACATGACACCTTTTGGAAGTTTTTCAGTGGCTGGCCCAAGCCACCATTTCAATTTGCTGCATTGTTCTCTTTGGGCTCATGGAAATGTTCAGGAGCAGGCTGGCTCAAAAGAAATTTGTGATTTCATTTCACAGACCTTAATACTTGAGTTAGCCATATATCTGATCCCCATCACAGTTTCTCATTCCAAAGAAAGTCCTTTCGAGAAAGATTTCTCAGTCTCTTCCTTTTATCCTCAAGGGATCTTTATGTTGAACCTTGAGAAGAATGACTACCTTTGATGTGATTCAGCAGAACCTCAGGTGAGTCAGGATGGACATGATGGTGGTTACAGTGTCACAATTGAAACTCCACTTTTTCGCATATGCAAGTGATGTTGGTGAATATATAAAAGCTGTGAAGCTTCAGCCATGGTATCGCAATCTCCATCTTGCCTGGTTTGAACCTTCTGCAGACATTGCCAGAAATGATCCGCCCTATTCTTTTCAGTTGCTGACTTCTGGAGACAATGCAAGTGAAAATGTGAAGGTTGAAAGGGCAACTTCCTTTCCTCTCCCATGTTAATTCTCACTGACATAAAGCCAAGCTTTTAAAGCTTCTGATAGGCATGAGCCCAGGGAAAAAAACCTTTAAAAGGAATGTTATAAACAAGTCTATTAAAATAATAGGAAGCATACAATCCTTGGTGGTGCAGGCTATTAAATGCCTAGCACTTAGTTCCAGCTGCCTGCAATTACTGCAGGCTCGGTTCAAGGTTGACTCAGCCTTCCACCAGGTTCAAGGACCCAAGATTGTTGGGGGCGCTGACTTTGAAAATTGCAAGCTTAGGGGCAATAATATAAAATGGAATGAAGACTACTGCAGGCATATAAAATGGAATGAAGACTACTGCTGAGCGCATTGGGTTGTATCCCAAAAATTGTAAGCCACCCTGAGTCTCCGGAGAAGGGCAGCATATAAATATGAATTAAAAAAATCCAACCAGCATGAAAATAATTGCATCCCTTTCTATCCTAGCATGGCCTTGACTGAAGAATAAACCAAAAAAATGAGGCAAAAACAAAAGCTGTAAAGTAATATCTTTTAAAAAGTGAAAGTGGGATTTTAAGTTCTGCCTCCCTGAAAAAGAAAGAAGAAATTCTAAGAAATTTTGGTTTGATCTTAAGTCAAAGTCATGTTACTGCTCAGATTCCTCATTCTTTTCCTGAACACCTGCTTCTTCAGCTTGCAACTGCATTAGTTTTTCTTAAAAATAATGTTTTCTTTTAAAATTATTTTTCATTAGTTGTTTAATGGAATCTTTTTTTAACTCTCTTCATTCCCTTGTGAGACTGACACTAAATTTGTATCCATGTTGTGGGGAAATTCCCAACTTCCTCGAAATACTTTTTTCCTCAAAAGATTAGGTGTACAATTATATTGTGAGCAGCTCACTATCAGATATCTGGATCATCACCTTCCCCACAAAAATGTCAATTATAATATACATTGGTATGACCTAATAACATATGAAAGAGAAATCTTGGCTGCCAGAGGCTTGGTGGTCTCCTGAACTTTATATGAGCCTTAAACACTGAGAAAGGAACATCAGGCAGGATTGTCACTTAACAAGTGACCTTTAATGAGATGATGCAAGTGGTTGAGCTTTAAAAAGTAATAATTTAAAAAAAAATCATTACCAATGTATTTAAGATTTTTATAAGAGGTCATTCTGGGGGATAGTGATACCTTCCCCAGCACCCAAAATAGCTGTTATCCTAGATCATTAAGTGAATATATATAAGTTTCTGCTTTTCTCTGCATTTTTAAAGAACTGCTGCTCATCACTAGCAGAAGAATTGAACAGTAATATCCAATAAGCAGTGTAGGAATTAGACATTTCCTTGATTAATGCAGTACAGATACTTCAGCTTTTGAGTTTTGATCAGAATTCATGACTCCACTACACTTCAGTATACTTGATGCTACAGCAGTTATAAGTCTGTCTTTGGCATAATGATTTACACACACACACACACATACACCCCATTCAATCTGACATGTCTGATTTTTCTGGTGAAGCAAAATGTTTCTTTGGTAAAGATGGAATTGGAATATTTGGAAATTTCTTTGGTAAAGATGGAGAACTCAAGAAATGGTAAAGATGGAGAACTTTAAAAATGTTGGCCATCCCTAAAATGAGGAGAGTGAGATCTTTTAATATGTTTATAGATGTTATTGCTCTGAAATGTTGTTATGAGCTTGGGAATCTTGATTTAATGAAGAGGGTGTATGGACTTATTACAATCCTCACAGTTTAAGTAGGAGAAAATACAGCGTTGATAGACTGAAAATCTTTTATTAGGAATCCTCCTTTTTTTCTCTCTCTCTCAGCCTAAAGTCTGGAATAGCTTGGGGATTGAAACAAAAGGCAGGAGAAAACATTTTTAAAACGTCTTTCTCTTTCTCTCTCTTCTATTTACAGAGATCTTCTTTGAATGTCTTTGTAAACTCTGTAAACATGCTCTTTTAAACCCATTTAACTCCTCATTCATGCTTCTCCTTTCTAATCTCCATACTTTTTGGAATCACCATTGCAATATGTATTGCTAGCAAGCATAAGAACTCAGGTGTTGTGCAACACTCATATGCCTGTAAGGGAAACTGGTGAACTTCTTGATCTTCTGACTGAAATCTGGTCGTTTGCATCACAAACTCCAAAACAGATTGTGCTCCTAAAACTGTTGCTATAGAAAAGGACATTCTAATATACACTTTGTCCTAGCTAAGTATCTTTATATCTCACCAATCATTTTTGTTCAGGAGATGTATATAATACACACAAATACACACACACATACACATTTTTCTGCATTGTTTGATATTTAGGGAGTTATATTTTGATATTTTAGGAAAGCCACGGTGGCGCAGTGGTAAGAATGCAGTACTGCAGGCTACTACTGCTGACTGCCGGCTGCCAGCAGTTTGGCAGTTTGAGTCTGACTGGCTCAAGGTTGACTCAGTCTTCCATCCTTCAGAGGTCAGTAAAATGAGGACCCAGATTGTTGGGGACAATATGATGACTCTGTAAACAGGTCAGAGGTGGATGTAAAGCACTGTGAAGCAGTATATAAGTCTAAGTGCTATTGCTATTTCTACTCTTGAACTATTCTTGTACCATACTGTTCTCTATTTTATTATGCTCTCAGAGACATTAAAATGCATATTTATTACTTAATCTCCATTAAACCTCTCAATAATGATTGCATGCAATTGAGTTTATCCTTCTACAAAAATTCAACAGAAAGCTCACAGAGAATGAAGTGCAGTCAGCCTTGAATGGCTGGGCTACATAATTTCCCCAATAGCCATTCTTGTCTATCAAGAAACTCCTTGGCAACAAAGAGAAGAATTCACTTTAGCCTTGTACTTAAGGGCTGCTACTCTTAGAAGTCTTCTATTTAAAAAACTACACAGAGAGAGAGCTTCTTTCATAATGTCTATAAATGGCTGGTTAAGCAATCTACTGTACAGATGATGTGCTACAAACATAAAAAAGAAGAGATTTATCATTAAAAATAATTTTGGTTTACAGTCCAATAGCAGTTGACAATAAGTGAAAGAAATAAAATCACATCTGCACTATATGAAGTAGCATCTCTTTGGTCTGATCCAAGAACAGAGCAATTATCAACTCCCAACCACCTGGCATTGTGAATTTCTCTGTCAAGCAACCAAGAATTATGTAAACTTCATAGTTCTAAAATACATTGTATAACCTGTGAAAATTATTTGGTTAAGAAAGGAAGATGTTAAAGTTTATAAGATACAACAAGGAAGACTACTACTTCCACCATATTCATTTCAACATGCCATGCCAGAGATCAAGAATTTTCAAATATAACCCTATCAGTTGAGAAATGAACTGTAACTTTCTCACAAATTCAGAATTTGCCACAATATGGCTACTACTTATTCTTTCAAGCCATGAATAAATCTAACTGTAAAAGTACCCTTTTACCAGTATTTATTTTTCACATTAGATGCCATCTGATTCTTGGTTGGCTCACAACATAAAAAAATAGAAAAATAAGTATACAGTTAAAAATAGAGCATGTAACAGTAACAAGATGGTGGATCTGGTCAACTAAAACAAGCAAAATATAGACTCAACCAGGGGCTCCAACCACCCTAGCCCAAAGCCTAGGAGGAGAGTTAATCTAATAAATGAATACTATCAGATGGATAAATTTTAGTAAAATTTCCAAATAATCCAGGTTTGTCTAAATAGCATTTTAAAATTTATTTTCTGTCATTAGCTTGATTATGTTATCATATACATGATTAAGTTATTTACCAGTAGTTGGTTAAAAAATAGGTTTAGCAAACACCTGAGTATATATTATAACTGCTGAGCAGTTATTTTGACAGACTAATATAGCATACAGGTAGTCCTCAACTTACAACAGTTCATTTAGTGATGAAAGTTACAACATCACTGAAAAAAATGACTTATGATCATTTTTCACACTTACAACCATTGTAACATCCTCATAGTCACATAATTTACATTGGAAGGCTTGACAACTGACTCATATTTATGACAGTTGCAGTGTCCCAGGGTCATGTGATTGCCTTTTGCAACCTTCTGACAAGCAATGTCAAGAGCCTTGGTGGCTCAGGCTGTAAATGCCTGCTCTTAAGATCCAGCTGTCTACAATTACTGTAGGCTCGAATCCCACCAGGCTCAAGGTTGACTCAGCCTTCCATCCTCTCGGGGTAGGTAAATTGAGGACCCAAGATTGTTGGGGGCAATTAGCTGACCTTGTTAAAATGCCGCTTAGTAATAAGCAGGCATATACAATGGAATGAAGGCTATTGCTGAGCACACTGGGTTGTATCCCAAAAAAAATTGTAAGCCGCCCTGAGTCTCCGGAGAAGGGCGGCATATAAATGTAATTAAAAAAAAAAATAAGGAAACCATATTCACTTAACAACTGTAGTGAGAAAAGTCATAAAATGGGTGAAAACTCACTTAGCAAATTTCTCACTTAACAACAGAAATTTGGGACTCAATTGTGGTCATAAACTGAGGACTACTGTATTGTTGTCCCCAGTGATGAGTCAAGATTTTCTGGAGCAACAAAACTTCTACTGTATGGATGAGGCTTAAGTTTACCTGTGTGAACAATACAAAGAAATATTAAGAAGTATGATTTATAGAAATGCATACAAAAATTAGAGAAAACTTTTTATACAGATGATTTAGGATTACAATGCCCAGAATCATTATATCACTCAAACCTATCTAGAGGGCAATAGCTAAAAGTAGACAGGAATGGGTCTGTTTCTGTTGCTCCCCTCTGAGAGGAGGTTTCAAAGTATTTCTAGCAGGGCTAACAGATCCTGTAACAGCTTTGTTTTCTATGCTATCCATCTGGTAACTTGCAAGATTTGTTGGTTTGTGGTTTTTTTTGCCATGTACATGTATACATCCAAACTAGACTGTGTTGTTTCTCTGTGTCATATAATATATGTGGGTATATGCATAATTTTGTATGTATGTATGTGTGTGTTTGTGTTTGTTTGTTTTGTTATGTTTATGTAGTGCATATTAGAGATGGAGACCTTTGGGATCTGTATGCAACAAAATTTCATTTTAATGTATGCCGATTAGTGTACATTCAAAGTGACAATAAAGTTATTCTAAGTCTAAGGTATTTTAGTGTAAGTTAATGAGTTAGATCACAGTTTCCTAAAACTGATAAATTTAAAAAATGAGTTTCAACCAGTCAGCATGCCATTAGTCAGAATTCTGGGAGTTGGAATTGACCTATCTGGAGGTTGCCACAATTGAAAATGACTTAGGAACACATCTACTCCTGTGGCTTATATTATTTTGATTATGTAGTGGACCATGGAAGAAAATAACCAGAAACAGAATAAATTATTCTGGGTTTAAACTGCTGAACCCTGCAGGGTTTTTTTCCTACAGTATTCTGAATTGTGAAGTGGCAGTATATGTAGGCAGAATTACAATGTCCATCTGCATAGCAAACTATGAACAACTGATTAAATTATGAACAACCCATAATTCTATACATTTTTCAGTAGTACAGCTGTACATTGCCTAACTCTGAAGTAACTCTGAAGTCAATTTTTAGATAAAGCCAGCTTTAAGATATCAAACATAACAGCTGCTTAATAGTAGGTAAACAACTCTATTGAGAATACACAGTGCAAAGTAAGCACATTTAATTATGAGCACACACCAGTGTAGCTGTCTCTGAACCACAATATTTGTCAATTGCTTTTGTTGAAATGTTTTATTTTTGTGTAAAATAATTATGAAGGAATTGTGTTTGTTACTCCCCAAACCCTCTGAAGTGCCATTTTCACAGAGATGTACAATCTGCAGAATTTCATGTGTTCTTATAAAGCTAGAAACCATAATCCAAAAGGTGTGTATCATACCAAAATACTTCTTGGACTCCTTGAAAATATTCCTGCTAGCCCAATATAACTTTGATTGTTATTTTTCTTCTAGCAAACCCTTTTTGAAATGCCTCTCATGAGTTAATCTATCTCATGCATCTTACCAAGATTAGATGGTCTGATTTCTGCATGCTATAGATTCCACACTCTTGATTTTTCAGGAAAGGGTTGTTCAAGAATTGCAGCACCAGTGAATTGAGGATGGGGACAGGGAAATATGTAAAATAGGAACCAGAATAAGAACAGATGAAGACAACTTTAAGCTATCTTCACTGTGGTGTGGCAAAAAAGTATGTTTGTGTCACGATTAGGAGATAGTGAAGAAAACTACTTTGATCAATATTTCTGCACAGTATTGCTTTAATGTTATGCTAAGTGTCCAGTGTTTTATAATGTATGTCAAACAATATACCCAGCACTCATAAATCCAATTATTTCCTAAAATTGTTTCTAGGATATAGCAGCATTAGTATAATATCTTACATTAAGTTGCAAGAAAGAAACCTTCTCAGATGTATTTGGTCACCTAAGCCAATATCTTTGCAATTATTGGGTGAATATGAAATACTACAAATAATTTTGCACCAAATTTTCAGTTTGTGAGCTGTTCAAATCTTTAATACACTCCTGAATTGTGCTGTAGTTATTCTTTCTTTCCAGTCTTCTTAATATGTACAATCACAGTCCTTCATCTAATTTTAAAATAATGCAAACAGTGTTTACTTTATTTTCCTTTTATTTTTTTTAAAAAACTATTCATTTGTATGCTTTTTTTTCTGTTTCACCTGGTAGCCTTTCAAATTCTGGCCAAAGTACATTTCAGTCATTTCAAGTCTACTTTGCTAATACAGGTAGTCCTCACTTTACAACCACAATTGAGCCCAAAATCTCTGTTGTTAAATGAGAAATTTGTTAAGTGAGTGTTGTCCCATTTTACAACTTTTCTTGTCACATTTCTTAAGTGAAGGACTGCAGCTGTTATATCAAGTAACAATGTTGTTAAGTGAATCTGATTTCCTCATTGACTTTGCTTGTCAGGTCACAAAAAGGGATCACTTGACTCTGGGACACTGCAACTGTCATAAATGTGAGTCAGTTGTCAAGCATCCAAATGTAAAACACGTTACCATGGGGATGCTATAATGGTCATAAGTGTGAAAAACGGTCATAAGTCACTTTTTTCAGTCACTTTTTTCAGTGATGTTGTAACACCATAATTGACCTGTGTTCATATAATCTGTGTCATATAATCACTGCACACTAATGTTGATCAATCTGTACCATGAGTATTTTTGCTTGTATGCTTTTTTGGGTTGAACACAAGCAATAAGAGAAGAAAATAGTATACAAGAGAAATAAGGATTGAAAAGTAGAGGAAAACATTGTAATCATTTTTTGGTTGCTTGTAATTATGGCATCATCAGCTTGCCTCCAGGTGATTATCGCAGGAGAAATTTAATTAAAAGGCCAATTGATAACTACCTCATTTTGTTTGTTAATAGAAGTTATCAAACATCACAATTACTTTATTTTGAGCAAGATATGCAATTTATATTAGAAGGAATGATGGGAAATAACAGAAACAAGGAAATGGAACTTTTATTTCTTTTAATAAACAGTTCTATTTTTTTAACATTTAACAGTATAGAAGTCAACAGTAACTTTTAACAATAGAATCCTATTGATATTTACTCAGAAATACAATCCACTGAATAAAAAGGAGTTGACCCCCAGCTAAATAGGTTCAGGGATTGTAACCTAAAGAAAACTAAAGAAAGAGAGCGAGATGGATGTGCCCATACTAGTAAATAAGCACAGGAAGTTAAAGGATATACAATGACTTTGTCTTTATCCTTTAATACAAATATCTACATTAAATATTGGAAAAATAAGGACTGTGGAATATTTATTGATAGCATGGGATTGTATTATGCTGTAATACTTTACATCAATGGTTCTCAGCCTTTTCTTCACCAAGGACTCTCTTTAAATACCTCTTGTATTTAAAGACCATGGCCATGAACCCCAAAGATTTAAGATTGAAATCATAACATTTCTTCAAGCCTTCACGGACCCCCTGTGATGACAGCCCCTCCAGGGATCCATAGATTACAGGTTGTGAGCCACTGCTCAACATATTTGCCTTGGACTTAGTCCTATTTAATACAATAGGTTTTATTAAGTAAGTATAGAGAGGCTGCAATTTTATAATTTTCTAATAGTAAACCTCAGTGAAATGAATGAGACTTGAAGTAGGCAATAGGAATACTGTTATAATCAGCTGTGTAACTGAGTGAATATGTAACAAGGTTAATCCAAAGGTTAACCTTTGGGCAGGGGGAGTTGTTTGTTTGTTTTCTGCTTTCAAATTAGTGTGGACTCCTGGCAACTGCCTGGACTATTCCCTGCAATTTTGTTGGCAAGGTTTTACAGAAGCACTTCTCAGGGTCGAGAGAGTTTGACTTGGGCAAGGTTACCAAGCTTGCTTTGGGTTTAGAGCAGGACTAGAACTCACAGTCTGCTTTTTTCCTAGTCTGGTGCTTTAATCACTATACCAAAATGACTTTCCAAGGTAGGGTTAAACAGTGATTATTGCTATTAGATTACCAACATCCTGAAAAAAAATATTTGTGCTATTAACTACATCCAAATACTTTCTTTCATTGCATAACTGTAACATATTCTTTAATGCTTTCCCATTGTGTGAAATAGTTATGAAAAGTCATGTTCTTTTCCCCAAGAGATTCAGGTGTAAGAGGCATATCTGAGCTGCAAAAACCTGCATGACTACTAGGTGGGAGGAAAGAGTTACAGATTTTTGTTTATTCAGATTTTTGCAACCCATGTCCCATATAGTCTAAACACTCAAGTGCATCTAATCTTAGATTAATCCAGTTCCCCTGAGATGGGCACACTTGAAAGCTATAGTTATTTAATCTACAGTTCTACAGTTCTACAAATCATGGTTCGATTCTGGCCTGTGTTCACTAAAGAAGCCCCCATTTCCCAAGATCCTCTATCATAAAGAGTTCTACTTGAAAGAAAAGTTAAAGCTTTCAGACTCTAATTGGAAGGAGGAAAAGGGAGCATATGAGCATGACATACCATGTCTCTTAACTACTGGAAAAATTTAAACCTAAATCCAACTCAACTGCACAATTATTGAAAAGATGAAATATTTCCAGGCATATGCAATTATAATGTTAACCACTCCATTTCTATAAGAACCAGATGTCTCAAAAAAGTATGTAGTGCTAATATTGATGTAGTATTGTCCAATTTAAAAAAAATGTTCCTCTGTTGTCTCTTGATTCATTCTTTCTTTGGAACCTCTAGGTTAAAAAAAACACTGAAAATAGTTTAGGATAACATTTCATACTATTTTCTCTAAGGAAAACTGCATGGTCATATCACTTTAATTAAAAATAATTGAAATATACAAATGAAGAGAGAGAAAGGGAGGGAGGGAGACATAGGACTTACATCTATATATCATGTAACTTAAGCTGCAATATTTATTGTTAGGAAACTAGAGAGGCATAATTATGTGGCATTCTGATCTGAAAAATTTATAAAATGTAGCTACTTTATTGGATAGTTCCCATGATATCACTGAAAAAACAACTCTTCATGTTCACGTATTATTTTTACATGAAGGCATATACCATCTTTTAATATTGTTTCCTTTATTTTGTATAGGAAGCAATATTTTCCAGGCAATTCTACTTAGGCATAAGATGGATCATTTAGCTCTTTAAAAAGAATCCAAAAGAACCCAAATTCAATGATGCACACAAGTCAGCCCACAAAGCAACATATATCCCTTCTAGCCATTTTCCTTCAAGGTGTCCCCTTTGTCCAGATTCCAAGTAATAAATCCATTGCAAGCAAGACTCAGAGGCAATTGAATTCCTCAAAGAATACTTTTATTAGAAATATCATATTGGCACATATCTGGTGAAAACCAACTCTGAAAACTCCTGCAATTTTCACCTTATTAAAAGTAAAAGATTTTCTACTTTCTCAAAACAATCAGTCACATGGTCCAATCACCTTGCAGTCCAACAACCGGGTGGCATCTCTCCACCTTCCTCCGACCAGGTGTGAGAATGTCCTTGGTTCCTAAGAGAAAGTATTTTGTTTTGGCTACAAAAGTCCCTCTATCTCAATTCACCTCCCTGTCCTTCAGCTCCAGGTGGCAACACTGAAGCAGACAAAATGGCTTCAATCAGGCTTTCAGTGATACTACCATGAGATAGGATGTTGTTGATATAACATGAGACAAGGCAGCCCAAATTCAAGCATCAATTCTAAAAGGACATATGCCAGTTTTTTTTAAAGTGTGTATTAATTCAGTAAGGAAATAGGATTGCAAGTAAAACTGATTGTACACACAACCACCAGTACATAAGAAATTAATCTAACTTTGACATTTAAGATTTAGTAGCTGCTATACCATTTCTGTAAATTATACAAAGCAGAAACATATAAAAACACAGTTTGCTCTTCTATATGAAAACAGTAGAGGTGAAATAACCCAAAATACACCCAGCCATACCATAGTTGACAGCACCCACTGGAATATTAGCTACTGTTTTTCCTTAGTCAGACATATTGGAGATGCAGTTTCAGGAGTATTGATCCTAAATCTATTTATACACTATTGACTACTACTACTAGGTGTTTTTTTAAAAAAATAGAAATCTGTGTTAAAGGTATCCCTAGGAATTTTGTGTTCACAATTGTGTACATTAAGGAGTATAGCACACAAACGTTCCCTAAATTAGGGAAAGTTGTGGTTGAAAACAAGGCTATTTTTAACCATTTTTAAAGTGATGATGAATCAAAACAGTGCATTACCTTATTAAAGTAGAAAATAAAAGGACCATATATATAAATATATTTATATTTACAGATCATTAGATTCTTAAGAGAGAATACTCTGCAGTTTAACTCACATGATCCTTTTTTACTGGTAATTATTTCTGTGATGTTTCTTTGCTACCAAACTAGTATCTGAAGCAGAAATGTCAAGTTAAAATTCTTTCAGAAAAAGAATAAGCACAAATATTGTTTACACAGCAAGTCATTCAGAAGCAGCATGTTGTGAAAAATTATACTTTGAAAGAATGCCATGGAGGGTGTGCAACCCACAAAGGATTCAAAGGAGATTGCCAGGGGAATTTATATTCATTAACTCATTTTGGTCAAAGATAATAAAACAGTGTTACAGTAAATAAACTCAGTGTGATGACCCGTAGTGTCTCAAAATCACCCAAAACTCAAAACGTGAATTAAAGTCCGGTAATGCCTTCAATTTAACTGTTTTATTAGTCACAGTTTAAAGTCCCAAAAGTAAATAATGAGGCAAAAGGAAAACAATAACAAACCGTATTGGCAAGAGTTCCAAATTAAACCAAGATAAGTAATCATACGTTCCAAGCAGATAACTGGGGAAAATCCTTTGGAAGAATACCAACAAATATAAACCTCTTTCAAAGGAAACACTAACTTTGACTCCAGCAATTCTGCCTACGCAGTTACAAACTTATATACTTAGCTCCCAGCTGTAAGCCCTGAGGAGGATCATGGTCCTCTCCTCCCAAGTAGACCACACTTTTCCCTGATCCTCTCCTCCCTGCGTGCCCTGGGGTGGATAGGGGATGGGCCTGGATCCTCTTCTGATTGCTCAGCTGGCCTCTGCCCTTCCCCAGCCTCCTCCACCAGCTCTGGAGTCACACTCCCACTCCCTGTTGGCTGTTCCTCCTCTTCATCAGAGTCAGTCTCCACCAGGGGCATGACACTTAGCCTGCAGTAGAATAGAATAAATAGAGACCAGGGAAGTCAAATGGAAGTTTTGCTTGCAAAGTACAAGATATTTGTCATTCCTTGTGCAAAGTAAAAAATGATTAGCAAATCATTAGGAAACACAAGTGTCACAATGACTGAACTAGAAATGAAGGTTAAGTCAATACAGCAAAGTCCCATAAGAAAGAGATAAAAATAAGAAAAAAAATTGTACTAATGAAACCAAAGCTGTGACATAGTTTACATTGACTATGAGTGTGTCCATAGAGCACTATGAGATTTAGGGCTGAATAAATTTCTGCAGGGTAAGTTGAATCACTTTAGTCACTAACTTTAAAAAAAAGATAAATAATTGTCTTCATTGGAGCAGCTTCAGGGCTTAAAATTTATCATCCAGCACACTAAGCTAACGATTTTTGAGTTAGAGTTGAAATCTAAACATGCCAAAGGGTAACTTCAGTAAAGAGGTTTTTCCCTGTCAGGATGATACTGTCGCTGTCTCTATGATATACTGTTCCTTTAAATCTTATCACACTTGCTTCCTTATTGATTTTAGCCTTACGTGGTGCTTCTTAAATGCCTTGGGTTAAAAAGCAGTAAGAGGACTTGGGCTTGCTTTATGGATGCTTAGCCCCAATCTCAAGACATTTTTGCATTGAACAGGGAGATGCAAATGGGATCTTTTTTTAAAGCAAGTTTTATTCATTTTTCCACTTTTTAACATCTCATTTTAGAGAACAGCATGATTACAGGTTTCACATATACATGCAAATATGACCATAGTTACATATTCAATTTTTGTATTCAATTTCTTATCTTAACAATGCTTTTATATGTTTTCTATTTTATTGTATTATTCCCAATGCATATCTCATTTTTTAATTCACATATATTAACTTCATAATTGTTATACTTTAATACTTTTAACTGTCACATTTGTATAGTCTGCTTAAATTCTGATTAATAATACTCCTTCTATAAATTGGTTTCCCCCCTAAAATATCAGTTTAAATGCACCACCTCCAAGTTACATATTCATTATCTCCCCTTTTAAATCCCATTAAATGTTTAACATTTCATTACCTAAAACATTAAAAATAATATTCCCTATTAAGATTACATAACATATATAAATCAGATTCTGCATGGTTTCCCCTTTTTGATTTCATAGAATTTATCTACATTTTCAAAAAGAACAAAGGGACATATTAACCTACACATTTAGTCCTAAACCCTGATATAAATTCCATTTCAGCTCTTCTCCTAAATCATTCCATTTATCTCAATATATTTCAATATATTTAATTAACATTTTCTATTATTTGTTACCATTATCTCTATACATAAAGGAAAAGAGCATTAAGAAAAAATAACAATTCTATTTTCCATCTTATCAATCTATATGTCCCCATTTTACAACTACAACTTTATTTATATTAGTCCTCAGCACCTTGGAGAATCCCCTCCCCAAATATCATTCAGCCATTATCTGTGTCTAATTAAAAAAAAGTTTCCCCATTTTTTTAGAATTCCCATATTTCTTAATTCCCAAGTCCTGTTTCTTTTCCCTTCCTTCCCCTAATATTTTCTCCTTTATTCTTTCACTCCAGTTTTTAACCCCCTCTCTCTTTATAACTCCCTTCCGCCCTTCGAATTTCTGCTGATTCTTTTTCCCTTTTTTAATTTTCCGGATATTTCCCTCTTTATTCAATTTCCCAAATCTCTGATATTTATTCCCAATTATTTTCCTCTTTCTTTCCAGAGTTCTTTGTTCTCGATGATAGTTAAAGATGGCTCCTTTCTACTCCTCCTCTTCTGTCCTCTGTCTTTGTTGTTCATACTCTGCAATCGCCTCTTCAAAAAATTTAAAAACAAAGCCTAAAGTTTCACCTTGTTCTTGTAATGTTTCTTTCATGTTTCTAAGTTCCATTTTAATTCCTGAAGAGATATTGCAATTTTACAGCTTTCTAATTAGTCCAAATAATGTCTTTAAAATTAGTTTTCAACAGTCCACTTTTAGTCCTCAGCTAATCCAATGCCAAATCCATATCAGAATCAACAATTAATCCAAGGGTAGAATCTTCATGTTTCTTTCTTTATTGCAATGTTTCAAGTTTATCAATTTTCCTTGTATTTTTAAGAAACAGTCTTTTATAAGAAAACAAATTAAAGTTAACTCAGATGGCATGCTTTCTTCTGACAAATCCACACCTCCTCTTTCCTTTTCCCTTCCTGATTATTCAGAGCTTTTTTTTAAAACCACAATCTTCCAAACAGTTCAGATCCAATTGATATTAAATTTTCTCTTTAAGAATTTTATAGTTCAGCTTTGTTTATGCCTATATAAAATCAAAATATACTTATCCAAGTTAATTAGGTGCTTTCTCCTCCAGCTTCTACCTCTCCCGGTTCAAAGCTCTGCAGTATCAAAGGCAATTCACACCTTTTTTTATTCTCCTTTCTGTTTGCCGCTGTAAATCCTTTCTTAATGATTCTTTGGAATGTTAATCCTGGGGGTATCTTCCATTTAATTATATTGTCCCATTCCTCCTGCTGTTCACTTTTTTCTCTCTCTCCTGCACAATGTTATTCCAGTCTCATCTTCCCCTTCAGGGTGGCCATTTTAGACCACCGCTTCAGGTATCTTCAGGAGGGAGTAATTGCCAAGCTGGGGAGGGGATTTGCAACTCCCCTCTACCCAGCTAATAGTCTCCCCTTCCTCTGCCACCCTATGAGGCAGCTTCTGCCCTGAATCCAAATGATTAGGGCTCTCCAATGCCGAAGCATTAACCAAAGCCGCACACAATCGCGGTCAGCAGTCCGTCTTCGGCGAAGCTCAAAATAGGAAGTTGCAAATGGGATCTTAACATGTTTGCTTAACAGTGCAAAACAACTCAAAATAGAAGATAAGCCCATATTTACCTTCTAAATGTATCAGCAAAGTTTAATAGACTTACATACCGATAGTGTGCTATTCCACTACTATATTAGGTTTCAGATACTACTTATTGCTATGTATGAATGCTGTATTTGCACAATTCTCATTCACAGATTAAACAAAAACAATTAGAGTACTCTAACCTCATTAGATTTCATTGAACACTCTGTAAAATTGTATCATCCTATTGGTATATTATTAGATAGTATCTAAACCAGGGCTGTCAAACTCCCGGCCCATGGGCCGGATGTGTCACGTGCTGGCCATGCCCACACCCAGTTTAGTGAAGGGGGGAAAAGTCCCAATACATCACATGATGCAGCTGTGACAACTTGAGTTTGACACCCCTGATCTAAACAGTAGAATGGTCCCAAATGATTTAATCTAACTTATCTTCAGCACTGGCCAGTGGACTGATTCAATTTGTAATATAACTAGTTTATATGGGTGGGGTTAGTGCCTTCAAGTCAGTCTCAACTCCTGGCTAGAGACAAGTCTCTGCAGGTTTCTGAACTGGTGTGTCATTCCTAATTCCTAGGGCTAAGGGATTGTCACTGGCTCAAGGTGACCCAATGCCTTTGTGCCTTAGGCTGGATTAGAACTCACAGATTCCCACTTCCTAGCCTAGTGTCTTCACCATTAACCAAATTGGCTCTCATTGGCTCAGATTATGTTTTGCCCAATATTAAATAGACAGGACTTTTCTATTTTGAATTGGTCTGTTCAACATGATTGTCCAGGCCAAACTGTACTGACTGGAAACTGGTGGTCCATGGACCACTAGTAGTCTGTGAAAAAATTTTGGTGGTCCGCAAAAAAATTATTTGCATTTTTTATATTGCACTAAATCAGGGATCCTCAAACTACAGTAAATCAGGGATTCTCAAACTATGGTCCCTATGCGCAATGAATGTTTGTGTTTCTGCAGAGAGTCTCCCCCTTCGGGGTCTTTTTATGCATGTCAGAGGGGGGCAGAAATTCTGACTTGGGATCTGTTTCAGCCTCCTGGTGCAGGGCTTTGGGTGAAAGCTGGATGGAAGTGCTGCTGGTGGTGAAGAGCTGGAGGGCCTTGTTCCAGTGGGACTGCATCATGGCCTGGAACTGGCTGACCATCTCAGCCCACTGAGCCTCCAGGCACCGGTACCTGCCTTCCACTCCCACAGGTTTTCCTTCTGCATGGAAAGCCTATGCTCGTAGTCCTCAGTGAGGTGCTTCTGCTGAGCCTTCTTCTTGGTCAGATCCAATTTGAACTAAGCCAGCTGTTTTGCCAACTCTTTCTCATGGTGGCTGCTTAGTTCCAACAACTGCTTCCTGTTGGGGCCCTAAGGAGCCTGGGTGGGCAGGCGAAGAGTGGTGTCATGCCCCTGTCGGAATCTGATTCCAAGGGGGAGGCCGAGCAGCTGACAGGGAGTGGGAGTGTGGCTCCATTGGCTGTGGAAAAAACTGGCTGGGCAGAGCAGGGGAGAGGTAGAGGTAGAGCAAGGCAGAAGGAATTCAGAGGAAGACCCAGGCCCACCACCTCTTCATCCTAGGGCGTGCAGGGAGTAATGGAGAAGGGAGCAATGTGAGTTGCATGGCTTACAGGGAAGGAAAGGGCCCTGATTCCCTTCATTAGCTGCAGCTGGGAACACAGTGTTTAAAAAGGAAAGCTGTGCACAGCAATTTGTTGGAAGCAAATCGTGAGTTATCTGTTATTGTCAAGGCTTATCTGAGTTCATGGCATCTTCCCAACTGTGTGTGTTTTGTTGGCCTTTCAAGTCTGTAATTCCTTATCATGCTCTGTCAATTCAATTGCCGCAGCACAGTTTGTGTGGATTTTTATTTACAGTTTGTATGTACTTTGTTTTCAGACTGAATTTCCTCCACTTAAAGACTGTTCTTGGGAGGGTTTTTACTCCAGCCAAAGGTAACCTGGACATTGGGGGCAAAGTTAGAGGTTAAAGGGAGTCTTCTTACTTATGTGACTCTGTTGCCTTTGTGCCATGCCCCAGGTCATCACAAGTGGCTGGGAGGGGAGGGGTGAGTAGAGGCTGGCAAGGTGCCCCTCGATATGAGCGACATCAAGTTGTCCAGGCCAACCCAGTCACATGACCACTTAGCCATGCCCACCCAGCCGGTCATTGGGCAGATCATATTAGTGGTCCACAGGATTTAAAATTATGAATGTAGTGGTCCCTGAGGTCCAAAAGGTTGGTGAACCCTGGATTAGATCATAAACTTTTAACCTTGATCTTGTAATCTCAAGGAAAATGAATGTCATGGTTTTTCAGTTTGAAATTATAATTTGACCTGGGGGCTATGGTATGATGAGGTAAAGCATTGAAAGGCCCATTGATACATCATTCTGACCTACTGAGGAAAGGTGGGCTTACATTTGGGCACCTGGAATCCAGAAAGAGATCCAGGTATTAGGGTATATAAGGTGATAGAACAGGGCTGAGTGCATCATGCACTGGCCACACCCGCACCCAATTTAGCAAAG
Organism: Naja naja; assembly: GCA_009733165.1. Classification (NCBI taxonomy): domain Eukaryota; kingdom Metazoa; phylum Chordata; class Lepidosauria; order Squamata; family Elapidae; genus Naja; species Naja naja. Next base: position 107,103,221 of record CM019148.1, read on the forward strand.
GGGGAAAAGTCCCAATATGTCACGTGACGCCACTGTGTCGATGTGACACCCCTGTTATAGAATGTATATGAAGGGATTATCCAGAGCCTGCAGGTTTAACAAGAGAAGAAAAATCCTAAACCAGTTTATCATAATGTGGTTTCCGAAAAGTAATTTGGTCATCAAAAGTGGTTACTAAAAATAGAGGCATTTAACTCATTTATCTTTCATAAAAGGAACCCTGCCGTTAGCGCTAGTCATTTAATGTATGCAGTAAACAGGAAATATAAAATCAATTTGATGGGGAAAGATGCAATGGTATTAATTTGGTAAAAATTTATTAATTCTGTGAATGGCAAAGAATCCTCATCCTTTTAACATATTGCAATAGGTTTCTTTGGTACAGTTGCATCACAGATATACTGTATCTATTAGTCAAAGCATGAGAGTTCCCGTTTACTGGGTTTTTTATGGAGAATCTTGTACTGATTTCTACCCTTAGGTGTGTTGGCTGACCATCAATATCTCTGGCCTTTGGTATCAATTATTGATGCCAAACAATTAATTAATCAGTAAAAGGGAGGCAAAGCCACAGGCAATGACTTTATCCCAGCAGAGCTAATAAAAGGTAATGTTGATTGGCAGATCCCTGGCTTAACACCAGTATTTTTATACAGATATTTCACATATTTTGGATTACTGTAGTGGAGTTACAGTTGTTCCTGTTTTCAAAAAAGGAAACAAATGATCCTACAATTGTAGACCTATGAACCTATGAAATATAATCAGTAACTGTTGAAAATAAAATATGAAATGAATTTTGATCAGTCAATCCTATGATTGACTAAAGTCTAGAGGATCTTGTTAATCTGTCTATATATTTAAATTGTACAAAGATGTTGAGCCCAGCTTTGTTCTTCAAACCAAAATCTTTATTGTACAAGCATCTTAATTCAAATAAAATTACAGAAAGACTTTTACCAATTTCTTGTGCCTTCTTTAAGTTTCTTTTCTCTCAGGTCTTACTTGGTTTCTCTGCCTATGCAGTTAGGTTTTCTCAATCCTTTAACTTAAGAACAAACCCTATAGAAACTTAGACCTCTTTAAGAACTTAAAACTGTTTCAAGGCTTTTCCCTCTCTCTGTCTCCTTTTCTCTTCTGGCAAGAGGTTCCTCCACCTCAAGCTACTGAGATACTCTATTAGAGCAGGCAAGGAGAACAATGGACCCCAGTAAAGAATTTCTCTCCAGAAATTCTCCTCAGAACTCTCTGTTCCCTGAGGTAAAATGCCTGTTGGGCTGCCCCTTATATACCAAGGGGCGTGGCTTGTGATGCCACTCCAGGGTATGCACTGTTACCCTGTCATTGGTGGATTTGGTTTGCCTTCAAATCCCCACAAGTTGTAAACTGCATAGCAACACCAGAAAGTTCCAATTTCTGACAGTAACTATATGCCAACTATCTACCCAGGAAGCTCATTGATTGGCTTAAAACAGAAAATTCTGAGAACAGGTGAGCTTTAGGGAAGATAGATCTACCAAAGGTAACTGTCAAGTATTGCAACTAAAAAATACATGTTCAGTACAAAACCCCAACCATTAGTTGCATTTGTAGATTTTAAAGCAACCTTTGATTTATTTTCAAAAATTCATTTATGAAAAAAAAAACTTAAGAATTCCACCATTGACAAATACTTGTTGTTACTGGTACATAAACTGCATATTAATATAATACAAGATGTAGAGTCAATTGTAATTGTGCTGGACAGTTTTCCAATCCATGCATAACTGCTAGAGGGTAAAAGTTGCATTTTGACCCTGTTCTTCATATATAAATGCATTTATTAAAATTTGACAACACCTAGATATACATCTCTGAAATTATTTGAGAAATTAGCACCTAATGTATTTTTACTTTATGTACATTCTGTTATTTTGTCACTAAATCTGGTTTAGTTTTAGAAGAGTTCATAAGACCTTTACTCTGCATTTCAAGAAGAAATCGACCATCTAGAACCCAAATCGCAGTGGGTTTTTCTAATACCACTAAATATATGATACAAAGATAATCAGCTCACAGAACAATTAAATGCTTTAAATAACTAGGTTTTTTTGGAGGGATAGGAGAAAGAAATAGCCCAAATTATACATCCTCTATCATCCAAAGGAATACAATGGCAATCCTACATTTTCTATAGAGATGGAGAATTTAATCCCAGCTGCCATCAAATTATTTACTCTGCACAAAAGAGTCATAAAACTTTTATATGGAATGCAATTATATTTTTATTCCAACTGGTCATTTTGAAGTAATGATTTTTATGAATCTTATTTAGATACATCCCTAATTTAGCCTTCAAGGCCAAGAATGGCAAGCCATCTTACTAGCTTGGCTAAAGCTTAACTTTGCTCAGTTCAGTTGGTTCCATTAATAGCACCTGATAACTAAAATCAAATTGGTGGGAAGCATCATAAGAATATTGCTATTTTAGGGTTTATTGCCCAAGTAACTGTTATTCCCTGATCTTAAAAAGGCTTTTTAAAAAGTTGCCAAGGATACAGAACCTGAAAAGAGTCTAAATCAAATCACAGGGATTTACCAATCCTTAAATTATCTCAAAGACAGTTTTCTGCCATTCTACTTAGGGTTCTTGATTATTATAAATACTACTGAACATTTTCTTAATTTTAACTTAATACCCTTCAATATAAAATGGAAGATATAACAATATTCTAACTCTTCAGAAGATATGTCCTTGTGGATATAGGAAGGTCAAATCAATCAAACATTTTTTTTCAACATTACAAATTTTATCCAAATTGATGCAAGGTTAATTCTGTCTTTTAAAAATTCGGCTGGGCTATCTAGCTGAATTTTATAGTAATTATTTTCTGGCCAATGGAGTCTCTAATGTGACCAATATAGTCACAAAAATTTCCTTATTAGCAACAAAAACTCTCCAGGCTATGATAACTTTAATGGAGTTGGGTTGAAGAAAGTCATAATATTTAAAGTTCAGTTATAGTTTTATTACATTCACTTGCATGATTTCTACTCTAAGAGAGTAATAACTATAACTGCTCCATAACAATCTATCTTAACTCCAGAGAACACCCAAAAGAAGCTTTTATTTTATTTTATTTATTTGTTCAATTTTTATAGCTGTCTAACTCAACCAAGTGACTCTGGACAGCTTACAATTTTAATATTATAAAACAAAATTTCCCAAGTTGTCCAGAGTCAGTGATTAATCATTAATAATTCACTCCTGACCCAACACAGAACCTCAATTGACACACTCACACCTGAAGCCTTATGTCAGAAGAAGACTGACACTGGCATCCCCTAAAACTCTGCTGAAGATGTTACCTAGCCTGGTAAGGAATTTAGAAACCAACCCAGAAGCTCAGAGAATGAACCTTCACTTTCATACATATATATATTAATCACTGTCCATATTGAAGCATATCAGTGCTTTTAATTGTGCTTAGAAATAGAGCAGGAGATAGCAAAGCTGTTTAAACACAGCTGAGATATGCTCCTAGTGACCAGTCTCAATTAATAGCCTAGCAGCTATATTTTGGACTAAACATAGTTGTCCCACAGTCTTCAAAGCTCCATGTGCAACTCATTAAGAGTAATTTAATTTGAAGGTTAGCAGAGATTTTCTTCTTGCTAAAGCTATATATATAAAGCTTCCCCTAGAACTGGAGATCTACAGACAAAATCTTGTTTGTACAGGCTGCTGCCAGCAAAGTTGAGCAATGACATACAGTAGTCTCTAATCACAGAAATGGCTAGGGTTGTTTCTTGAATTTAGAAGTATCATTTTCTTTAATGCCAGGCATTTATCTGAACCATTATAATTAAAAGATGTTTTATTCAGATAAAAAATAAAAACAACTGCAAAACCTCTCCTCCTACTCCACTTTAACAGGATTTGGTTATTACTATTTGTTTGTTGCTAAAGTGAAGTGGAATACTGATATATAATTATGTGATAAATGACTATGCTATGTTCTAATAATCCTTCAAGACAGATTAGATCATGCAATGTGAATACTACCATGTATGCTAGATTAGCTATATAATGAGCAGAAAGTGGGAATATAATTGTAAATATGCATCTGTTTTTAAAGTAAAATAAAGAGCTGAGTATCAAAGTAAAGAGGGCATACTACACTAGATACGTTTATGGCCTAAATCATCAGTCAAATAAACAAAAATATAATTTATCTCTGGATAAAAACTGAGAAAAGAAATTCTTAACAGTGAATAGGATGAAGACTCTATCAAGCTCAACCTGAGATTTTCAGGAAATCTTCCACCCAAGCACTAACTATGTCTGTCCCAGCTAGCTTTTGGGATAAGCCATGATCAGCTGAGGAGAAATTTATACCTAAATATCTTGATGAAAGATTTTGCCAATTGCTTGATTCCTTTAAGACTTTTTAAAAGCTTATTTAGAAATACTGCATCATTTTGCAGATTTGTAGGCAGTCTAATCAATCCTTTTAATATTAATACCACCTCTTCCCATCACTTGGTCTTACTCCAGGGAGAAGGAGCAAAAAGGAAAATGGCTAAACAGAGCATGTTGAGACTTCAGGGGCCTCAGTGTCAGAAAGTAGAACTTTCTGGAGTTACTATGCAGTTTACAAATTAGTAGAGTTTGATGGGGTAATCAAACCTACCAATGACAGGGTGGCATTGAGTACCTCACTGTGATACTGTAGGACACGCCCCTAAGTATAAAAGGGGCTGTCAACTGTCATTTTCAAAGAGAGAAAGATTCTGAGGAGATTCTAAGGAGATTGGAGATACTGAGAAGATCCAAGACTCTGAGGAGATATTAGGATCTGACAGACTGAGGTCTGTGTATGAGAAGATATAGCAAAGAGATCTGAGAGAAGATCTATAACCTAAAGAGAAAGGGACTTTCTAAAGAGGTTAGCTATATCTAAGAAGAGGTTATGAGAGGAAGAACTGTGAATCTCTCATAGTAACTTCTAGTTCCTTGAAGGACTGTTTAAGAGCTTTGGTGGCTCAGGCTGTTAAATGCCTGCTCTTAAGATCCAGCTGTCTACAATTACTGTAGGCTCGAATCCCACCAGGCTCAAGGTTGACTCAGCCTTCCATCTTCTCGGGGTAGGTAAATTGAGGACCCAAGATTGTTGGGGGCAATTAGCTGACCTTGTTAAAATGCCACTTAGTAATAAGCAGGCATATACAATGGAATGAAGGCTATTGCTGAGCGATTGGGTTGTGCTCCAAAATTGTAAGCCCCCTGAGTCTTCGAGAGGGGCAATATAAATGTAATTAAAAAAAAAAAAAAGGAACGAAAGAAGAAAAGACTCTGTATATATTTAAGAATAATATATTTATTGATTGTTCTGTTATAAATAAATCTGTTTTGATCTGACACAACTTGGCATTGCAATTTATTGAATGACTCTGTGAAATAGATATAGGTATAAAGATCCAGGCCAATTTAATATTATTTAACACTCATTGATTGCCAAAACTTCTTGGACTTTAAATCAGAGATTGGTTTGGCAGGTCATTCACTAAAACTATGCCTCAGGGAGATACTGCCTTTGAAGGCTCAGGAGTTTTCCAAAACTAAGAATGTACTCTGGCACATGCTGTATTGGTGTTTCTGTATTAAATTTTGCATTGATGTGTTTACTGGTCTGGGACTAAAACTAAACTGAATGAAGATTCATATAAGAAAGGGTCATAGTAGCCTTTTATATTATAGATATAATAATTGCAGGATCCAATCTGGGCCAGTCACCAGGACCAGAAGTTTAGTCTTCTGACCTTTCAGACTCCTACTGGAGCCCTTTCTTAGGGAACTTCTCCCTATACATTTTGGTAGAGAGAAGTTCCTGAGGATGGGCTCCAGTATGAGTCAGAAAGCTCAGAAGACTAAACCTCTGGTCCTGGTGATTGACCCAGATTGGATCCTGCAACATTATCCTGGGACATGTTACATTTGCCTTCATTTGTGATATAATAATTGCTTTCAATTTACATTTTTGGCAATATTATTTTTTAAATTAGGGCTCTTGTGGATACTTTATTAAGTTCTTTTCTAAGTTATTACTAAATTCAAAACGTGATAAGTATGAAACTGCTGCTACAGTACTTCATCAATGCTGCTGCTGTATGGATTGCAAATAGATAATACTATCTCGGTAGAACCAGCATAATGAAAATCAGAGTGCTCCAATGACAAAGTGTGCCAATACTGCCAGGACACAAAAGGGGAGAAATAGTGTTTATTGCTCTTCTAAATGGTTCGACTTTCAGGAGGGAAAACCCCAAACCTCTCATTTAACTCACAATATGAGAGAAGTTATTTAGCACCACCAATTTAATAAGTAGTCTAAATTCCCCATCAGATTGTGGGCATCACAGGAAGATGAATGAAAGGTCCTTTAGGTTCTATAGCAAGGCTGTTCATAGTTCATACATGATTAAAAAGAGGTGTTATAAAATGCATATAAGCACATCAATATGACTGTTTTAAGGCAGCCACATCTTTTGTGTAAACCAGAAGACATGGCTACTGTAAATAAGTCCTTCATTTGCACTCTTGTGTATTTTGAAGTACCTCTTGTAAACCATTTTCAAAATATGGGCTACTCTAATATGTAATGTCGTAGCCAACATCAGTTAGCTGATTTTTAGATGGCTTGTTGACATAAAGGAACAGCAATGCAGTTTTACCACATAATTTTCTCAGGATGGATATTTTAAGGGAGAATATGTTCTCACTATGTGAAATAGGTATCACTTCAAGAAGGGAACCTGATGAAAACTGGCATTCACTCTGTGAAATAGCAACTCTAATGATCAGAGTGAAACTTCAACAAAATTTTTACTATTTATAACATTGTATCATATTATTTAGAGAATTTTGTTATTTATAATTTACAAACAGATCTCTTAAAGATTTGGGTAAATCTTCCCTATCAAATATAGAGGGTTTAAGAAAAGTTTAAATTATTTAGCTTGAGATTATGAGCATTTAGAACTTAACTCAGCCACATACAGTATATCTGTTCTTTCTACTGGAAGTTCTTAATAACCTCAGATAAAAGGGAAGTGATAGATTGCAGAGGGGTGGGTGTTATCTTATATCCTAAGCAAAATTATTTCTGAATCATTGACCTCTTCTTTCTCTTTCCCACATTCAGTTTTTTGTTTTGTTTTGTCTTCTAAGTTTGGTAGAAGAGAGAAATATATCTGATATGAAACCTGGTTCCAGTCAGAAATAATCCTTGTTGAGAATGATTTGATTTAGTTCTTCCCTAAGAGCTCTGAATATCTACTTTTCATGTACTTTACCTGAATTATGAAAATAAACCTAGTACTTTTTAGTATGTGATTTAATTTTGAAACAGTTCATGCTCTTTCGTTTCATTAAAAATATATTAGCATAATTTCTTCACAGTCCTATTACACTACAGAAGGTGGCAAATACTAGATTGTAATTTTAACTTGGACTTCCAGACATTTTGGTTGCAAAATGGCTCATATTCTGGTTTATTAATGATGAAGTCCCCAAGCCATGCATATCTTCTCTGATTAGGGAAGATTTACAAGTCAAACTCCACACATAGTTTTTTCCATTGGGAAAATATGTGGTGATCAAACCATTCATTTGGGATGAAGTGCTGAACAATGGCTTGCCTCCTCCATCCTGAATCCAGGACTTCATTTGAAGCAGGATAAGATGCGGAGTGAATGACTTCTTGCCTCATATTAATTATTGAGGACTTGTGCTGAGGGGGGCTTCCTTCCTCAAAATCTGTTCCTGACATCATATAGCCTATTGGTGATGGGAGTCGACTATATCCTCCATCTACTCTAGAACTGTTTCTCATCCAACTTACATTAACTTGATTGAATCAATTCACAAACCATGTAGGATTTGGTTCTATCTTTTACAGCAAATAAGCCTTTATAGAAAACCACAAAGATGGATTACAGCAGTTACCAAAGCATGAGCTAAGTCCAGGAAAAAAGAGAAAAATAACAAAGAAACCAGTGGTGGGATTCAATTTTTTTTACTACCGGTTCTGTGGGCGTGGCTTGGTGGGTGTGGCAAGGATACTGTAAAATCTCCAGTCAGAGGTGATATTTGCCGGTTCTTTGAACTACTCTAAATTTCCCCAACGGTTCTCCAGAACTGGTCAGAACCTGCTGAATACCACCTCTGAAAGAAACTTAACTTTCTTTTGTATAAGAAGGAGGGAGTAAAATGTTGTCAGGCTTTCAAGATTTGGTTACTAAAGCTTATATCTGTTATGTATGTAGGTTTGAATGTTATTGGTTTATTTGAACTGTTCTTGTAAAATGTCAAATGGTATTGGTTTAAATAGTGCGGGAAGAATCCCTGCACTCCCATTGGCTGGCAGCTACGGCTGCAGGCTATAAGAAGCAGCCGTAGCTGCCAGACGGGTCTATTCGAGCTGTAGTCACTAATAAAGTCTTTGCTGGAACTCCTCGCGCCTGACTCTTCATGCAAACTTAACACTGGCGAGGATGGGATTTCCCTGAAGAGAAGACGACGCGACGAACAAGCAACTGAGCGAGATGGCTGCGCTGAACACCCCCAGCACCGTTCGATCCGGCGACGGAAGACTGGGAATCGATGCGGATCGCTTCCACATGTTCCTGGAGGGGACGATCTCGCCGCATCCCCGAGACGGAAGAGGGCGGTCTTTCTCACGCACTGCGGTCCGGCAGTCTTCAAAATGGCGATGGCGGGAGCAGCAGAGCTGAAGGTAATGGAATGGCCCGATTTAGAAAAACTTTTGAGAGCCCATTACCCCACAAGTATCGTGCCTCATTAAGAGACACGAATTTTACCGCCGGGATCAAGGGATAGCGAGAATGTTAATGACTTCGTGGCAAGTTTAAGGGACATTGGGGTGCTTGTGACTTTACCAACTTAGAAGAGGCCATGCGTGATCGGTTTGTTTTAGGCCTTAAAGATAAGGTTTTACAAAGCAAACTATTAATGAAACCTAAGATCACGCTTTAAAGAGGCCATTGAAGAAGCTGTTTCAGCGAAGCCACCAAGTCCTCAGCAGCGCCATGAAAAAGATTAACAAGGCCTCAAGCCAGGCCTCAAGCCATTCTGATGGGGATAAATCCACATCTACTCATTCGAACAAATAGACTCTGATTCTGATGGCAGTGAGGCAGAGGAGGGATTTTAAACTCAGAATGGAGAAGAAAAGAAAAGACTCTGGGAAGAACAGGCAAGGGTTCTATTGCAGAGGCTGTGGGGGGCCACCCCGACTGATTGCAAGTTCTTTGACTCCATTTGCCTACGTAGAGAACGGGTCACATAGCCAGAGTCTGCAAATCATCCAGAACTCCACCAGCTAGGAAGAAATTCCTGATAGAGACTTTAAGCCCAACAATTTCTTGAAAAATGGGGCGAAATTTAGAAGCAAATGGCAAGAATGAAACTCACCAAACAATCACTATTGGTCATTCTTCACCCTTAAAAAGCAGAAAAGTACATGTGAAGGTGTTTATTGAAGGAAGACCTTGCCAAATGGAAGTGGACTCAGGCTCTTATTTATCTATGGTGTCATGGGACACTATCCACAGACTTTTTCCCAAAATTCAGAAAAGCATTTCCAGAAGCAAGCACTGACTCTCAAAGACTACCAAGGGAACAAGATTCCAGTAGTTGGAGCGAGAGATTTCAACGTGCAGTTTAAAGGCCACACCAAACGCTTGCCCCTGACCATCGTGGACAAGGATCCCAAGTTTGCTGGGACTTGAGTGGTTCAAGCCACTTGGCATCGAGGTGACTGGCATCCATCACGTGAGCAGTTCTGACTGGGAAGAGTCCTTGAAGTCTGAGTTTCCAGAGGTCTTCAGCGAAGGACTGGGCAAGTATATGGGGACCCCTATTGCTTTCAGCCTAGACCCCAAGGTGCCCCAATTCGTTTAAAGCCCAGGAGGGTCCCATTTGCTTTAAAGGAAAAAATTGATGCACAATTAGATAAGCTCATTGCTCAAGGGGTTTTAGAGCCTACTGACCACTCCAGATGGGAAACACCCATAGTCACACCAGTCAAGGCTGATGGGTCAGTGAGAATCTGTGGTGACTACAAGGGGACACTTAACCATGCTGCAGCAGAGCGCATATCCTGTACCAGTTGTGCATCATCTGCTCCATTCCCTTGGCAGGGGTACAGTATTTGCTAAACTGGATTTGGCTCAGGCATATCAACAATTAACAGTTGATGATGCTACTGCAGAGGCACAAACAATTGTGACCCATAGAGGTGCCTTCAAATGTAAAAGACTACAATTTGGAGTGCGTGGCACCTGGCATTTTCAGAGCCTTATGGAAAGAATGTTGCAAGGACTGCCAGGGTAGTGCCTTATTTTGATGATGTTTTAATCTCTGCTGAAAATGACACTCAGCTTCAAGAGAGACTCAGAGAAGTCCTTACCAGATTCAGAAAAGCGGGGTTAAAAGTCAAGGAAGACAAATGTACACTCAAAACAGACAGAGTTGAGTTCCTGGGGTATATGATTGACAAGCAGGGCATCCATCCTACTGATGCCAAGGTTAAAGCAATCAATGAAGCCCCTAAACCTCGATGCAAGGCTGATTTGCAAGCCTTCCTTGGACTTATTAACTTTTATCACATGTTTCTACCTCACAAAGCATCTATTGCTGAGCCCTTACATCGCCTACTTGATAAGAATGCTGTTTGGATCTGGGGCGAAGGAACAGTCAGCATTTAACAGTATTAAGAGACTAATCACGTCTGATGCTGTGTTGATACAATTCTCTGAGAATTTACCTGTTGTTCTGACTTGTGATGCATCCCCTTTTGGAGTGGGGGGTTTGAGTCACAGGCTTCCCAATGGACGGAAGCCCCAATTGCATTTTACTCTCGCTGTCCAAAGCAGAGAGGAATTATAGCCAATTGGACAAGGAAGCTTTAGCAGTTGTTGCAGCTGTTAAGAAATTTCATGAATATCTGTATGGCAGGTCATTCACCATTGTTACAGATCACAAACCTTTACTTGGCATTGTGGCAGGAGATAAACCTACACCTAATATCCTGTCACCAAGAATGCTGAGGTGGACTGAATTTCTTGCAGCATATTCCTACAAACTGATTCACAGGCCTGGCAAGGACATTGGACATGCTGATGCACTGAGTCGTTGCCCACTACCTTGCCACAAGGAGGACTTTGAACTTGAAACTCACACCTTTTCCTGGAGACTGTTGCTAAGCTTCCAGTCCATGCTGCTGAGATTGCCAAAGAAACTGCCAAAGATGCTGTATTGGCACCTGTTATGGGCTGGATCAAGAAAGGTTGGCCTCTTCAAGATCTACCTCACCTTGCCCAACCTTTTAAGTCCAGGCAAACTGAATTATCTGTATTAAGAGGATGTATTTTGTGGGGTAACAGGGTGGTTATTCCTACAAAACTGCAAAGGAGGTTTTGGAAATGTTACATGAGGGTCATCCTGGGATTGTAAGGATGAAAGGTTTGGCCAGGAGTTATGTATGGTGGCCAGGTATTGACAAAATGGTTGAAAACTGGGTAGCCTCTTGTCCCAATTGCCAGGTAGTCAGACCTGCACCACCTCACGCCCCACACAGGAATGGGAATGTCCTAGGGGCCCATGGTCTAGAATCCACATTGATTTTGCAGGCCCTACAAGAGGGCACACTTTTCTAGTGATAGTAGATGCATACTCCAAATGGCTAGAGGTAATTCCAATGACATCCACAACTACTGAGGCTGTTATCAAGCAGCTAAGAAAATTGTTTGTAACCCATGGGTTACCAGATATCCTTGTCTCTGACAATGGCCCTCAATTCACATCTAACATTTTTGAATCCTTTCTAGCTCAACAGGGCATCAGACATGCCCTCACTGCCCCTGGGCACCCTCGCCAACGGCGGGCTGAACGCATGGTACGCTTTACCAAAGAGAAGCTTCAGCAGCTGGTCCTGGGGACATCACTGAGAAGCTTGAAAAGCTTCTTAGTGTTCAACACATCACTCCTAGTCCATCAACTAACTTGTCCCCAGCAGAGTTGTTGATGGGCAGGAAACTTAGGTCTTCCCTTGACCGCCTCCATCCCACTTACGCACCCAACGCACCACTGGATTCCACTTCCAAAGTTCGTTCTTTTAGTGTGGGAGATTCTGTCTATGCTAGGAACCTTCTAGGTGACCTTTGTGGATTCCTGCTGAAATAACTCACATCACAGGCCCTCGTTCTTACAGGGTACAAACAGAGGATGGCCTTCTCTGGAGCAGGCACATTGACCAACTTAGATCCAGGGTCCCTCAAGAACATCGCCCTGTCTCCCTCTAGGTCCCTCACCTGCTGTTTCTTCTAGGGGGGGGGAACAGGAGGAAAATCAGCAAACAGGAATCAACCCCATGTGTAACGAGCCATTGAGACAGGAACCATCCCGAACCCTGTCACAAAGCCAAGATCCATCCTTAGAAGTGGAAGATTGCACATCACTACCTGACTTGGGTGCTGACATTGGAATGGAGATGGGTTGGGAGGAGAGACCAGATTCTAACAATTCAACAGGGTCTCCTTTCACAGGAAGTCCCAACAGGGAAATGTCAGCAGACACATTTCCTCTCTCACTGGGTGAGAACGTTAAAGCTTCTGAACCACGAAGGTCTCAAGCAACGTAAGAGCCCCACCTATTTAAAGGAATACATTAGATAGGTTGGGGTTTGGTATGGACTGAACCTAGTGGGAGGAGTGTTATGTATGTAGGTTTGAATGTTATTGGTTTATTTGAACTGTTCTTGTAAAATGTCAAATGGTATTGGTTTAAATAGTGCGGGAAGAATCCCTGCACTCCCATTGGCTGGCAGCTACGGCTGCAGGCTATAAGAAGCAGCCGTAGCCAAGCCAGAACGGGTCTATTCGAGCTGTAGTCACTAATAAAGTCTTTTGCTGGAACTCCTCGCGTCTGACTCTTCATGCAAACTTAACAATATCAATAAAATTCCATGTTTCTTGTGGAATCTTCTTAAATTTCTTCATGGTTTTGCAAAATATTTGGGCCTAGTCAAAGTATACACAAGTAAACATCAGTCTTAAGTTTCTCTTGTTTCCCAGTTATAAGCAGAAGAACACTTAGAGCAATTTCAAAAACCTTTTATTCATTTACCCTTAATAGTCTGTTCACCTAAGTAATGTCAACGTCTGTTGGAATATTCATCACTGTTCTTTCAGATATGATTAACTGCTGGCATATCTGACAATCTTATTTAAGGTTCTATCATCGTTTCTTATAATTAAGCTGCTCCCTAAAATATCATCCAGCATTACTTCTTGCCTGAGCAGTTCTTTCTGACTGCCTCTTTTATAGTGGAAATAGTATCTGCTGTGGTCTTCCAGAAGTTTCTGTAAAACATTCTTTAATAGTTTATTGTCAAGCTGTCTGTTTTTATGCTAGCTGTTATTTATTCAGAACTATGCTCACTGCGAGCAACGCTGCAGAGCCTTTGACAACACAAAAGCTCTGCTTTCATTTTATTGATGGCTTTGCCTAGCAGCTCTGTGATAAAAGAACTGAAGAGAAGCAATCATCCTAAGGGCTGCTCATAGCTCCTCGGCTATGTTTGTAATATTTTAACTTTGCTTCACATGAGCCACAGAATTCAGCAGATGCAAACAGAGAATGAGGATAATATAATGAGGAGAAGAACAGGTTGGGCTTTGTACCCATTTGATTGAAAAACAAACAGAATGGCATTATGTACATGATCCTGATGTCCATTTTCTTCCATTCAAAGGTGTTCTGCATCCATCCATCACCCAAACATTTAACTTACATAAACCAGTAATAACAACCTCAGTAAGGAAGAAGGCTACAATATATCACTAAGTGGAATGCTGAGGCCACATTAAAAAGAGCCAAGAGAAATAAACTAATAAAAAATAAATTTAAAAAATATACCTCCCTCCAAAAATTAAAAGGGTATCCCCTTAAAATGGCACACTAGTTTTAGTTAAGTACTAAACTTAAGTTTTAACTTTTAGTTAAGCTGGACAGGAACAAGCATAGTTGTCACATATGATGCTGTGCTGGTCACAATGACAGACTAGTACCCCTCTCTTCTGTTGGACAGTTTGTTAAATTCTAATAATGAAATAATGCTTCATTGTGAGTGCTTGATGATTTTTTATTGCTAGCAACCAACTAGATAGCTTACTCCAGCTCCATAAGGGATTTATTTATATATGCATGGAATGTGTAGGCCATTCCAGCATATGGGGAAAAAATAGAAAAGAAAGCAAAAAAGATACTAAGAAGTAGCTTCCAAACTTTTTTACAGTAGTTGTAAGTACAGTTATAAATTTAACTCTCTAAAGTTACAATATGACTCTCTTCTTTTTATAAACTATACTGTTTAATCATCAAAACCACAACTTCATATTTCATGTTTTCTGCAAAAATTCCATAAGGGATTTCCCGTCAGCTATACTATACCATAATAAAGATATCATCTTTATTCTATTTCTCCTTTCTCATCTTTTAAAGAAGAGATTCCAATTTACTGAAAAATAGTTTTTCCCATGTGCAACCTAATTATGAATTTCATTAATCAAACTTATATTTTTTTAATATAAGTTTTCAGCAACAGAAACCTTACCAGCCTCAGTTGTAGCTTAAACTCAAATCTCAAATTGCTTGATACAATATTTTCCACTCTTCAGGAAAACACACAGTTAAATCAGTGGTGGAACTCAATTTTTTTTACTACCAGCTCTGTGGGCATGGCGTGGTGGACGGGGCAGGGGAAGGATACTGTAAAATCTCCAGTCAGAGATGGTATTTGCTGGTTCTCTGAACTACTCAAAATTTCCGCTACTAGTTCTCCAAACTGGTCAGAACCTGCTGAATACCACCTCTGAATTAGATGCTTCTATTGGGGGGCGAAAACATCTTCAGGTTTGTTCAATTTCTAATGTGATAGCAATGCTCCCAAAACAAGAAAGAAACAGAAAAGGTCACTCTTTGAGAAAAAATAATAATCTTAACCAATTATATTGGTGGGTCTTACTGTGTTTCCCATCAACATCTATTTCTCCTTCTCAGAACTGGTTCCATGAAACAGGTTTAGATGTTATCTGAACCATTTGGCACCTGTTCATTGATATGCAAATGAGTTCCTGTGAATGAGGAGAATGTTTACAGGGCACCAATGTTAATCAGGTAGGTGAAGATATCTCATATATATCATCAAGTACTGTTGGTGGTGGAATATACAGGTGAAACTCGAAAAATTAGAATATCGTGCAAAAGTTCATTTATTTCAGTAATGCAACTTAAAAGATGAAACTAATATATGAGATAGACTCATTACATGCAAAATGAGATAGGTCAAGCTGTGATTTGTCATAATTGTGATGATTATGGCTTACAGCTCATGTCAACCCCAAATCCACAATCTCAGAAAATTAGAATATTGTGAAAAGGTGCAATATTCTAGGCTCAAAGTGTCCCACTCTAATCAGCTAATTAAGCCATAACACCTGTAAAGGGCTCCTGAGCCTTTAAATGGTCTCTCAGTCTGGTTCAGTAGGAATCACAATCATGGGAAAGACTGCTGACCTGACAGTTGTTCAGAAAACCATCATTGACACCCTCCATAAGGAGGGAAAGCCTCAAAAGGTAATTGCAAAAGAAGTTGGATGTTTCCAAAGTGCTGTATCAAAGCACATTAATAGAAAGTTATGTGGAAGGGAAAAAAGTGGAAGAAAAAGGTGCACAAGCAGCAGGGATGACCGCAGCCAGGAGAGGATTGTCAGGAAAAGGCCATTCAAAAGTGTTGGGGACTTTCACAAGGAGTGGACTGAGGCTGGAGTCAGTGCATCAAGAGCCACCACACACAGATGGATCCTGGACATGGGCTTCAAATGTCGTCAGAAGCATCTTACCTGGGCTAAAGAAAAACAGACCTGGCCTGTTGCTCAGTGGTCCAAAGTCCTCTTTTCTGATGAGAGCAACTTTTGCATCTCATTTGGAAACCAAGGACCCAGAGTCTGGAGGAAGAATGGAGAGGCACACACTGCAAGATGCTTGAAGTCCAGTGTGAAGTTTCCACATCTGTGTTGATTTGGGGAGCCATGTCATCTGCTGGTGTTGGTCCACTGTGCTTCATTAAGTGCAGGGTCAACACAGCCGTCTACCAGGAGATTTTGAAGCACTTCATGCTTCCTTCCGCAGACGAGCTTTATGGGGATGCTGACTTCATTTTCCAGCAGGACTTGGCACCTGCCCACACTGCCAAAAGCACCAAAACCTGGTTCAATGGCCGTGGGATTACTGTGCTTGATTGGCCAACAAACTCGCCTGATCTGAACCCCATAGAGAAGCTATGGGGCATTGCCAAGAGAAAGATGAGAGACATGAGACCAAACAATGCAGAAGAGCTGAAGGCCGCTATTGAAGCATCCTGGTCTTCCATAACACCTCAGCAGTGCCACAGGATGATAGCTTCCATGCCATACCGCATTGAGGCAGTAATTGCTGCAAAAGGGGCCCAAACCAAGTACTGAGTACATATGCATGCTTATACTTTTCAGAGGTCCGATATTGTTCTATGTACAATCCTTGTTTTATTGATTGCATGTAATATTCTAATTCTCTGAGATTGTGAATTTGGGGTTTTCATGAGCTGTAAGCCATAATCATCACAATTATGGCAAATCACGGCTTGAACTACCTTGTTTTGCATGTAATGAGTCAATCTCATATATTAGTTTCACCTTTTAAGTTGCATTACGGAAATAAATGAACTTTTGCATGATATTCTAATTTTTGAGTTTCACCTGTATTCTGGTGAGAACTGACTAAACAAGCATATAAGTGGTCATGTTTGAACTAAAACAAGTGTGAGACAACATTCTGATCAATAAGATTAAATTGTGGTTTCATTACAAAATCTATCCCCGGATTCTCTGTTTGTTCCATAAAATCCTATTTTATCTTTCACAGTCACAAGAAAGACAGAAAAACATTGTTTTTTAACTTGGCATTATTTCGTGATATATCTTCAAAGGTCATGGCTAAAATTCTTCAGATCAAATGAGAAGTGAATCTTGTTTTATGCATATATCTTTACAAATGGAAGGCACTTTGCTGGAGTCCTTTGAAAGGTCTTCCAGTCTCATTAAATCATCGATAATCTTTTCAAAACCAGAGCCAAACTATTAATATATCCTTTACAGGAAAAAAAAATAACATTGGTTTTCAAAACAGAAAGCTGAGCCCTAACTTTGGTTTCCAGATGAATAGGAAATTAAGAGAAAAATTAATCAAATTTATTTTTAATGTTTGCCCAGATGAACTGTGATAGGATATGCATCCTTTAAACAAAGGAAATGCCTTAAAGGTATGTTTTATTAATTTTGTTCTGAAAACATTAGAAGTTCATGGAAATGATAAACAATAGATAACAACAAGAAAGGGACTGATAAAATTAAAAATATACCAGCTGGGTACTTTTTGTGAAACAAAATATTAGTAGGGAATGCCATAAAATTTATTTAAGGTATAAGGTAAAAGGAAAGGTTCTCCTTGCACATACATGCTAGTTGTTTCTGGCTCTAGGGGGTGGTGCTCATTTTCGTTACAAAGCCGAAAAGCCAGCGCTGTCCGAAGATGTCTCCATGGTCATGTGACCTGCATAACTAAACGCCGAAGGCGCATGGAATGCTGTTACCTTCCCACCAAAGTGGTCCCTATTTTTCTACTTGCATTTTTACATGCTTTCGAACTCTTAGGCTGGCAGAAGCTGGGACAAGTAACGGGATCTCACTCTGTTACACGGTGCTAGGGATTCGAACTGCCGAACTGCTGACCTTTCTGATTGACAAGTTCAGCATCTTAGCCACTGAGCCACCACATCCCTATTTAAGGTATTGTTGGGCTTAATTCTGTTTTAATGATATACTGCTTGGCTACATACTACTAAAGCTCTCCTTTCTGCAACCTTTAACTGGGCAAAACAGTGTGCCATAGGGCAAAATATTTTGAACCAAGGTCCCAGAAATACACAATGCATCCAAAAATCCAGGCTAACATACACAATGCATCCAAAATCCAGGATCCATAGCACCCAAATGAAACTTGGCAAATTTTATAAAACATTTTATAACATAAATACTGTCATAAAACAGTTTATGGCATAATACAACATGGCATAAAACATTTTCTGTACTGGAGTTTGATAGCACTATATAATTCAACATTGGCTGTTTTCAAGGCGGATCCATCTCTGAATATATGAGCCATGGTGGTGCAGTGGTTAGAGTGCAGTACTGCAGGCTACTTCTGCTGACTGCCAGCTGCCTGCAGTTCAGCAGTTTAAATCTCACCAGGCTCAAGGTTGACTCAGCCTTCCATCCTTCTGAGGTAGGTAAAATGAGGACCCAAAATTGTTGGGGGCAATAGGCTGACTCTGTAAACTGCTTAGAGAGGGCTGTAAAGCACTGTGAAGTGGTATATAAGTCTAAGTGCTATTGCTGTATCCCAGCTTTTCTAATGGTACAGTACATTCATTTTTGAAGGCATCAAGGAATCTAGTAAGAAATATATCTGAAACAATGATCCAAGGATCACAAGTTGTCTAGTCTATAAGTCCATCATTTTATTTTATAAGACTGTAAAAGTTTCTTGGAAAGTGCTTAATTGTAGATAGTCCTTGACATACAAGCATTTGTTTAGTGACCATTCAAAGTTACAATGGCATTGAAAAAAGTGAATTATGACTTTTTTTCACACTTATGACCATTGCACCATTGCTCACATGGTCAAAATCTAGAAGCTTGGCAACTGGTTCATATTTATGATGGTTGCAGTATCCCGGGGTCATATGATCACTTTTTGCAACCTTCTAACAAGCAAAGTCAATGGGGAAGCCTGATTCACTTAACCATATTACTAACTTAACAATTGCTATGATTCACTTAACAACTGTAGCAAGAAAGTTTGTAAAATGGGGCAAAATTCACTTAACAGCTGTTTTGCTTAGCAATAGAAATATTGGGCTCATAAATTGAGGACTACTTGTACCGAAAATGTGGGGTCTAACAAGTGGTCTATATAAAACTTTGAAAAGTATATACTAATCCAGGACTATTAATATATCCATTTAATACAATTAATAAGTAGTTTTGGATGAGTTTTGCAAAGGGTACTTCTGCCAGTTCAATCATTCCTAGATGAATATTTATGTTCAAAATTAAGAATGTATTTTGTTAAGCAGAACTAATATGAGTATCGTATTTAATCATTTTTTCTATCGCATTGGAAATTTGATGCCAGTTTAGGGAGATTCAATAGAAGACAGTGTTCATGACTTTTGAGAGTTTATTGGTTTCTGAACTGTTGGCTAGACTTCTAATCCTTATAGGAAGGATGAGATAGATTTTACACAGTCCTATAGCTGTACTTCAATAGAGTGGGCCAACTTGCCACAGCCAACTCACCACAGCCAACTCACCATGAGAAAAATCACCATGGCCAACTCACTGCAGGATAACTCACTGCAGGACAATTTAACAATTCAATTTAATTATTTAAAAAAAACCATTTTAATTGTTGACATTCACGTTTTCATTCTGTCCCTCCTTTTGCATCCTTTCTTTAATGATTCTATTCCACCATTTATTTGATATTAGTATAACTCTTGTCCCACAGTGAGTTGCCCTGCAGCAAGTTGGCCATGGCGAGTTGTCTCATGCTGAGTTGGCCATGACAAAATGGTCATGGCAAGTTGGCTGTGGTGAGTTGACCATGGCAAATTGTTAGAGACCTGTACTTCAAATAGCGTAAATGGAGTGACCATGTGATATCTGCTGACCAAAAATAAACTATTGGATGTCTACAAGTGAAATAGAAATGGGAAGTATCTCTCTTTAAAAATAATTTTTAAAATATTACCGCTTTTCTCCACACTCCAGTAAGCTGAAGTGTGAACTTCAGTGAATATGTTTTTAATCTTAAACATGAAACAAGTTGCTAAACAATAGGTGTTGATCAGTAAATTTATGTGTTAAAGAATGAAATCTGAATAATTTGCATTAGTAAAAAGTTTCATGAGCAATTTATGTTTGTATTTATGTAAATTGGAAGAAAATTCCTAAAAAGACTGTGAGTTACATGATGTTACAAATATGAATGAATTTTATTTTTACATATGTGTATCTTCTTAAATCTGTCAGGGAAAAAAACCAGACTGAAATATTGCTCTGTATTCTGGACACGAAAGCAGCAACATTCCAACAATTTCCATAATATATGTTACAGATTAGTAGAAATTAGAAACATATTTAGAATAGGTTTATGGATTATGAAGAATATTTAGAATAAGTTTATGGTGTAAACTTATGTATATATGTATGTATCATTTTTATAATTGATATTTTTGATACAGGTGTACATATAATGAAAACCTGCTTAATAGATGAATTATAAAGTTATTGCCAAACAGCTATATTAGCATCTTCCCACTTTTTCACCTGGCTGAAGCAAAATATCCATAGTTTTTACATGCTCTATTCACATATAATGCAAAAGGTTTTTCATCAGATACATGTGAAATGGCTCCAAGTTGATTCAGATCATTCATTCAGATCATTGGGTTTGATCATTTTTGTATTAAAAAATCAAGTTTATTCAATTTCATCTTTCAAACAACTGAATGGGGTCAATCTGATCAATCTATACAATCTGTAAAGTCAATCTGATTCTTTCAAAAACAGTTTCTGAATGGAGAAATCCAACATGATTCAGAGATTTGATTCAACTTATCAATCTGATTCAAAAAGTTAGATCAAATTGCAGTATAAATCTAAAATCCACTAAGTCAAATCTAAGAATAGAACCTTTATACACATGGTTCTATTTTTCAGCATAGCTACCATCTCCATGTGCCATGTAACTGCAGCAAAAGGACAACAGATGGATTTTTAAATGAATTTTATGACAAATTTAACAAAACTTTATGTTGCTTTTTTACTGTTTTCACAATGATTCAACAATTGACTCATCAGCACTATTCTGACTCCAAATTTTGGAGGCTATCCAGGTCATCATAAATACTTTTAATCTGTTTTAACAGTCTGTTTGCTCTTTGCCAGAAAGCATCTGGTATCTGAAAGGATGAGCCTTTCAGGAAGCAGAAATGAAATCCAAGTTTTCTTTGACAATCTCATTCTCTTGTTCATTGTTTTAAATGTTATGAAAGTGGAAAAATACACTCCTGGACTTGTAATCCTTGCATGTCTGGTGTACATCAGCAGCCATTTTGCCTTATGCACATTGTCCAAAGCAAACACAACGTAACATCCCTGACAGCTTCTGCAGGAGAAAAAAAAGTAACTGCATCTCTACAATGGGACATTTTTTCTGCTGTCCAGACTGATCTTTTCAAAAGGCATTCTTTCAGACCATCTGGCTTAATCACATGTGCAGACTTGATATGAGTATCTGGGAAATTCTACTGTGAAATGTTGTTAAAAGAAGAAGAGTTTTGTGATTTGTGTTAGGTTAATGAATTTTGGGCTTTATTGTAACAGTTGTTATTGTCAGCCATTTGTGTCCGACCCTTGGCCACTTTATGGATCAGCACTCTCCATGCCCCTCTGCCTTGCGCCTCCTCCTTCAGATCTGCCATGGTCATCCCAGTGTCCAGCCAGCAGATATATATTATAACACTCATTGTTTATTTAATTATGGCTAAGTTAACTAAACACTGTAGCTCAGAGGATGCCTCTTTTCTTGTGAACAAAGGAACCCCAACAGAGCATCATTCAAGACAGCAGCCTCTGAACTCTTGGGTACCAGGGACTGGTTCCATGGAGAAAATTTCCCCACAGACTGGAGGGTATGGTTTAGCCACAGTGGCTCAGTGATTAGAATGCGTACTGCAGGCTACTTCTGCTACCTGCCGACTGCCTGCAGTTTGGCAGTTCGAAATTCACTAGGCTCAAGGTTGGCTCAGCCTTCCATCCTTCCAAGGTCAGTAAAATGAAGACCCAGATTGTTGGGGGCAATATGTTGACTCTGTAAACTGTGTAGAGAGTTCTGTAAAGCACTGTGAAGTGGTATATAAGTCTAAGTGCTATTGCTATTGCATGCCAACTGTATTCTGCAGATGGGGCTTCACTTGTTTTTGCGGCCCAGTTGCTGCAGACCAGTGTTGGTTCATGGACTAGGGTTGGTTCATGGACCAGGGTGGGGACTCCTGATTTAAGAGGAGGTTTTCCCTTAATTACTTGGAAGTTTCCTAATCAGGGCCCAAATAAAGAGGTTCTGTTAATAGATCCAGATCCTTTAGCTATGGTATATTTGCATTATTATTTTTTTTGAATTTTTTAATTTTAAGACAAACATGCAAACAAAACATACAAAACATAAAAACCATCTTCCATATATACATACAGTGTGTCGGTTGGTTACAAATCCTTTGTGTTATCCTTTCATAGTCATCACTCACAATTTATCAAAAAGGTTCTCATATTATCAATAAAACATTCTTATATATTTATCAATTGTTATTTATATACCACTAAACTATTTATTTCATCATTTATACAAGATATTCTGTATTTTAATGTAAAGTTTATGTTATACTTTCATCCAATGGTTATATATGTCTACATTATATTTTATATCAATCTATTAAATTTCTATTACAAAATTATATAATCTATTACATTACCAAGTCTTTTTACCCAACCATTGATAAAACAAATCCCATATCTTGTAAAATTGTTTATCTTCTTGTTCTCTAATTTCAAATGTCAATTTACTCATTTCAGCACAATCCATAATTTTCTTAATCACTTCCTCCTGCATAGGTATTTTATCGTTTTTCCAGTTTTTAGCAAATACAATTCTAGCTGCTGTTAAAACATTTACAATCAAGTATTTCAACTCTTTATTGTAAATATCTGGTATAATTCCCACTAAAAATATTTCTGATTTCAAGTCTATATGTTGTTGTATCATTTTTTCCAACCACGTGTGGATTTTAATCCAATATCTTTTTGCATCCGAACATGTCCACCACATATGGTAATATGATCCAGGTATCTGATGACATTTCCAACATTTATCTGATTTATTCTTAAACATTCTTGCAATTCTTGTTTGGGGTAAGTGCCACCTGTAAAACATCTTATACAAATTTTCTTTATAAGCAATTGACATTGTCATTTTATAATTCTGAGACCATAATTTTTCCCATTTCTCTAAATCAATCCCATATCCAAAAATTTTCCCCCATGCAATCATTGTTTCTGTAACTTGTTCCTCTTCCATTTTAAATTCTAACAAATATCCATAAAGTTTTTAAATCACCTTTTCATCAGTACCCATCAATATTTTATCTAGCTCAGTCAATTTGTTATAAATACCTTCTACTTTAATATCTTTATCAAATCTAGATTGTACTTGCAAATATGAAAACCAATCCATTTTTATACCTTGTTCTTCCAACACTTGCATAGATTTAAGTTCATCCTTTTCATTCAATATCTCACCATATCTAACTGTTTGTTCCTTTTTGTATATTACTGGATATGAAAAAGCTTCAATATTAGATATCCATGATGGAATTTTCAAATAGTTATTATCCAATTATTAGAAGTTATGAATGAAGTTATTTTAAAGAAGAGAATACCCAAGACATGGTCAGAAGCTTATATTACACTTATATCGAAGGAGGATACAGACTCACAAGAAGTTAAAAATTATAGACCTATTTCTCTGTTAAATTCTGATCAAAAAATTTTTGCTTCAATTTTGGCAGAAAGATTGAAAAGATATTTAAATAACTTTATACATGTTGATCAAAATGGATTTCTGCCAAAGAGACAAATTAAACATAATATGAGAATAATTTTGGACACTCTGGAGTACTATGAGGCACATCCTGAAAAGCAAATGGCTTTGGTGTTTTTGGATGCTCAAAAAGCCTTTGACAATGTGAGTTGGCGTTTTATGTTATTACAACTGGCACAAATGGGCTTTGGTAAAAACTTTATGCGTGCCATTGAGACTATATATTCTGAACAAACTGCAAGGGTTTTGATAAATGGAGAATTAACAGAATTTATTGATATAAGAAAAGGGACTAGGCAAGGTTGCCCACTGTCACCTCTGCTGTTTGTGTTAACATTAGAAGTGTTGAATAGGTGTATTAGAGAAGACAAACAAATAAAAGGAATGAAAATTAAAAAATAAGAGTATAAGTTACAAGCCTTTGCAGATGACTGGTATTTAAAGACAGAAAGGTTAAGATATATTAGGGATAATATATATACATCAAGCTGTAGTACACTGAAGGAGGATAATTATATTAAACTCAAACAACAGATAGTGACAGATTTGGAAAAATGGAAAAATCTACAATTATCATTGATTGGGAGAATATCAACAATTAAGATGAATGTAGTGCCTAAAATTTTATATTTATTCCAGACAATTCCAATTAGACTAGGGAAAGAGTTTTTTGAAGACTTAAATAAAATGATGTTGAAATATATATGGCAAGGCAAAAAAGCAAGAATAAAACTTAAATTGCTACAGGATGCAAGAATAAGAGGAGGGTTTGCATTACCCAATTGGGAATTATATTACCAGGCGGCAAATCTGATGTGGGTAAAAGATTGGATAACACTAAGGAACAGTAGATTATTGACCTTAGAAGGACATGATTTGCTATTGGGGTGGCATGCATTCCTTTGGTATAAGGGAACCAAAACACAAGGGTATTTTAGAAGACATTATATTCGAGAGGTTTTGTTTTTAAATTGGGAGAAGATCAAAAAACAACACTATTTGGTATATTTGCATTATTGATGGAGGAGTTTAAGAACATCTAAAGAAAAACTAACATGATCAAAAGTACACAAATTAGTAAACATCATACCACAAAGTTACTAATCACTTCTAAGAAAGGTTAGACTGGGAAGGCAGTAGATATTGCTGGTGATAATAAAATACAGAAGCAATAGAACACCACAAAAGGTTTTTATATGGTTTGCATATTCTTCATCCAGTACTGGACATTTTTCTGAGAAGCTACACAAGTTTATTCATAAAGTTAGCTTTGTGTGTATTTGTTACATTTTACATCTGGGGTATTTAGGATAATAGTACCTTTCAAAAGAGTGATAGTTTGTAGGATCACAATGCTTGACGCTATTTTAAATACAGGGCTGCAACATTCAGCCCACATCCTAGGTAAACATATACTTAGTAGTTTAATTAGGTGAGCCCAATTGTTGACCTTTAAGTTTACTATGTTCTCTTTAACATGCAAATATGAGCTAAGAATGGAAGATATCCATGGCTGTGATTCTTCTCCTTACTATTCACAATTGAGGAACAAATGTGCTCCTTTGGCACACTGCATTCACAACCATCTGTTCTCAGTGCATAAAATACAAATGTGGTTTTTGCTGCTTTCAGTAAGATGAGCAAAACGATGAATGGTAACTTAGGCTACCAGAAGTGTCTTTCCTAGCTTAAAAAAAGACACACCAGCTATGAAGGAAAGATTTGCATTATACATGATGAAAACTTGTATGACCAATGTTGAAATACATACATACATACATACATACATACATACATACATACATACATAACAAAGTCAGGAAACAGTTTACCATTGAGTAACATAAGATTAATGATAAAGAAATTGCCAATATCTGTGTACACTCAAGGGTGTCATTTTTGTAGCTTTCTTAACACAGCTGAAAAAATGTTTGGTAAATGCAAATAGATCATCCCAAATCAGAGATAACCATTTTTATTGGAATTTGATCTACTGATTTGTTTCATTTTAGCACATCTTTCTTTCCTTGTATCTTAAATTAATTTCAAGTTTCAGGTATTTAACCATTTAATGTATATCTCAGATATATATCAATCTTTTTTTTAAACTATGACTAATTTCTGGGGATATTGGCATGATTACAGCTTAATAAATTATTTAATGCAAGACAGTCTAGAAATCAAGAAGCATATCTTTCGTCAAGAAAGACATAACATCAACTTTTGAACCACTTGGTTAGAATAACAAAATGGGAGTGTGTAATCTGTCTTTACTACCCTGTGTAGATAGGTGGAAAGGGAGGGAGGGAGGAAAGATGGATGGATGGATGGATAAGAGTTCCAATTCAGGAAAAAAAATAGGTGCTTTAAAGAGCAAATGTTCCATTCATAACCTTGTACCATGAAGCATCTTTTTTGAAATGGATCTGAAGCATTACATAGCTTTATAACATAATTTCTATCCCAAAATTATAACAAAAGAAAAGCCTGAATGAGGTTATAAGTAAAGCATGGAAAAAAGCTAAAATGGGACTTTTAGCTGAAGGGTTCTTATACTGCCTTTAGAACAAAGGGCTAAATTGGATTATATGCAAACTGCATATCATCCTGGCTTGCTTTTTATAAAGAGCCATTTTAACAAGACACAAAACAGATTAGAAAAGGATATATCAGGATCTGAATTAATGGACTGGAAATGGAAAAAATGATTTTATGTAAAAGGATTTTTAATATGAGTATATAAGCAGGGGATAGTAAGCTAAGTACTTAATCAAACTCTCTTGTTAAATTCAGCAGCACTTTATTTTTCTTGGAGGATGCATATAGGATAGTATTCATCAGAATAATATTATCAGGATAATATAATCTCTTCACAGTTTTTTGAAAAAGCACTCTCACTCTCTCTTTTCCAGATGTTGTTCCAGTGGAAAATTGCTGTTCTATCCTGCTGTACCACCAATAACAACATGTCCAGTAGCCAAAAAGGACACTAAAAGCACATTAGATCTTTCTTATGTTCTCAGTGAAGAACAATGTCTTTCCCTATCTTTCCATGATATATCACACAGATTTGGCCATGTTAAAAATTATCCTCTTTTGAGCCATCCTTTGCCAGGAAAAGGAGGGAGAGGTAAATATTTGGTTTAGTATGCTTGAGACAGCAAACTAAAATAAGGGAGCTAGGGATCAAAAATCACAGCACCTCACTTATTCAGAAATGTTTCCTCTTTGTCTTTGCATCCTGCTCAGATATGCTTGTTAAAGCAATAAAAGGGGCCTTGGTGGCTCAGGCTGTTAATTGCCTGCACTTAAGTTCCAGCTGCCTACAACTGCTGTAGGCTCGAATCCCACCAGGCTCAAGGTTGACTCAGCCTTCCATCCTCTCGGGGTAGGTAAATTGAGGACCCAAGATTGTTGGGGGCAATTAGCTGACCTTGTAAAAATGCCACTTAGTAATAAGCAGGCATATACAATGGAATGAAGGCTATTGCTGAGCACACTGGGTTATATCCCAAAAATTGTAAGCCGCCCTGAGTCTCCGGAGAAGGGCGGCATATAAATGTAATTTTAAAAAAAAGCTTATTTTAACTTTTGAATGTTAAGAACGTTTCTTAGCCTCTCTTTCTCTCCAGTTTCTTTTCTCTCTTTGATAACAAAGAAAGTTTTATCTGTTTCTGCAATACCATGTACTCATTTTCAAGACTTTTGCAGGCCAGTTATGGTAGCTGGTGTAGTTGATTCATCAATAGAACTAACTTCAGAGAAATGCTTTCATTTCCTAAGGCTGCAGCCTCATACAGCTTAATTGGCATTTAGTGAATAATTTAACCTAATGATGTGGAGGAAGAAAAAAAAGCAGGTGAAAGTATAATGGAATCATCCAGGGGAAGAAGAAAATTGGCTCAGAATGTTACATTTCCTTTTGCTTTAAGCACCTAAGTTCCTATCATAATTTTAAGTCATACAGTGGTAACGATCCATTTCTTAATAAATCAGTTAAATGCACTTTCTCTTTTTTTTTCTTAAATGGGGAAGAGAAAGAATTTAACCACAGTCTGCCATGATTTGTCAAACATTTCCACTCTAACAGTGTCGCCTCTGTTTCGGCACATAAGTCAACAACTTCATATAGAAACAGTGAGGAGCCTTCTGGTCTAGACAGAATGGGATGTGGGCATAGGTTGGAACTATTCCTGTGAAACAGTGGCATGTGAATGGAGAGAGAAATATAGGAGAGAAAACAAGGAGGCCCCTGTGGTTATATCACCACTGAAGGCAACCTGGGTATCCAAACCTCATGAAATGGACTTCCTGGTGAAATCAGGCCAACTGTAGAGTACTTTCTTCTTTGATATTTGTTTACAGATGTAACTGACTTTGTTTTTTCGGTATCAGACAAAATTTCTCTTCAGGCCTTCTCATAAACCACAGTGCCACTGTTTCAGAGCAGGGTGTTAAAACACAGCTTGGGCATGGAGGAAACTCTGACCAACTGTGCATTACATGGCTTTTATAATTTTGGAACCATGGTGTGATGAAGCGAAAGCTTTTATAGCAAGCCATCCTTTAATATTAATCAGAATAAAGCTGGAAGGGATTTTGGAGGTCTTCTAGTCTAATCCCCTGCTCAAGCAGGAGACCCTACACCATTTCAGGCAGGTGGCTGTCCAGTCTTTTCTTAAAAACCTGCAGTGATGAAGTACCCACAACTTCTGAAGGCAAGCTTTCCACTGGTTAATTGTCCTCCCTGTTAGGAAATATCTCCTTAATTCCAGGCTGCTTCTCTCCTTGATTAGTTTTCATCCATTGTTTCTTGTCTTGCCTTCTGGTGCTTTGGAAAATAAGTCTCCCCCTCTTCTTTTTGGCAGCCCCTCAAACCCTGGAATACTGCTATCATGTTACCTGTAGTCCTCCTTTTCTCTAGACTAGCCATACCTAGTTCCTGCAACTTTTCATCATATATTTTTATCTCCAGGCCCTTAGTGGCTCTTTTACTCTTACTAGGCATTAAGTGTAATAAACATTCCCAAAACTACTTTCCATACTAGGTTATGAAGAACTGAAGGGAAAGTGGTTCCTATTGTAATGTTCATGCCTATGTTTTCACCTCTTAGGGTAAGGGTAGAGTGATAGTTCTCTTAACTTTGAACTTTGCATTTATCTCTATTAACTTTCATTTTGTTACTTTCATACCGTTTTCTGCTCTGTCAAGAACATTTTGAAGATTGCTTCAATCTTTCAGCTGCCCCAACCCAATTTTGTGCCATCAGCAAATGTGATAAGAATTTATCCCATCCTTCATCCAATAGCTTAATTAAACTATTTCTGAGTATCAGGCTCATTACTATGGTATAGTGCTTGATACCTCCCTCTCATTTGATAAGGAACCATTGATGAGGACAGTTTTCAAATCAGCAATTAAACTGATAGCCCATCTTTACTAGCTTGCTAATCAGAACACCAATGAGGTACAGTGTCAAATACTTTGGTGAAGTCAAGGGAAATTATATGGACAGCAATCAAAGAAAACTGGCAAATCAAGAAGTCTCCCTGTTTTCATTTATTTCAATTCAAGAAGGAATACCCCTAGGTACAGTTCAGTGTACAATTCCATTATCATTGTGGACGTAATGGACTTATGGTAGCACAGTACTTAATGGCATCTCATGATCTGCTGTCCCTCATACACTTTAAACTATTCTTCTGACAGAGTTATGACAGAACATTGATGCAAATCAGCTAGAATGATAGTGTAACACCAAAGCATTGAAATTCCAAATGCGGACTTAGAATTCTAGTAGCAAAAAAGGGTTCTCTCTCTCTTCCTGTCCCAATTTCAATTAGTGGATCTAAAATCAATCTAACTGTCAGGATTCCAGCAGTTACATATTTTTAGAGTCACCACTAACAGCCATTAAATATTATGTTTACATAGGAAATGTGGTTCATTTGGATCTCATAAACAAATGTAGCCATACTTGAAAAGTTTCATCAGAATGGTGAAGATGGTTGAGTTTCATCAGAATACAACTCCAAACAGATCGAGTATTTTGCTCCAAATTCAGAACAAAAACCTTGGGACAGGCATGTGTTATTTCAACTTCCAAACACATGATTAGTCTATTCCAAAACTGTTTAGTATTTTTGGGACAGTCAAAAGACTGCCATTAAAAAGGGCCACATTGTATTCCAAAGTCAAAACAGACAAAGCATTTTGATTCAACTTTAAAAGATTCTCAGAAAATATAAATCTCATTTTGAGCTCAAGACTGACAATAAGTTGAAAACATTTTGAGCTTTGAAAATTGTTGCATATCCTTAATAATATGATGCAGAAAATTCAATTCAAGAAGGAATACCCCTAGGTACAGTTCAGTGTACAATTCCATTATCATTGTGGATGTAATGGACTTATGGTAGCACAGTACTTAATGGCATCTCATGATCTGCTGTCCCTCATACACTTTAAACTATTCTTCTGACAGAGTTATGACAGAACATTGATGCAAATCATCTAGAATGATATTCTACTTGTCCTATGTCTACTTTTGCATTCAAAGACTGATATGTCCCATTATACTGTATGTTAACATATATTTAGTTTAAATAAAAATGCATTTATATTATTATATTAAAAAATAACTTTCTCAATATATTCTAGACCTATTTTTTTAGATAGACAGTAGTAACAGTTATTTTGCTCAAAAATGCATTGAGAAAGAGAGAAAGAAGTCAGACCAGGTCAGCTCATAAAGAATGCGAATGGTATCCTAGTATGTCTTTCACAAATTCTAATAAAGAGAAATAAAAATAAGATATGTTTCTCAAAATACTACTTAAAAACCAGCATGTCTTCTCTTGTGTATTTCAGTTTCAAGAACAGTCATAGTGTGAACTACAATAAAAGTGAGTGGTTTAATTCACAACAGAAAAAAATACCCCCAAGAAGTGAAAAGAATGGGATGAATGAGTGGGAAGAGTAAAAACATCAGGAAAAGGACAAAATATTTCCATCTCCTTTCAGGTCACAAATCACGTAACCTACCCTTTTTTTTGGCTCAAAAAAGATTTGGTGCTTGTAGCAGGCACACTTCCATTTATGTGACATTTATTTAATGCTTGCTTATACTTTGGTTACTTAATGAATATAAGAAAGTAAAAGGAACAAAGGATTAGGATGGGAGAAAGGTTGTATCCCTTTGAAGGTGGGGTGGTGAATAATATCTAAAGAACTGAGCTTAAAATTGTCAAGATGTAGGGGAAAATAAACATATCCAATTTTCAGATATCCAGAGTCCTTAGGTTTATATCTGTATCATTTTTCACCCATCACACAGTGTCAACATTCCTGAATAACATCCAAAGTCTCATTATCCTCACAGGCCTTGTTACCACATCCACTCAAATTTCACACAAATCCCCACATATATTCATAGTCACATATGACATCAGAGCTCCCTAATGATTCCTTGTTTTTTATGGCAAAGAAAGAATCTCAGCAACAATTGTCATTTTTCCTTCCCCTCAAAAAAAAAACCTGGAAATTTTTTTATCTTAAGATCAGTTTAAATTGTAGGCAATCACAGTTCAGCTTTGAACAACAAAATGACATGAATTCAAAACTCAAAATATTGGAAAAGGTACACTTCATCTCATGGCTGCCTCAATCTGACTAGTAAATACATTACATCACTGAATTTATCTGATGGCTTTCCATTCAAATTTTGTATTGTCTCATCTAGGGGGGTCTCCAAACTTGGCAACTTTAAGACTCATGGACTTCAATGTTGGCTGAGGAATTCTGGGAGTTGAAATCCACAAATCTTAAAGTTGCCAAGTTTGGAGACCTCTGGTCTAGTCATTTATGAGTTGGGCAATACAATAAGATTCAGGGGTGGGATTCAACTGGTATTACTACCGGTTCGGTGAGTATGTTTACGCTGCGTGCGCATGTAAAAAAAAAACCTTAAGCTGTGCCACCCGGAGAGCTGAAAAGCACAGCGCGCAGGTGCACAGCATTTGAAAAGCCTCTTTTTTTCTGCTTTTTCAACCTCAGCTGTGCCATGCAAAGCAGCTGAGGTTGAAAAGCAGAAATCAAGGAGTAGAGCCGGGTGGGCAGGTGGGCCAAACAGCAGCAAACACAGAACTGGTTCAGTGTCTGCTGCTCTTCAGAGCTACCGGTTCTATAGAGCCGGGCAGAACCGGTAGCATCCCACTCCTGATAAGATTGATATAGAAATTAGCATCTCCATTGTAAGTTCTCCATTGCTTTATTTGTAATAAGTGCAAACCTAATATATGTCATCAGAAATCCAACCACTGCAGATTATATGCCAAGAGTGTCAGCTTTGGAAGCCATATTGAGATTCGATGCTTCCATGCTGCCACAAGCCTGAGAAAGTTGGAGGGGAGATTCAATTGAGTAGCTCTAAGTAAACAAAACAAAATTCTTTTGTTAGCTCAAGGTCATTGAGTATGGCGCAGAATGAAATAAGGATCTTACTTTAGGATGGATCATGATTGGGCCATGTGATGTGATGACAGCCAAGGGGGGATGGATTTATAGTTTTGAAAATTGCAAGGAAGCCCAAAAACTTTCAGATTCGGGATTCCACAGATGTGTCAGTTTACTATCCAAATAAAGGTACCTTTGAGATATGTCTGTCTCGGAGTTATTGATTAGAATGGAGGTTTGCTGGAACCCTGACATAGAGAATGGAAAAACAGGCAGTGGGAGATGCAATTGCTTTCATTTGCAGTTTAGATGATAGCAAAATTTTCCAGGTGTTTATTATACAGTATAATGTAGATGTTCATGTCCAAAGGATGTTTTGTCCTATTTCATGACCCCCAAAATATACGCTCAAATTGTAGACTGTGGTGAAAATGTATAAAACTTCAATTGAAATATGCAACAAATCCCTGAATAACCAAGTCTTCTGACCAAGGAATCCATTTTGATTGTCTACATTTACAATAGAAGCAAAATGATAGATGTCCTCACCATAATTTCCAGCAATCCATATCATTTGGCCCTAAATTATGTCTGAAGAAGCTATTTTCTTCCTCTGGTAATCTAAAAATAAACCAAGTAACATGATTGAAGTTTGGGAATATATTTATTTATTTAAGCAATGTTTACTAAATGATCAATTGTTTAATTGTTGACAGTATAGGGGTTTTTTTCCCCTCTAGACTCCTAAATTGTATCTAGTTGTTCCTCAAGCATTTAATACATACAAGAGACCTTAAGAAGATCATAAAATGTGACATGGCATCTCTCTAAGTTCATCATATGTACATTATGTGAATTCACAATAGAGTAAGACTTTCACAAAGATAGATTGATAAATAAGCACGTAACTATTTGTATGATTCATTGGAATGGAATCCAAAAAGGGAAGAGTACTAACTGGAGCAATGATGCAAATTCAGTTGACAATATAAGCCCAGTTCTGCTAGTTTTCAAAGAGCAAAAGCAAATTTGATACCACTCTTCTTCATTCATACTTCCCAGTCTAAGAGAAATACTCATCTTTGATTAATTGAATCTGGAATTGCTCGATCATACGTTACATTATTTTAATTTGGATGATGAAATACTCATTTATTCCAAAGCTGTGAACTTCACCTTTGCAACTATTTCCATACGTGGTTAGAAACTGCAGTTTCACAATTTCATTTTCTACCCCTTCAGAAATTCACAGCTCATTAAGATTTCCTAAGTAGTTCATAAACAAAGCCTTGTATTGTTATTACCACCTAATTAAACTACATAAAATGTGAATGTTTTATGACATCTTATGAAGCTTATTCAGCTGTGAGATTATGCAAGAACTTATTATTCCAACTGCAGCTAATTGTACTCTTCCATGTTTAAGTCAGTTATAAATTAACCTAACGAACACTATGCTTAAATAATGCAACTGTCTCCAATTAAAGAAAGGCTTTCTGAAAGTGTATTTGAAAACAAACAAGCAATGCTTATTTTATTTATTTTAACACACAATTTTCTTACTCATAGTTGTAACTGGAATCATAGTGTTTCCCACAACTGTGAAGCCAGAAGTACTATGTGACATTTTAAAATGTTAGTCCTCAGAGCAGGAATCAGTTCTTTAATGCCCTGTAACATTCCATGTACATTTGCTTATACCAAGTAAATAATATTGGTTAAAAATTTGCCATCGAAGTTCAAGATGATCAATGAGTACCTGAAAGAAAGCCCATCTTTAGCACTATTTGGCAGTACTAAGTGAACTTCTCTAAAGCTAGTACTCCCTACTTATGTCTACAACCACACTGTCCCAGAAACAGGTACCATTTTGGGAGCAGCTACAATGAATAGTGGCTGCTCTGAAAAGGTGCTCACATTCCATACAGTATAAGAAATAATACCATTAACGAGTGAATAAATTTAAGGCACCAAGTTAGAAGCCAGGAGATTATGAGTTCTAGGCCTGCCTTAGGCGTGAAAGTTGACTAGTGACTTTGGGCCCAACCATATCTAAAAAAATGCTTTTAAAAAATCCATACTGACTTTAACTTTATCACACCATAAATATCTATCAGATGTGGATCTTTTAATTCTAAGAGTCTTGTTTCTCACAAGTACTCCACCAGAGTCACTTAGATGAGATGTATACATTTGATAATTAAAATTCCATTCTTTCATCTAAATCAAACAACAAGGTGCAAACACTGCAGTTGAAAGATCCTATGTAGTAAACAAACCTAATTAAAGGTAAAACCTTGTTTCTGTTATCTCGATTATGTAGTTATGGTAAGGGCTAAAGTTCATTTGCTGGAGCATTTGGTTACCCTTTTTTACAAAAATATGTATGCTGATTTTGTCAAAATAGGACTCCTTTATTACAAGAATCATTACTTTTGAAAAGAGCACGGTATTTAGTGTTCACTATAAGAAAACATAAGAGAAAAACAGGCTTTTCTTTTGCAGTGAAAATTACATTAGAAAAGAGTACAATGTGGCACGGGACAAGACCCGAATACACCAAGACCTACATATATATATATATATATATATATATATATATATATATATATATGTAGATTTTCACGGGTAAAGGTATGTAGGTCTTGGTGTATTCGGTCTTGTCCGTGTAAGATTGAGGATACCTTGGCAGCGTTTGTGAGAAATCTCATCCGTCATCTTCAGGCTGGTGTCTTCAGCTTCGTTCTCCTGGGAGAAGTGTGTGATTGTGGCTGTTTTCCCCTTTTAAACTCTAGAGTTGGCTGTGTTGTTACTTCTTGATTGGTGGCTTCTCTAATTATTCTTTTGTTGAAGTGTTCAGTATTGGAGATAAGTTTGGATCCCTCAAATCAATTTCATGTCCTGTGGCTTTAAGGTGCTGGAAAAGGGAGGAAGTTTTTCTTCTTTTCTGACTGCGTTCTTGTGTTCTGCGATGCGTGCATTTATTCTCCTGTTGGTTTGTCCAATGTATGTGGCTGGGCAAATTTTGCATGGTATTTTGTAAACTCCTTGGTTTTCTAGCTGGATCTTGTCTTTGGGGTTTCTTAGATGTTGGCTATTTTTTGGTCAGTGCCAAAGGCTGTCCTGATATTGTGCTTGTGGAGAATTTTGCTGATTTTATCTGTGGTGCCTTTGATGTAAGGAGGAGGGCGATGCCATTGTCCTGTTCTGTGTCTTGGTTTTGGGGAGTCTCCCTTGGGATTAGGTTGGTGATTGTGCTTCTTTGGAATCCATTGGACATTAATACGTTAGTGGGGGTGTGTAATTCTGTTCTCAAGTGGTCTTTGTCAGCTAGGCGTTTGGTTCTGGAGATGAGGGTCTTGGCTCTGAGAGTTGATCTGTGCAGGGTGGTGATGGGATTGTGCATTTAAGTAGCGGTTAGTGTGTGTCTTTTCTGGTAGATGGTGTGTCCTAGGAGCCGTTGGGTTTTGTAAATAAGGACGTCCAGGAAGGAAGTTGATTGTTGGTTTCTGTTTCCATGGTAAATTGTATTTTGGGGTGTAGGCTGTTGAGATGTGTGTGAGAAGTTCCAGTTTTCTTTCCCGTGTGGCCAAATTACAAAAAGTGTCATCTACATATCTATCCAGAGTTTGGGTTATTCCAGTTTGTCTAGAGCATTGGTTTCAAAATGTTCCATGTATAGGTTAGCGATGGCGGGTGGAGGGGTGATCCATAGGTGCTCCTTCTATCTGTTTTTATATCTTTGTCCATTGTGGATGGAAATGCGTGTTGGAAGGCAATGGTTGGTCAGATCCTAGGATGTGGG